>CM019912.1:17827917-18240573 GCA_009764595.1 Geothlypis trichas | reverse complement strand
ATTTGAGGGTTAAATCAATTTGATTTCTATTTCTTGGCATTTTCTGCAGAAAATTGGGAGTTAAATCTCTTTTGGGGGCTTTCTATTCAGGGTTTCTATTTCCTGGCATTTTCTGGTGAAAATTGGGGATTAAATGACTTAGGTTTCTACTTTTTGGCATTTTCTGGTGAAAATTGGGGATTAAATCATCTGGGTTTCTATTTCCTGCCATTTTCTGCTGAAATTTGGGGGTGTAATGACTTGAGTTTTTACGTGTTGGCAACCCCAATCATGCACCTCAACCCAAAAAAATATCTCCTAGGGCCCAGAATTGAATCCAACACATTGCATTGCAGGTGTGTGTGAATTTCCTTTTCCTTCAGTGCACTTTCTGTTGATTTAATCAAGATGTTCTGCATCCTGATATGACCCTGTAAATACTGCTTTGACAGGAAATATGCATTTCACCTCTAAATCATAAAGGAGTGAAGAGCATTTTAATTTTTTTTTTTTTTTTTTTTGTCTGGGGCCATAAGAACTTCGGAAAGCCATGGAGATACCTGTTAAAATAGGAATTAGCTTGTGTAAATATGAAGTCTCTTCCATCCTCTGGAGAGACCAAGAAATCCTCATTTGTGGAGGTGCTTGTTGGAGTAGAAGAGAAGTCAGCCTTCAGAGCTGGTGGAAATGTAGAAATAATTAACCCAGCCAGAACTATTTATTGGCAGCCATGAGCCAAAGGAATGAGCGTTGATTCATTTATTTATTTTTAGGAGACACACAAAGTGCATAGTAATAACAATAATAATAATAATAATAACAATAATAATAATAATAATAATAATAATAATAATAATATAGTATTAGGTATTATTATATTATATTATATTATATTATATTATTATATTATATTATATATATTATATATGTAATATATAATGTTATGTCATATTATATTATATTATATTATATTATACTATATTATATTATATTATATTATATTATATTATATTATATTATATTATATTATATTATATTATATTATATTATATTATATTATATTATATTATATTATATTATATTATATTATATTATATTATATTATATTATATTATATTATATTATGTTATATTATGTTATATTATATTATATGCCTTCTAAGAACTTGGAGTCAGATTCATTCCTTCCTGCCACAGAGGACCCCAGAAAATCCCAGTGTCCCACACTCTTCCAGGGCTTTCTGCTCTGGAATTTCACCTTGGGCTGCACCAAGAGGATGTGAAGGCTCCTTTTGCTTTGAGCATTTTGTGGAATTTGTGCAGCTTGCACCCCTCCTTTTCAGGAGAACTCAGCAAACTCCTCTCTCCATCCTCTTCGCTCATGCTCTGCCCTGTTAATTCAACATTTCCCTAATTCAACATTTCCCAGGCCATTCTCTCGTGGTGCTTGGCTCACCCTGAAGAGCTGCACCCAAGAAATGGCCAGGACACTTGGATTTGTATGAAATAATGAAATTAAAACCTTTCTGCTCAGGTCTCAATTTGTTAGTTTTATTTGAAGAGCTGAGCTCCATGTCTGAGGCATTGTTTCTCCTCAGATAACGACCCAGCAGGACTGCCAATGAAATGAAAGGATCAATTGGAATTTTTCTGTAAAATGTCTCAATTTTACACCCCTAAAAATAACCCTAAGAAATTACTAAGCTATCATCTTTGGCCACAGCTTGGCATGGTCAGGGTCAAGGGCAAATATTTGGGGGGAAAATCAAGATAAAGGCAAGGAGCAGATTTAATGATGCTGCTATAGCCAGAAAAAGGAGAAAAAGAAATAAAAAAGGGAAGGGAAAAGGAAAGGGAAAGGAGAAGGACTATTTTTATTGCTTTGGATTTAAGGAAGTAAAATGTTTTTCTAGGCATTACCCAGCTGCTGCTTGCAGATTTTAAAGGTTTTAAAGTGAAAAAATGCATGTTTTGTATGCTGCCTCGGGCCTCCCTTGAGTGTGTATGCATCCACAAAATGTACATTATAACGGCAATCTCATGGAAATAAAAATAAAAATAAATAAAGTTTCAGGAGTTTGGGACCCTTTACCCAGATTTAGCTTCCAAAGTGATCCACTTTTCTCCAAAAGAATTTTTCTCCAAACCAATAATAAAAAAAACCACTTAATTTTTCTGAAAAAAAAAACCCTTCAAAATCTTCATCTCAAAATTACCCTAAACCAAATGAAATACAATCTCCTTTCAGCAGCACCACACAGATAATTAACCACAAAATTTAACTTTAGTAAAGTTATTTTCTAAGTTTATAATAACTTTTAAATTATTATTGTCTGATATGATTTAAATTTTTGTAATCTATTTATTATATTGTTATTTAAGTATTAATTTATTTAATTATTTAGTATTTTTCATTTTCCTGCTAACAAATGCTTTACCTATTAAATAAATGTTTTTCCACTTTTCTCCAAAAGAATTTTTCTCCAAACTAATAATAAAAAAAACCACTTAATTTTTCTGAAAAAAAAAAAACCCTTTAAAATCTTCATCCCAAAATTACCCTAAACCAAAGGAAATACAATCTCCTTTCAGCAGCACCACACAGATAATTAACCACAAAATTTCACAGATAATAATCACAAAATTTAACTTTAGTAAAGTTATTTTCTAAGTTTATAATAACTTCTAAATTATTATTGTCTGATATTATTTAAATTTTTGTAATCTATCTATTATATTGTTATTTAAGTATTAATTTATTTAATTATTTAGTATTTTTCATTTTCCTGCTAATAAATCCTTTACCTATTAAACAAACATTTTTCCACTTTCCTCCAAAAGAATTTTTCTCCAAACTAATAATAAAAAAAACCACTTAATTTTTCTGAAAAAAAAAAACCCTTTAAAATCTTCATCCCAAAATTACCCTAAACCAAAGGAAATACAATCTCCTTTCACAGATAATTAACCTCCAGGCTAGCAGAGGGCATACTTTTATTTGGTTTTCCCCACAAAAGCTGTTTGGAGCATCATTTAACACAACAAACATCTCAAGCTGCTGCATATTAACCCCTGAAAATTCCATTTGGTGAATCCTGCCCCTTTCCTGAGGGATGATGCAGAACACGGAGTGAGAGCCTTCATCTGCTGTGCTGAAAAGCTTTTGGAAGGAGGATTAATTAGCACATTGAGCACACACCTGCAGCTGCAGAAATCACAGAGGAATTTCTCAGTGCTGGTTCCCTCCCAGCTTTTCAAACCATCTCCTGCGGGAATCCTTAAAATTCGAGGGTCTTGAGAAAGTTAGGAACAAGACAGGCCTCAGCGACAGCAAAGACAGGGAAATGCTAAACCAGCAGAAAAATTGGTAATGTAGACATGAGAAATAGAACAATAGGCCTATGTTAGTGCTGCCTTAGGTGGTAACAAGTTTACTTAAGGTATATCTTTAGAAGGTTAAAAATGAACAGAGCTCTGTGCCTTGTTTCTTATGAACAAGCTGTTGTGTTTGAATGTAGGCCGCGATAGTTTTAACCAAAGCCACGTGTGCTTTAAGTGATTGGATAGAAGTATTGTCAATGTTCTTGTGCTCTATGTGTGATTGGCTGAAACGCAGATGGAAATGGCTTTATGATATCACAGAATCACAGAATCACAGAAATTCTAGGTTGGAAGAGACCTTTAAGATCATCGAGTGCAACCCATGTTCTAACACCTCACTAGATCATGGCACCCAGTGCCACATCCAGTCTTTTTTTAAACTCTACGAGGGATGATGACTCCACGACCTCCCTGGGTAGATGATTCCAGTATTTGACCACTCTTTCTGTAAAATACTTCCTCCTTATTTCTAGCTTGCATCTCCCTTGGCGCAGCTTGAGACTGTGTCCTCTTGTTCTGTCGGTTGTTGCCCAGAGAAAGAGACCAACCCCAGCTCACCACAGCCACCCTTCAGGAAGTTGAAGAGAGTGATAAGGTCACCCCTGAGCTGTAACACTACGTCTCTTTGGCATTCTGCTTGATTCAGTGAGTTGGTTGCATCCCTTGTCTCCATTGTTGTAACAATGTGCAGAGACTGATGCGTGAATAAACCTCTCGGACACTGACATGGAGTGTCCCATCCTGTTCGTGCTGTACATGGTCTTGCCAAGGCAATCTCCCACCAGTGAATTCTGAGACTTTAACCAGGGCCTTCATCCCCACTGACCAAGAATTCCCAGTGCCTCACTGGTCATTACCTGACAAAGGTGCTGGGAAGGATGAAAGTTGGACAAGAAATTCTCCCAGATATGTGTGCTTGGCAGGAAGATTTTTAAATGTAGAATCTGATGAAGGAATAGAGATGGAAGCAAGCTTTGACATAGAAGAAAAGAATTGCTGAGCCTGTCTTACTGGATAACCAAGGAGGCAAAGGGTGTGTTAGTTAGAAGGGGGTTTTATGGCTTAGAGAAAAGAATAAACCCAGCCCAAAGAAGAAGATGTTTTTACCAAGCAGAAAGATAGCACAGGCAAACAAGCCTGCCAATGTGGCAAGTAGAAAAAAAGTCTCAGAATTTTGCACGGCAAGAAAACTGAAAAACAACTTCTAGCTTAAACTGTTATGGACTAACTTTTAGTGATTGGAGAACAGTAACATGAATATGGTAATTACACTAGTTATAATAGTCTATAGGTAATAGTTAAGGAATAGATTGGTTCTACTGTATTCAGAGGCTCAGTAAAGAAAAGTCTATCATGCATTGTAACCAAAACCAAAGGGTCTCCAGGCCTGCCTGCAGCTGGAGCTGACAGCTGTAGGCACAGCTCTGTCACCCACAAGCCTGGACCCTTGGATGGAATAAACTGCATTTTGTATACAATAAACTGCATTTTGGATACAATAAACTGCATTTTGTATACAATAAACTGCATTTTGGATACAATAAACTGCATTTTGGATACAATAAACTGCAGTTTGGAGAGCCCCTGGAGTCCCACATCTCTCATTTAGGCTCTTAAAAGGGAACTGTTGGGTACCTGTTTCCAATTCCTCGACTTCTGTGACCCCTGTCAGGGGAGACCCTCCTGGAGTGGTTTTGTGTCAGGAAAGAGAGACCCACTGGATCTTTTGGGTCTTCAGGTTCTTGTATATTGTTACCTTATCTAGAGTTTTGCATGCTGTCCACTCCAGGCTCAGCATGCTGGAAAAGCACCACAAAAATGGTCAATAATCTCTTGTCCCAAGGTATTTTAAAGCTAAACTATCCAATTAAGAGCTGACACCTGGATTATTTTCCCTTTTAACCCAATAACTGATCCCAAAGAGCTGCAATGGGGACTTTTCTGCCCAATTACAAAATGCCACCCAAACCCATGAAGAAGGAGGAAGAAGAAGCATAGAGAAGAAACCCAGGATGACACCCTGTGCCCTCCATCTTGCTTTCATCCACAACATACTAAAAACCCCAAAACTAAATTCCACACCAAGTGATATAAGTACACTGCTCTCTATAATCTATTTCACACTTTTGTGGATTCTGGTTTATATTGAAGTCTGGGAAACTTTCTCCATGAATGAGGGTCAAAGTCAGAGCTTCCCTGGGGGTCAGGGCACCCCAAAGCAGACACAGAAATATTCCCTGTGCCCTGGGATTCCACAGGGAACTGGCCTCGTTTGGTGGCTGCTGCAATTTGCAGACAAAAAGGAAGAAAAATTTCAAAGAAAAGTTTCTGTTGCTGGTCCCTAAACCAGAGCAATTCACAGCCCAGGAACTGCTCAGCTCCTGCCTGAAAGATGGATGCAAAATTGTCAGGAAGAGCAATTGTATTTGTTTATTCACACCTGGCAACCAGTCACGAGCTCAGAGAACTTTTTAAGACCCAATATTTTTTCAGAATGGAGAAAAGTCCTCCTGTTTGTAAATTCATGTCCCCATAAACAACAACAATAATAAAAACACAGAGCTCAGAGGCAGCCAAGGCTCTAACAAGTGTTGCTAGAAGTTAATTGCATCACTTAGCTGGGAAAGTCTCTTTCATTTTACCTCAAGATAATAGCTTTGAATTGTATACTGAATAGAAAGACTTCTATTTCTCATGTTTGGATCTCACCAAACCTGGATCTTAATTCCAAGCTTGGTAAAAGTAGCGCCAAAAAAAGACGCTGATGTGAGTCAGAGTTTTGGTTTGAAGAAAAGTAAATTTTTCTGTTGCTCTCTGGTCTTGATTCTGTGAAATTAGAGCAGAATTGTGTAGTTTGACATAAGGATGAGCCTGGATTCAGGAAACTTTGCCCCTCTCCCTCACATTTAATATTTTAGCCAGCTCAGGCTGTTGTGCAATGGAGGGGAGAGGGTGCAGTTGTGTTTTCTGCACCAGAGGATTTTCTCCCCCATTCCCAAATTCTCCTGCAAGATACATTGAGCCATAACTGCAGTAGATAACAAAAATACTCCTACTTTTGGAATTTACTTAATTTCCCTCCCACGCTGATGTGAGGAGGAATTACAAAGCTTGATCTGTGACTGAGGGCACATCCAGAGGTGACACAGCTGATGGCAAGTGACACTGCTGAGGACAGGAGCAGAGTGTCAGCCCACACATTGCTGTCCCTCTGCTTCACCTCACAAATATTTTATAAAGCAAAACAAACTTCCAACAGCAGAAACAACATTAAGAAATAGAGTTTAAGAGCTTTGCTTCCTTTACAAAGATATTCAAAGCTACCACCTCCTCAAATAAAACATGCACCACAGATACTGATGTTTAATATTTATTTGGCACGTGCATTGTGTTCTTTTTACCGCTCTGGAAAACTTTTGATTGTGGGATGGAAACTCTTCAGATGAGCTCTGAAAGCAGAGAAGTCAAATCAGGGGTAATCATACAGCACTGAGGAAGAAAAATATTTGAAATCACTCCCAGCACTTCCGTATCCACAGAAATGATTCCCATTTAATCTCTGAGCAGGAATAACAACAAAGAAGAGAGAGATTTATTTCCAGCTCTTAGTATGGACATGGAAAATGATTTTGCTACCAGAGAATGGGGTGGTGGAACAGAAAAACCTGTGGGGTTTTTGGGGTGCTGAAATGCACACAAGGCCTATTGTCCTTTCTTTCCAACTTTATTTTGCTGAATTATTCCTCTGATATTTTGCTGAATTTCTCCTCTGATATTTTCCTGAATTTTTCCTCAGATATTTTGCTGAATTATTGCTCTGGTATTTTGCTGCACTCCCCAAACCCTTCAAAAGCAGGCACATTTAAAAGCTGGGATATGCCAGATAAGAATAGAATCACGAGCAGCACTCAGCGAGGGTGGGCAGGAACAGAAAAATCCCATTGTCTAATTATCAAATCTATTCAGCAGCCTGGGAGAGGTGTCAGAACACTCAGGAAAATTCATCCCAACAGCAGTGCTGCAATTAGGGAGGTGCTCCAAGCACTGGGGAGAGACAACAAAATGGGAATCACAGCAAAGTCCATTTAGGATGCCCAGTTCTGTCCCCTGATGTTTCTTCTCAGGACTCCAGCTGCTCAGAGTGACTCTGAGATGTGTTAGAAAGTCTCTTTTCCCAGCCTGATGGCTGAAGAAGGAGTCAGAGCTCTTCATTTCTCGGTCTCAAGGTTGTTTATTGTTTCTTACCTATAAAATTCTTTCTCCTATCCAGCTGAGGTCTGCTCAGCAGGACAGACAGAGGCACTTCCCAATACCTGTCACCTGTGTTAGCCAGTGAGCTTCTACTCTAAACCAATCTAAAAGTGCCACCATCACAGCAGGAGATGGAGGCCAAGAAGAAGAAGAAGGAGAAAGGCTGGACATGCCCAGTTCCCTCCATTTTGCCTCCTGAACTCTTATTCTAAAAACCCCAAAATCTATTTTTCACCCTGTGATAAATTCACCATCATTCTACTTAAACTGTCATGGCTTGTAATTCTTCACACAAAGTTGGCAATTGTTTTTTCCAAGGGCTAAATCAAAGGCACAGGGGTCTTGGGCTCTGTGCCAGGGTCTCTGAGCCCCCTGGCAGGGTCTGGAGTCCTGCAGGGCAGCCAGAGGAATTCCCTGGGTTCCCACAGTTTTTCCCAGCAGGGCTCCTCCCCTGCCTGGGTGAGCAGGGACAGAATGACCAGAAAGGATCAGGAGAGGCCTCAGGAAAGGGCATATTTGGGAATTGAGATGGATCCCAGCCTGTTTCAAGGAGAAAGGCACTGGAGGCAGAGCTTTGGGTCGTTTTTCATGGAAGGAGGAAGAATTCCATGAAGTTCCTTCTGCCCTCCCACTGGGGCTGGGTTTTTGCCAGCAAAGAGATGGAAATGATGGGATGGAGCAGCAGCCATCAGGGACCTCCTGGATTCACTCCCAAACCTCCCCAGGCACCCTGAATTTGACATTTCTGGGGTGGCTCTGGAATCCCATCTGCAGGAGCCAAGGGATGGAGTCTCAGCCTCCATCAGTGACCTGGAACCGTCACATTTCTGAAAATTCCCTTCGCCAGGATTTCTTCTCCTGGGAAGCTGAGAATCCTCAGAAAAGAATGAAAACAATAATTATCTGATTGCTGCTCCTGTGTTTGCTGCTTTGGAGTGTGGGCTGGACATTGTTTACCAACAGGTGAATGTTTGATTGGTTCCATGTGAATTGTTTTTAATTAATGAGCAATCACCATCAGCTGTGTTGGACTCTGAGGAGTCAGTCACGAGTTTTTATTATTCATTCTTGTTAAGCCTTCTGTCTGTATCCTTTCTCTTTCTTTAGTATAGTTTTAGTATAGCATAATATAATATAATATAATATAATATAATATAATATAATATAATATAATATAATATAATATAATATAATATAATATAATATAATATAATATAATATAATATAATATAATATAATATAATATAATATAATATAATATAACATAATATAATACAATACAATATAACATAACATAATACAATACAATACAATACAATACAATACAATATAATATAACATAACATAACATAACATAACATAATATAATATAATATACAATATACTAAATATATCAGCCTTCTGAGAATATGGAGTCAGATTCTCATCTCTCACCTCATCCTGGAGACCTCCCAAACTCAACAAAGACCTGCTATTAATTTCCAACTGTGCTAATTGCGATTTAAAAGATGCAAAATCAACCTCTTTAAAAATTGCATCCCCCAAAAGTCCTGTTGTATTTTTAAAATTATGACCATCACATTTTTGAGGTGCACAGTTTGGGAATTCACAATTTTGGAATTCAAATAGTGATGCTCTTTTGCCATCTGATACAATCTGGTTTTTTGTGTTTTTTTTCTATGTCTAAATCTTAGTTTAAACTATAGAATAGAAATTACTGATTTCTTAAAATTTTATTTAGAAATGGAAATAGAATTATAGATTAGAAATAGAAAATAGAAAAGAAATAGAATTATAATAGAAATTTCCAAATTTATTTATTCTTATTTAAGTAGAATTACTGAATTTTGAAGAGTTTCATGCTTGTAAGTGTATCCATGATACTTTAAAAAATGATGTTAAATCTAAATATAAGTCAAAGCCCCTTTTATCCATGATGATCTCTTATGCAGTGGGGTACAGAGTGGCTGCATAGAATGCATTAAATTTTTTTTTTTTCACTGACACAATATCCAGACCCAGAAATCAGGAATCCCCCTGGTATTTCTCAGATACAGAACCTGAATTCAGACACACACAAGAAATGAAACGAGGCAGCCAGGAGAGAGCAGATAGTGACTCAAGAGAACATTCCTTGAATATCAACCACAATTTTGAATAAAGTCTTTACAGTCTTCCAGAATGCTGTTTGCTGTTCCTCAGAGCAAATATTTACAGAAATAATAGAAGGATTTGCTGGGAACAGCACAAAATATTCCCAGCCTGGTGCTGCAGGAGCAGTAGGAACTTCCTGAAAGCATTTTTGTGTTCCCTCCAGCTGAAGCAGAGTGTTTGCACTGCAAACAGCCTCGTGGAGCATTGCACAGCAAATTCAGCCTCTCAGGGCAGTGCAGGAGGGATTGTCAGCTGGGCCTCCAACAAATAAAAATGTCTTTATTTATGTGTGTTCAGGACAGGATCCTGTGCTGGACCAATGGATAATGCAGGGATGTAAATCAGACAGGTCTTGGAATACCCAAAAATGAAAAATACAGAATTTCCATGTTCTGACATCCATGGAAACAAACCCCATAGAGCAGAAAAACAGGAATGGATTCTTTCTGCATTGCCTTGAGATGATTATTTTCTTAATAGCTAGTAGGAAAGGCAGGAATAGAAACAGCAAAAAACCCGAAAATTGCTAAATTTGGTAAGTGCAGTGCCTCTGAAATGGCTTTAAAAGTGGAATTATCTGGGCAGTATCAGCAGAGAAAAGTGTCCTCAAACTTAAGAGGCCTTTTTTGTGCTTAGACCTTGGACACTTAAGAAAATTGATCCTCTCAGGGCAGTGCAGGAGGGATTCTCAGCTAGGCCTCCAGCAAATAAAAATGTCTTTATTTGTGCGTGTTCAGGAGAGGATCCTGTGCTGGACCAATGGATAATGCAGGGATGTAAATCAGACAGGTCTCGGAATACCCAAAAATGAAAAATGCAGAATTTCCATGTTGCTGACATGCATGGAAACAAACCCCATACAGAGCAGAAAAACAAAAAAAATAATTCCTTCTGCATTGCCTTGAGATGATCAATTTCTAAACTGGAAGAGCTGGTAGGGAAGGTAGGAATGGAAACAGCAAAAAACCCAAATTGCTAGATTTGGTAAGTGCAGGGCCTTTGAAATGGCTTTAAAAGTGGAATTAACTGGGCAGTATCAGCTGAGAAAATTGTCCTCAAACTAAAGAGACCTTTTTAGTGCTTGGATATTGGACACTTAAGAAAATTGATCCTCTCAGGGCAGTGCAGGAGGGATTGTCAGCTGGGCCTCCAACAAATAAAAATGTCTTTATTTGTGTGTGTTCAGGAGAGGATGCTGACCAGTGGATAATGCAGGGATGTAAATCAGACAGGTCTTGGAATACCCAAAAATGAAAAATACAGAATTTCCATGTTGCTGACATGCATGGAAACAAACCCCATAGAGCAGAAAAACAAAAAAAGTAATTCCTTCTGCATTGCCTTGAGATGATCAATTTCTTAACTGGAAGAGCTGGTAGGGAAGGTAGGAATGGAAACAGCAAAAAAACCCCAGAATTACTAGATTTGGTAAGTGCAGGGCCTCTGAAATGGTTTTAAAAGTGGAATTATCTGGGCAGTATCAGCAGAGTAAAGTGTCCTCAGACTTAAGAGGCCTTTTTAGTGCTTGGATCTTGGACAGTAAAGAAAATTCATCTTCTCAGGGCAGTGCAGGAGGGATTCTCAGCTGAGCCTCCAACAAGTAAAAATGTCTTTATTTGTGTGTGTTCAGGAGAGGATGCTGACCAATGGATAATGCAGGGATGTAAATCAGACAGGTCTTGGAATACCCAAAAATGAAAAATGCAGAATTTCCATGTTGCTGACATGCATGGAAATGAGCCCCATACAGAACAGAAAAACAAGAATTCAGAGAGGACTCCAGTGCCAGACAGCAGAGCAGCAATTCTGCAGGGCTGCTGATGGTGGGGAAACTCCCTGTGCAGTTTTCTGGGTGAATTATTGCAATTTTTGGGTAAATTATTGCATTTTAGGGGTAAATTATTGCATTTTGGGGCTGCAGCCTTTGGTCTTATTGCTCTGCCCAATGGGGACAGCCCTTAAAGCTTAAAACTTCAGGAAGTCCAAGATATTGAAAATATTAAATATTTTAGAATAAAGTTTATAACAAATTAATAATAAATAATTATAAAACAATAAATGTACTACAAATGTACAATAAGTGTACAATAAATGTACAATAAATTAATATTTTTTAAAAATAAAATGTCCCCTGATAGCACAAGCACAAGCTGCATCTCCCTCCAAGTGGCAAAGCCTGTAGGGCCCATTGTGGTGATTTATTGCCCTCAATTTTTTTTTCTTGAGGACAAAGATTTCTGAGGTTTTAACAGTTTCTAACTCCATCAGAAGCTGCAGGTGTTGCTGCCATTTATCTGATTGGTTACCTTGAATTGTTTAGCAAAAGACAATTTTCATTCCAGCTTTTTTGGATTATTTTTCAGCTTCTTTCTCCCCATGTTGGCCAAGCTGTCTTGACAAACTTCATCTTCTCTTTGATTTATGCTGATCTTAATTCATTAAAATCATCAACTTTTGTAAGAAATCCTAATTTCTCCAGCTCCTTTCTTTCACTCCATTCCAACTCAAAGGAGAAAATTTCATTTTTATTTGACATTTTAATTCCTGTCTTAGCACCCAAATGATACCAAGCTGGTGGAATTGGACAATTTGAAGCTGCCCTGTGCTTTCCTGATACCACAAAAAACTCCAAACCAAACATCCTGGGCTCAAAACCCCACATGTTATAAAAATCTGAGAACAGCCCCATTTATTTCGTTTTTTCAGTCACAGCTGTCTCACCCTGCTTTTCTTTTGCTGACTTGCATAGAAAATGTTCCTGCAAAAAATGTGATTTTTGTATTGGGGTTCCAAGGCACAAAAATGGACAAACCCCCTGATTTTGGGTTTTTTTTCCCCACTTTCCATCCCAATGTAAAATTGGTGCTGAGAAAACTCAGTGACTTTTGCTTCCCCTGCCTCACTTCTCCTTTAATAGCTGCAAACCTTATTAATGACTAATAACTCACAGCAAGGGGCTGTGGCCTCAGACCATTCAGCAGCTCAATTTTCCATGGATATTATGAATAAAATAAAGAAAAAAACCACATTAGAAATCTCTTTCAGGTTGCAAAGTCAAGCACCAAACAAAGAGGAAGTGCTGGAATTAAACTTGCCTGCAAAACCTTAATTTGGCCCTTTTATGCACAAGTATTGTGATACAGACTTTAATTACATGAACACAGCCTATTTTTTCCACATCTAAATGCATAGATGTGCAAATTCTCAAGCAGTTGACTTGATTACAAGGATGCATAATATAAAAGTTCAATAGTCTATTGATATTTAGTCAGATTGCAGAAATTCCACATATTCATGGCAGCAGCTGACTATATTGGGAGACTATGCCAAGAGCTGAACAAATGAAATCAGATTACTGCAAATGACAAGGAACAAATAGCCAGGAAAAAAAAATAAATAAAAAATACCAGGGCCACAGGAAGAAAAAAACAAACCCAGCATGGTGAAGAGTAGACAACTGAATTAGGTTCAGCTGAAACAAAGCAGGAATTCTAAAGCAGCCCACAAATAATATTGAGTTTTTCCTCTGGTCCCAGGAAAACAGAGGAATCAGCACAGCACCACTTGATACTGGCAAAGTCCAGAGCCCAAACCATGGAAATGGGGTCAAAGCTGAGCTTTGAAATACACACAAAATATTCGAGCCGACATCTTGGCCTGTAGGTCTTCTTCTGGCTGCAGAAAAAAAATAGAAAAAGGTTAATTTGAAGGTTAGAACTAACCTTGTTCTGGTTTATTTTTTTTTTTTCTCCAGAGCCCAAAGCAGAGCTCATGGCCAAGATGTCACCTCGAATATCCTTTACTGTCTCAGCTGTGAGTTTTCTATTAACCTTTTCTCCTAAATTTGGCAGTCAGGATGCTCTGAAGGTTTTGCTGCAGTGTGAAGAAGCTTGGCTTGATCTTCCTTTAATCAGTGGCCAAACGAGCTCAGAGCTGGAAATGTTGGTGGTGGAAATGTTGGTGGTGGCAACGTTGCCTCCCTTTTGCACCTCCCAGAGAATAAACCAAGGCCCAGCTGGGCTGAGAGCTCTGCAAACAGCAGCCAAGGAGGGAAAAGCTTTATTATTCACAGATTTATTTCTCCTTTTGATAGCTGAAGGAAATGCTTGGAGATACAGGAACGTTTTCAGGCTCTTCTCCTATGTGCTGCTCATTCTGCTCAGTTATTCATGCCTGGTTCTCCCTTGGTTTGCTGGAGAAAAGTTCAGGACCAGACCTCAAAACTGGCTTAGTAAATTCCATACATTGCATATATTCTGGAGATATTCAGATAAGATTGAATATTCAACCCAATTTTCAGCAAAACCAGATTTCCCTTTCACACATCCCTTTTTATTATTTTTTTTTTTTAGCCACCCTAATTCCTCAGCTGGTTCTCTTCAGTCCCAGCCACACCCCTTTCAATAAACAGGGATATTCAGAGCTAATTCCAACTTAAAAGCTACAAATTGCTCAGAACAAGAGCTTTACCCACAGGTTTCCTGTATTTTATTTAAGGTTCTTTCTGTGCTGGTACCTTTGGTGATGTGAGGGTATGGCAGAGCTTTATTTTTTATTTCCACCAAGAATTTCCCACATCCTGCCTCATTCCCACCCTGATACCCAGAGCAGAGCATCCCACTGCAAAAGTCTGAACCTTTTCCTAGGCTGTTGGATTAAATTGTTTTTGATTTAGAGATGGGGTAATTGAGAGATGTTTTAATTTTTTTATTTTTAGTTTTATGTGAAACGTGAGATAATATAGATGGTAAAATTTCTATTATTTATTAAACTCCAATATCTCTATAAAAACTAAAGCAACTAGAAATATCTTTAAAAAATCCTTATAAAAACCCTAAAACTTGCATGAAGCATAGAAGTTATAGTGTGATACAACATAAAGATTACCATAAGAATAACTTTCAATAAACAACTAAGCTGATTTTACAGGAAACATATATTCAATAAAGTATTTTATACTAAGCTATTAACGAAATGGAGGCAAGGAAAAATAAAAGAATAATAGAAGAGGTGGATATTTTTTTTTCTATAAATCCATTTCTTACATTGGTCTTTTCGAGGGTATTTTACAGCACATCCCAGTGGCAACAGGATTGTTGGAGCAAGCAGTGCTCACCTCTTGTGCCAGGAGTGAAAATACAAAATAAATGCAAAATACAAAATAAAAAAAATTACAAAAAATTTAAAATACAAAATTAAAAAAAAAAAAATAAACCAAAATGCAAAATCCAGTGCAGCCTGCATGGGTGCACTGATGGTGGAGTGTCTGCCTGCCTCTTCTTGAAGCAAAATGTGGGAAACTCAGCTTTTAGTTCAATTCACTGAACTGAGCCTTCTGGTAATTTTTCTGTTTCGTGAGAGAGTTAAGGAGAATTTCACGTTGCAGCTCCTTCTCAGGGCTCTCAGGCTGCAGTGTACAAATATAGTCCAGAGGGAGGAAAAGCTGCAGGGAGAAGCTGTCCAAGGCAGTGTCAGTGCCCTGCCACAGGCACAGGGAATGCCCAGGGCACTGCTGGCCCCCTTGTGCTGCAGGGGGCTTTGATCTGGGGCAGTTAAAGCCAGGAAGGAAAGGGATGAAGCTCAGGAAACAGCCAGCAAATCTTGGTACCCAAACACGTTGCTGTTTGTACAGAAACATCTCCTGGCTGTGCTCGTGAAGCTCAGGTTTCTCTGGATTGAAATGGGGGTTCTGGGGAGAGCAGCACAAATCCAGGCACAAATCCAGCATAAACAATGTGGAATGAAGAGAGAAAAACAAGCAGGGTGGGACTGTATGGGCTAAAGGTGTAATTGGGCAATTACATCCAAGATGCAAATGGAGCAGAACTGATCAAAGTGAGACCCCGTGCCCAGTTGTGCATTTTGGGACCAAATGGATTCTGTGTTTGCAAGTGACAGAGCAAGAGCAGGACCCATCAGTTTGGCTGTGCTGGGGACAGGGCACAGGGCTGGATCTGCTCCATGAGCAGCCTGACGAGCACAGCCTTATTATTGTCCTGATTTATTCCTTTCTGAAGCAAATGCAAGGCAGACTTTGAGGCTGCAGGAGATGGGATGGCTGCAGGCTGCTGTGACTGAGCTCAGGGCTGGTTTCTGACATGTTCCCTGCAAGTGAACCTTCCCTCCTCCCAGGGATGTCCAGAGTCCATGCTCTGACTCAGTCTGGAGCAGTCCCAGGCTCTCCTGGTGGCAGTCTCATTACAGACCCCCAGGAGGATGCTGGCCATGGACTGAGCCACAGCCCCTGGCCAGGCCAGGCTCTCTGCAGCCCTCAGTGCAAAGAGAGAGCAGAGACAGCACCAGGTGCTCCTGCTGCTCTCCTGAAAAGGGAATGGAGTCAAAAAGCACCTTGAATTCATTCTGTGCTGTATGAGAGGGGGCTCTGTGCCCTGCAGGGACTCTGGGTCCATGGATTTCCAGGCAGGCAATGATGCCTCAGGTTTTGGCTTTTATATTTTCATATTCTGTGCTGCTTTAGTGTGTGGGTCTGAGCTCCATATCAGGGGATGGTGAGCTCTGTGCACAGAGCAGGGACACAAAACAATTCCTGCTCCAGCTGGGCACCAAGGACAAATGATCCAAATCTCAGCCCAGGAGCACAAACCCCGTGGGCTGGAGAGAGAAAAACAAGCAGGGTGGGACTGCCTGGGCTAAAGCTGGGATGGGACAATGAACTGCAAGGTGCAAATGGAGCAGAACTGATCCCAGGGACAGACCCCGTGCCCATCGTGCATTTTGGGGCCATTTTGGTTCATCTTGGGTGCAGGCTGGCTGGGCTCTTGTGCTGCCCTAGGTTGAGGAGATCCTTTGAATAAATCCCTGCTTTATTCTTTAGCTCTGCCCAGCCTCTGTTCCAGGTCAGCCTTCTCAAGGCATCAGGAACAAAATGCTCCTTATTCCACCAGGGAAAGCTCTGTCTCTGCAGAGAAAGACATTGCAGCTCCTCTTCACTGGAGCAGTGATTTCCAATCTTGTTTCAAAGACCTGGAGTTAAAAGGATGAAGAAGAAAATACCTCAAGTATTCCCGGGTGCTCTTTCTTGTCACCTATAACTCACGTCCTCTCTTCTGCCCATGGCCTCACCACTGGTGCCCAGAGGCTGGCACACAATCTTCTTCTCTATATTGCAGCAGGAATTTTATTACTCTTCCAAGGCTTCCCAGAGCTTTCCTAACTAGCTGAGAATGACATTTTTATGGGATTAACAGTTGCAATAAAATGCAGCCCTGGCTCTAAAACTCAGTTAAGAGCACTGCATAAACCAGATGTGACAGTAGAAAAGATGAGATATTAAAAAGTTGAAGAAAAGCTTCAACCTCAGCCTCCCACAGCTCCATTAAACACTGAGAGCTGTGTGATACTCAGTCTCCTGTCCCACAAAACACCAACAGACCCCTTTGGCAGAGGTTTTTTAGCAGATCCTCTCTGATTTCCATCCCATCCCCTCCTTTGAGGGCCCCAAAGCCAACAGCAAGGGTTGCCCAGTGACAGCAGTGAGCCTGGTGGGACCATCCTGCTACTGATTCCTGCACTGATAGTTTGGTTCCAAAGGATGCTTTGGAACAATAAAGGACACTAATAACCCTGTTTTCTTAATTAAAGCTTTTGCTGGTGTGAAAGTCACTGCTTTCCAAAAAAATCTAACTATTTGTCAGCTCTCTCAGGGAATTTGGGAGCAGCACGTGGCACTGGGTCCAGCAAATGAACCACAGGTTTCAATCAAACAGTGTCTGGAGATATCTAAATCCACACAAAAGTGATTATTTGCCATGAATTATTGCTGGTGTGACTTGTGAGCCACAGAAAAAAAGCAATTCAGGTTGAGGAGATGACTCCAACACCACCTCAGCTCACTGAAGGTGTTTTTGATTAATTCTATTCACTCTTGCAATCAGTGTAAGGCCCAGGAGGTGTTTATTACATACAAATGGATCCCTTTAAATCCAGAGCAAAGGCAAAGGCAGCAGTGATTTATGTCTTTAAGAAAACACAATAATACTCTTGGGTTAATTGGTGAATTTTTGTTCATCCTGCCCCAGCCCTAAGGCATCACCAGCTCAAAGACAGAAATAAAAAGCCTTCAATGACCAAGGACAGGACTTTATTCCCCTTTGCTTCTGCTGATCTGAACAGAGAAGTCATAGCTGTTGCTACATTAAATATTTTTCTTCTGTTAATATTAAAATGCCAAATTTAGGCAAGAAAATCCTGAGGCTCTTAAATCCCATGGCCAGCACAGTAAGAATCAATGAAACAGAGAATTTAAAGACCTGCAAATAAATCAGAAAGGTGTGAAGTACATTCTAGAAATTGGTCTTAATTTGTGTTTGGGGAAAGTTTTAGGATATTCCTACTCCTTCATCTTCTGGTGGCTGCTCAGGTCAGAGGAACTAGAGGAGCTTTCAGTTCAGGAGCTGGAGGATTCTTCTTCCAGAAGAAAAAAAAAAATCTGAAAGCTGCTGATGTGCAGCTCACCCCAAACAGGATTTTAAGCCCCTGCTTTGTGCAGCCCCTGTACCTGAGCAGGCACTTGGACACAAGGACAGAGAGGGGCTGGGAGAGGGATCTGAGCAGGGTGGCAGGGGCAGGATGGTGCCTTCAGCACAATGGGCCACAGCTCAGTGCTGCTGTTCACAGCATTTGTGCCATGTGCAGCTCCTGGGGAGCACCACACTCCTGACTGTCACAGACATTTCATGGAAAATCCTTTCCTTAGGACTTTTTCTCCTGAGAAGCTGAGAGGCCTCAGAAATGAGATGTAAACAATAATTATCTGCTGCTGTGGAATGCAACAGGTGCATCTGGGATTGGTCTCATGTCATTATTTTTAATTAATGGCCAATCACAGTCAGCTGGCTCGGACTCACTGGTGAGTCACAAGATTTTATTATCATTCCTTTCTATTCTTAGCCAGCCTTCTGATGAAATCCTTTCTATTCTTTAGTATAGTTTTAATGTATCCTTTTCTTTTAATATAATATATATCATAAAATAATAAATCAAACCTTCTGAAACATGGAGTCAGATCCTCATCTCTTCCCTCATCCTGGGACCCCTGTGAACTCCACCACAACTGGTGACCCCAACTGAGGAACATTGCTACACCTGGCCCCAGAGTAAAGCCCAGACTAAAGTCTAAACCTCTCCCAGATGCTCCTGTACAAGCTGCTGTCAGACTGTAGCATTTCCAGGGTACTCCACACCAAAACTCCCCAAAGATCCAGCCCAGACTGGCTTTGCAGTAGGTGAAAGCATCCCAAGTTTGATGGGAAACAGGATTCCACTCATTCCACATGGGAATGGATTCATTCCCAATGAAGATTGATGGTTCTTGGTTTCTTTTCTCCCTCTGTCCAGGTCAGGATTGAAATGCTCAAGATGGTATTTGGTGTTCAGACTCAGGTGTTTATTAGTTTTTATCACAGTCTCACAAATGCTGAGTTCTACAGCATTCTACCAACTGTTGAATTTGCTGGCAATCCCGACATGGGAAGAGTTGAGAATCTTGACTCCATGTTTCAGGAGGCTGATTTATTATTTTATGATATATATTATATTAAAACTATACTAAAATAATAGAAGAGAAGGATTTCATCAGAAGGCTTACAAGGAAAGAAATGGAACGACAATAAAATCTTGTGGCTGCTCACAGCCTCAACACAGGTGGCTGTCATTGGCCATCAAGTGAAAACAATTTCAGATGCTGGGTGAACAATTCTCCAAATCACATTCCAAAGCAGCAAAACATGGAGAAGCTGAATCTCCTCAGTTTCTCAGGAGAAAAGATCCTAATGAAAGGATTTTTCATCAAATATGTGTGTGACAACTAACAAGCTACAAAATGGCTCACTATCTATCTCTACAAGGCCTTTTAAGGATAAACTGTCCAATTAAGAAATGACACCTCAATTATTTTTACTTTTAACCCAAAAACCAAACACCCGTGCCCAAAAGGGGGACTTTTTTATCCAATCACACAAAACCACCTAAAACCATGGAGAAGATGATAAAGATGAAGAAGAAGAAGAAGAGAGAAGAAGGAGAAGGAGGTGAAGGAGAAAGAGGTGAAGGAGAAGGAGGTGAAGGAGAAGGAGGAGAAGGAGAAGGACTAGCCACTGCCCTAAAGCCTCCATCTTTAAGCATTAATAGGTAAATGCTTTTTACCTATTACTGCATTCTAAACCCTTAAACTCTGAGTTTCCCACCGTGTGCTATCACACACTTCTGATCCAAGTCCACACCCACAATCCCAGCTCTGTCTTTCCATTCTGGAAGCTTCTCCACATTTGACCTGAGCCTCAGGTGAATGCAGTGCTCTCTTGTGGGTCTTAGCCTTTCTGCACAGAAAGTTTAAAATTCTCAGCAGCCAGGGTTCCAGCAGAAAATGCCTGCCCATCCATGCCCCCAAACCTGAATTTCAGCCATCGAGCTCTGCAGAGCTCTCCCCTCCCAGATTTCTGCCTCCTCTCCTCAAATTCAACTTTTCCTCTCTGCCTCTGCCAGGAAACTGCGATGGGACCTCAAGTGGCTTTGGGGAAGGCTTCAACCTTCATCCCAAAGAAATCAGCTGGCACCATTCCCTCTATTTTCATGGCAGAGGCAGCTCTCTTTAACAAGTGAATCCCAAACAGAACGAGCGCTTTGACAATTATCATTTTGAACAAATATTTCCAGCTCCACGCAAAACACCGTGGCCCAAAAAAAAGCAAACTTTCAATAAACAGAAAATAGATGATTGTTCTCAAATGACAGCTTTCATGCTGTTTATCCCAAAGGATCCTCAGAGCTTATGGAGTATGAAATAAATTTGCCACTGGTTAAAAATGTAAATTCTTTAAATACATAAAACCCTAATGAAAAGGCTTGTAACATTTCCCTTTTCCTGATTCCCACTTTTCTCTTTTTATCTTCCTAGAAGAAGACGTTGATTATAATTACAGTGGGAACTAAAATGTAGGCTTGATTTTGTGTTTAAAAAAAAATTTGGGAAGTAAAAGGAGCTCTTGGTGTGATTGGGTGTGTGCGTGTGCTTCCACACATGCATGTGTGGCTGAATGGTGTCATGGCATTAAAAGATACATAAAAGACCTGATAAATTCCGTATTTAAATGCACATAATTTATGGAGAGCACACAGAAGAGAGGCTCTGCTGATGGAGATGAGAGAGAAAAGCTGCTCTGAGCTTCCAGCCCCTCTTCAGGGCTTGCAGGATGCTCAGGGATGCAGGAGGCAGGGCTGACACTGCTGTCCTTGGGCAGGGCGAGCATGGAGGGATCAGATCCCTCTGGAAGAGCTCAGGGTTTGCTCTGGAGTTTGCAACCCAGATCCTCCTCTGCTTCTTTGTCTCTTAGTGAGAAGAGCACAGACACAAGAACCTCCTCAACAGTGCTTTGTTTGTATTTTTAGTGAAATATCTTACAAACACTCTCTGCCTTTTTCCTAAAAAAATACTGATTTTACAATCAAACAAACAAACAGTGGGAAAAAAATGTGCCATCCCCTCCCTTTAGTTGAGACAAAAGTACAAAAGGAGCTCTAATGTTCACGTGGGCTTGAGTTCAGATTCAAATTGTGCTTTATATAAAATTTAGGCATTCTTCAGGTTTTGTAAGTTCTTCACGAGGGAACTTTGACTCACTGGGTTGTCTAAATTTGCTCTGAGCATGAAGCTCACGCTGACTCTGGGACTAATTCAGGCAGCCCAAGTAAAGCTCAGTCAGGTCTCACCCCTGGTCGTGGCAGGGGAAACCAAAGTGGTTGAAAATGCAAACCCACAGCCACGTTTCTGTGCCAGATGGGGCATTTTTCACAGCACTCTGCAATGGTATGGAATTCATCCCATTTTCCATTGCATTAATGACAAAGATATTGGGAAAAGTTTAAAATAGTCTGAAGCAGACTAAAATACTGATTCCTCGCTTCACATTTTTATGTGGGGCTGGAGATGCTGAAAAGTTTTTTGTGTTTTTTTCTCTAAGTGATTTATTTATGTGAAGAAGGAGAAGGAAAGAGAAACAGATATTCCCAATCTCCTGCTAATACTGCTTCACAGATTGCAAACAGTGGGAAATTGTTATAGATCTATTACAAAGATTATAGCAATTCTAGGGCTGTGATTTCCAAAGGCCTTGTTCCAGCTTTGACTACCTTGAGACCACAAAGAGTTTCCCCTGACTGGAAGTTTTCAACACCTTCCTTCCATGTCAGTTTTCTTCTGTCCAAATGTGACAGTGCAGCTCTTCCCTCTGGAAGAAAAGAGATTTAATTCCTGTAAATGCAGCACCTTTCATAGGTTGGCCCTTCTCTCCTTGGCCACACATTTCCAGAAACCTTTCAGTAATTCATTGTCTCAAGCCCTCTGCTCCCTTCTCTCACTTGAGCACAAGCACAAAGATGCCTGAGGGCACGAGGAGAAATGAGTGTCAAAACCTCCCAAGATTCATTTCCTCAGGATGAAGATAAATCAGCTCTCAGATATTTTCAGATGAACCCCTGGCTGGAGAATTTGGGAGGATGTGACTCTCCAGCCTTGCCTCTGAGCTCTGCTGGGAGCAGTGCATGTGGAGTTTCTCAGGCTCCTTCTCTTCCCACATCTCATTGTTCTTGTGCCAGAAGAAAAGAACCACAACTCTATTTTTAGAGAAGGTTGTTCCAGCTAAATGCATCCATCATCCTCTGAAGTTATTGTACGTGGGTGAACCTTCTCTTTTCATTCCAAACCGGGCTAAATTTTACAAATATGAGTTTCAATTCGGGCAGGGAGCAGCAGATCTGACTGTTCAGAGAGGGATCTGCACAGGCTGGACCCATGGGCTGAGCATCTTTGGGAGGCTCCTGGATCTGCTGAAATATGGGGGATGAGGAGCTGGGAGAGGCCCTGGGGGTGCTGGGGACAGGAACCCAGCTGTGCCCAGCTGTGCCCAGCTGTGCCCAGCTGTGCAGGAGGCCCAGGGCACCTGGGCTGGGTCAGCAATGGTGAGGCCACAGGAGCAGGGCAGGGATTGTCCCCTGAGCTGGCCCTGCTGAGGCACCACCCCAAACCCTGGGGTCACCTTGGGGCCCCTCACAAGAGGGACCTGGAGGGGCTGGAGGGGTCCAGGGCAGGGAATGGAGCTGGGAAGGGGCAGAGGGAGCTGGGAAGGGGCTGAGGGAGCTGGGGATGGGCTGAGGATGGAGAAAAGGAGGCTCAGGTGGTACCCTGTGGCTCTGCACAGTTCTCTGAAGAGGGGATGGAGTAAAGTGGAAGGTGGAGGAGAAGGAGAAGGAGAAGGAGAAGGAGAAGAAAGAAAGAAGAAGGAGGAGAAGGAGAAGGAAAAGGAAAAGGAGAAGGTGAAGGAGAAGGAGAAGGAGAAGGAGAAGGAGAAGGAGAAGGAGAAGGAGAAGAGAAGGAGAAGGAGAAGGTGAAGGTGAAGGTGAACGTGTTCTCCTCTCTCAGGGAGCAAGGGGCAGGACAAAAAACAGCCTCAAGTTGCACCAGGAGAGGTTGAGGTTGGATATCAGGAAAAATTCCTTCGCTGGAAGGGTGGTCAGACATTGGAAGGAGCTGCCCAGGGCAGTGATGGAATTGTGGAATGACAATCCCTGGCAATTTTCAAAAGCCACCTGGATGTGGCTCTTGTGGTGCTGGATCCATGACTGGACTCAGCCCTCCAGTCCTGCCCACCCTTCCCCATCCTATGGTTCCATCCCCAGCACACCCTGGATCCTTCACAGCTCCTGAATTACCTGAGGTGCCCTTCCAGTTTCTGCTGTGCATTCACAGCACAGAAGCAAAGGGGACTTTGCACCCTGCTGCTGCTGCTGCTGCTTGGGAGTCTCTGCACGATGGATTTGTCCAAGTTATTTCTGTTAAAGGCAGCTATAAATAACCTGCATAATGCCTCAAGAGTGTTACAGAATTATTGGGAGTTTTGCCTGATTAGAAGAAGTAAGAAATAAAAATCTCTGAGGAAGGAGCTGAGGATTTTACACGGCAATAAAGAGCAGAAAGTGAAGGGCCATATATCTATTTGTGGGCTTTAAAATGAAGAATACACTCAAGTGTTTTGCTCAGCTGGAGGTGATTTGGGAAATAATATTGGTCTTTATTTAGCCAATACAAAAATGGCCACAAGATGTCTTATGTCACACCATGTGTGAGTTTCATCTGAACTTTTAATTGCTATAAAATAATTTATTCAGTGTTCTCACCAAAACCTTGTTTGGGTTTCACTTTTCATGCCCATGATCCAGAAGCAATTTCTCAGGAGCTGTCTAGAGAAAAAAGGCAATTTTAAGGTGGAGAATAAACTGCTAAAGATTGGCTTTGGGCACTGCCAGGGATCCAGGGGCAGCCACAGCTGCTCTGGGCACCTGTGCCAGGGCCTGCCCACCCTCACAGGGAAGATTTATATATTTAATATATATTAATTTTATATTTAATATATAAATATAATTAATTTTATATTTAATAAATATTAATATATATTATATATATATATATATATATGCCCTAATATTTAATCTAAACACATTTGAAGCCATTCCTCCATCCCCTATCACTCTTTCCCCTGTAAATATTACAAAAATGCCCTAAGGAAGGCTGTGTGTTTTTCCTGGAGCCATCATTTTGCTCGAGCTGGTTGTCTCCATCCCTCCCAATGCTTTTTTGTGGATTCATAGAAAGATGTGTTTGTCCATCTCCTCTCTCTCAGGTGGGATTTCTTTGGAAATCCAAGTTGCAGGTGGGACAGGAGTGCTCACGTGGCTCTTGGGCTGCCACATTCACTGCTGCTTTATTTGATAAACAGAAATGTAGGCCTGCACTTGTGTCTCTGAAAACCTCTTGGAGTTTCTTTTTCCCCAGCTCAGAGTTAAAGCTCCTCACATCCCTCCTTTTTCCCCTGAGTGCTGTTGCAGAGTGATTTCAGTCTGTGATCACAGGATCAGAGGAATCTCTCTCCTTTTCACAAAACCTCAGCCTTTAATTCTCTTTTGCTGCAAAGTCAGGGTGGTGGGAGAAGCTTTTAGCACCTGGGCAGTGAGCTGCTGTTCTGCTAATCTAAATTATAAATTTAGCTAAAATTATAAATTATCTAAATTAGAAACATAAATTATAGATTTATCTATAAATGAAGGATAAATAAATATAAATAAATTATAATTAAATTATCTAAATTTTATTTTATTGGGTTTTGGGAAGGTGGCTACCTACTGGAATAGTTTCCAAAGAGAGTTTTGCATTCCTGTGACAGAAACCCAGGGATTTTCCTCAGCTGAAAAGCTTCCTGCTAAAATCCCAGATTTCCATTACGTCCTGTAAATGGGAATTCTTGGGAAGAGCTGACCTGGGCCCCTCTGGAGTCACTGAGCTGGACCTGTGCCTTCAGTGGGTATTTGATGAGATTCAAGCACCCAGGTGTGCTGCAGAGACAGATTCCAGCTCAGGCACTGATGCAGGAAGGTGCCCCATTACCATGGGTAACATGGTGTGTTTAATATGGCCAAAAATGTTACAATTTATAGCTCATCTAAAGCAACCAAGGGCATCAATGGCATAAAAGGTTATAGTCTCTAGATTTACTCAGTTTTCTGAGGTGACCATTGCTCAAGCACAGCCTGGTGAACATTTTTCTGTGTAAATTTGAACAGTTTGTCACCTATCAACACCAAAAGTCAGAATTCTCCTGTTCTGTCTGACTCAAGGGCAGAGCTCAGGAACTGAGGGACAAGTTCACCTTTCCAGCCTTCAGAATTTCCCAGAAAGTGATGCCTCAGGTTTGACTTTTATATTTTCACATTCTGTGCTGCTGTAGTGTGTGGGTCTGGGTTCACACGAGGGGATGGAGAGCTCTGTGCACAGAGCAGGGACACAAAACAATTCCTGCTCCAGCTGGGCACCAAGGACAAATGATCCAAATCTCAGCCCAGGAGCACAAACCCCGTGGGCTGGAGAGAGAAAAACAAGCAGGGTGGGACTGCCTGGGCTAAAGCTGGGATGGGACAATGAACTGCAAGGTGCAAATGGAGCAGAACTGATCCCAGGGACAGACCCCGTGCCCATCGTGCATTTTGGGGCCATTTTGGTTCACCTTGGGTTCATTTTGGGACCATTTTGGTTCATCTTGGGTGCAGCCCTGGCTGGGCTCTTGTGCTGCCCAAGGTGCATCCATGGAGGAGATCCTTTGAATAAATCCCTGCTTGATTCTTTATTCTTTATCCCTGCTGATCTCTGTTCTAGATCAGCCTTCTCAAGGCATCAAAAAATGAAAGATTCCTTCCTTATTCCATCAGGGAATGGATGCACAAGGCATCAAGAGAACAAACTCCACATGCACCAGCATCCCCTGAATCCAAATATTAAGGAATATATAAACTATTAATATTAATATTGGAATATTAAGGAATATATAAAATATCTCATTTCCAGTGAGGGGTTTGGTTTCCTCACTATGGAAGCCTCCAGAAAGGCTGCCCAAGGACACAGCCACACAATCCCAGTGCTCCCAGTCCCTCAGGGGCTCAGCATCTGTTACCAAGCAACTGGGGAGGCAATTTGGGAGCAGGCAGCACCCTCAGCTCTCTCTCCTTGCAGACCTGTCCAGCCCCAGCCACTCAGTGCAAATAATCCTCTGCACAAAGGCCCGAGGTTGATGTAAGAAGATTATACATTTCCAGAAATAAAACTGCTTCAGCACTGCTCTAATCTATAGTTAGGGGGTGTTGAGTGTATAATTTTCCTCACAACCACTGGATACTTAATGCAACGACTGATCAGGCCAGAGCTGTTTCTAGGTCAGACACTGTTCTGGGGAAAACTTTGCAGTGAATTCATCTCTTGGTCAGCAGCTGTTGTTGTTGCTGCCACAGCTCACACTGGGCTGCAGGAGGGCTTTGTCCTACTTGAGAAACTCCCAAAGATCTCAAAACTTATTCCTGAACACACATTATGGGGATCTCCATGTCAGATACTGATGGATTTAAGAATTTGGATCCCAAAGATATCAGAAGTTATTTGTGAGCACACATTCTGTGGTTCTCCATGTTAGATACTGATGGGTTTAATTTAAGAATTTGGATCCCAAAAATCTCAAAAAGTTATTCCTGAACACATTATGTGGATCTCCTTGTTAGATACTGATGGGTTTAATTTAAGAATTTGGATCCTAAAAATCTAAAAAGTTATTTCTACACACATTATGTGGATCTCCCTGTTAGATATTGATGGATTTAATTTAAGAATTTGGATCCCAAAGATCTCAGAAATTATTTCTGCACACATTATGTGGATCTCCCTGTTAGATATTGATGGATTTAGTTTAAGAATTGTCTTACTCTGCATCAGTCATTGAAGATATTATTCAGTTTACTGTGGGAAATAGCTGGTTTGTGGTGGGCAGAGGTCACAGGGATTTTTTATGGGGAATTACTGGAATATTGACTAAGAGAAGGGAAGAAACCCCTCAAGTATTGAAAGTGAAAACTTACTCAAGTATTTCCAGTGAAAACTGCATAAAACATCTGGAATTTAGGCACCAACACAAATAAAATTATATCAAAGATCTGATGGCACTCTGGTTAAAACTCTGGCTCAGACAAGTGAAAAACCAAAAGATTTTGGGTCATTAGACAAGTGACCTTTCACTGCTCAAACACCTTTTTACCTGAGCAAAATTTACATATCTTCTGAAAGGAGACTGGCTAAGCATCTTTTGCTATCCCTTTACTGTTAATTTACTATTTTTCACGATTTGTTGCCAATTTTCAATGCTTGGGTGTGCTCAGACATGCAGACATTTAACCAGGTCAGCGCTCAGGCAGTGAGAAGAGCCTGAAGGAACAATTGTCAGCAGAAAAAATTCAAATTACAGGGTGGTAGGGGCTTCAGACAGCAAGCAGAAATCAGCTGAGCATCTCAATTTTACACCAGTCAGGATTTGGGAGGCTTTCACTGAAGAAGTGTTAGAAAAGGACAAGAGGTGGCTCCAATCTGTTCCCTCCTCTCAAGAGAAGCTGCTGCAATTGGAATTGTTCAACAGGATCCCAACAACACCAAGTGCTCTCCCAAAACCAATATTTGTGCCCTGCAAGGGCTCCCTGTTACTGCCAGCCTCTGGCTGATCAGATCTGCAGGAGATCTCTATCTAAAGCCACAGACAACTGGGCACTTGTAATGCAGAAATTAAAAGAACAGGCAGACAAGGCCTGATCGTGCCTGGTTTTGAGTTTAGACTGAAAACCCCTCTCATTTTCTGAGCTGTCTCCCATCAGGGACAGCACAATTAGATGTGAGCAAACCACAGAAGGAAAAAACCAACCCAAACCTTCCACCTGTGCCTCAGCTTTGAGTGATGCTCAGGAAGATTTGAAAAGGATGATGTGTTTTTCCATAGGGACCTAAAAATGGGATATCTCTACTCCTAATGCTGATAATTTTCTGCTTTTAACAGGAAATGGGACATTCAGACACAACAGGGCTGTTCTGGGGTGGGTTGGAGCTAACTCAGAAGTGTTCCAGAATTTTTCTTTCCATGAGATTGGTGTAACACCAGATTGCCCAGGGGTTGCAGAGGCTTTGATTGCTGGGAACATCCCAGAGCAGGCTGGATGAGCTCTGGTGGAACTGTCCCTGCCCATGGCAGAAATGACCTTTAGAGCCCCCAGGATTCCTTGTTGTCTTGGTTTGGAAAGACAGGAATCTGCTAAGGAAGACAGGAGCCTCCTCTGAAATGGAGAATGTAAACCCTCCCCACCTCTCTGAATTGCTATAAATTTTAAATTAAGAGGCTCTCAGGCAAAAATGTGGGAGCAGGAAATAACAGTTCTTTAATAGGGAAAGGCAAAAAATAAAAGGATAAAATAAACAATGCAGTGCACTAGAACAACACTGACAGAGTCAGAACCCAGCCTGACACCCTGTGGGTCAGGGTGTTGGTGGCAGTCCCATTGGAATTGTGGCTCAGCCCTCCTGCAGTGTCAGGGCTGGTTCTGCTGGAGCAGGGGGATCTGTAGAGAAGGATGGATTCTCCCTCTGAAGATCCAGTGGAAGGAGAGGCAGCTGCTGTTCCTCTGGGCAATCCCGTGCAGAAGCTGTGCTGGTGTCTCAGAACCTCTGGATTCTATCTGGGCAGCAATGCTGGGCTCCTCCTCTGGGCTCCCATCTCCCAATGGGATATCATAGTTCTTATCAGCCATGCAGGGACATTCCAGAGCTGTTATCAGCAATGTCCCCTCCCCAGGGAGGTGTGACTGTGGTCATTCAAAGAGAGTGAGGCAAACTGCCCACCTGACAAAGGTAATCTGCCCTACAGATGGGAATGGAAAACATCTTGCATTGCAATTTTTTAACACTTGTGCACAACAGGCTCTGGGGCTGTGGATCTGCCCCAGATTATCTGACATTATAATGCAAATTTCATGATGAAAAAAATCTCAATCTGCATGAGTTTAAATATGTACAAGAATACAGAAATCTCTTGACCACATCAGGTTGAGTGCAAAATTTGCAGCTCCAGGAGAGCTCTTACAAACCCTCCCCAATCCATTGCAGATACAAAATCAAGCTTAGCCCCAAAGCATCATCTCCCCATTTTAAGAGCTCTGCTGAATTAAGCAGGAATATTCCCGTGAAATCTCTTAAGCAGATTTTCCTAAAGTCACCAGAAACTTTTCACAGAAAGCCGTTTCCAGACCACTCACCCTGCGAATTTCCTTTTTGCATGTGTTCATCTGGATTTCTGGGGGTTATCAACGTCCCCAGGTGCAGCAGGACAGTCCTCGCCTGTGGGAACCTCACCCCAATCCTGGTTTTGTTTGGAATCCCAGCTCAGGGGTGTTTTTATGAGCTGCAGAGCTGTTTAGGTGGAGCTGGGGGAGAATTTAAGGTTTGGTGTGACAGTGACAGAGCAGACCTGAGGAGGCCAAGCTTTGAACAAAGCCTCTCATGTTCCTGCAGCAGGTGCCATGAAGAACCACCCCACAGCCTGGGAGGCTTTTGCATGGCAAGAATGCCAAAATAATGCAAGGATTGATCCCAAAAGGACTTCCAGCAAGGGCTGTCATTGCTGCTCCAGGCATGTAAATGATGTTTAGGGCCACGGAGCCAGCTGTGCTTGGTAAAACTTGCAATAAAATGCACCAACAATCAGCCAATGTAATCAAGCTCCTAATCAACCAAAATAGCTTGAAATGCACCACAGCTACCTGCTAGAAATCAGTTTTTGTTTTATTTTTATTGCTGTTTTACTCAAAGCTTGGGAGGTGCAGTAAAAGAAAGACAGAACCAGACAGGGAGTTACAAAGCAAGGCCAGGTATAAATGTATTTATGGCTAATGAGGCCAACATTGTCTGGTGAATAAAACAAGACACATGAATAAACAATTGATGTTAAAAGAACCAATAATCCAGTGCAAAAAACTAAATAAACCCATTGCCTCACAAGGACTTTTATTTCCCACCCCACCTCCCCAGCAGTTAAGCACTAATAAATAGTTGATAAATTTAAGCATTAATAAATAATGAATAAATGAAAGAATATCAGAGAACCCCAAAAAAGTATCAGTGGTGTTGGGCTCCTGTGATGGTGTTCACAGGGGTTCTTGGATGAGGGAAGAGATGAGGACCTGACTCCATGTTTCAGAAGGCTGATGTATTATTTTATGAGATGTATTACATTAAAACTATACTAAAAGAATAGAAGAAAAGGTTTCATCAGAAGGCTGGCTAAGAATAGAATAGCAAAGAATGATAACAAAGGTTTGTGGCTCGGGCTCTGTGTCCAAGCCAGCTGACTGTGATTGGCCATTAATTACAAACAACCACATGAGACCAATCCCAGATGCACCTGTTGCATTCCACAGCAGCAGATAACCATTGGTTACATTTTGTTCCTGAGGCCTCTCAGCTTCTCAGGAGGAAAAATCCTAAGGAAAGGATTTTTCATAAAAGATGTCTGTGACAGGCTCCTTTCAGGGGAGTTTGCAGCAGCCTTTCATCTCTGCAGGTTCAATTTTGGGGTGGAAGGTGGAAGCACATCACAGCCCCAGTCCCATTTCCTGCCTGGCTCTGCAGAGCTCTGGGGCTGCCTCTGGTCTCTGCAGCCTTTTCTCCCCACAAACCGGGTTTGGAACTGAGCTGAGCACATCCAGCCCTTCTAACAGGGTGGGGATGGGCTTCTGGTCCAGAGCTCTGTAAGGGGCAGCTCAGGGCCATGAGCTGGCACAGCCTCAAAAATAACAAATAAACTCGGTGGGAATATTTTCAGCATAACAGGCACGTCCCCTCTTTGATGATAGCCCTCACATATGAACAGAAAGAAAGAAGATTTGTTGTTTTTGTTTTTTTTTTTTTTTTTTTTTTTTTCCTGGGAAGGAGCTCTGTGCATCTTGCATTTTGTATTAATGAGCCTTTGGAAACTTCCAAGGGCTGCATTTTCCTGCCCATTTACATGAACGATAAAGAGGCACACGGGGGAAATGAAGGCCCTTTGCTGACACTTGTTTAAAGGGCTGAGCTATTTATGTGTCACTGGGGAGGCATTCATTGATTTCCCAGAGATGAGCTGGGTAATGGAATTCAGAGATTCTCACTTGGAGTCACTGAGTCAACTGCAGGTCATTACTGCCTCAAAGAGAGTCAGCCCTTTGCAGCAGGAGCTGGCTGACATCTCTGATCTCACCTCATCTTGTCTCTCCTCTCCCAGAAGAGCCCCAGATTACAATTCCTAGGATGGTCCCTCTGAGATTTCTACTGCCATCAAAATTCCAGAGGAGCCTCCACCAGGAAACAGATTCCTGTCACAGACATCTTTTATGAAAAATCCTTTCTTTAGGATTTTTCCTCCTGAGAAGCTGAGAGGCCTCAGGAACAAAATGTAACCATTGATTATCTGCTGCTGTGGAATGCAACAGGTGCATCTGGGATTGGTCCATGTTGGTTGTTTCTAATTAATGGCCAATCACAGTCAGCTGCCTCCGACTCTCTGTCCAAGCCACAAACCTTTGTTTTCATTCTTTACTATTCTATTCTTAGCCAGCCTTGTGATGAAATCCTTTCTTCTATTCTTTTAGTATAGTTTTAATGTAATATATATCATAAAATAATAAATCAGCCTTCTGAAACATGGAGTCAGATCCTCATCCCTTTCCCTCATCCTCAGACCCCTGTGAGCATGGTCACAGATTCCTGCTTGCCCAACCCCTCTAGAGCAGGGCTCGAGTTAAAAGACAAACTTGTGTGAGTCAGTCAACTCATTATGTGATTATAATTTTGTACAGTGCCCTGACATTCCATTCTGTTGTAATAGATGGGGGAATGATCCAGCTTGCCACAGAACTTACATTTTGAACAGCATTTACTGGATTTTCCAGCTATCTGTGTCTGGTGTTAAACATGTTTTAGGAATAATTAGTGAGTCTAGTTAGATTTTAAGCACTGTCTGCAGTCTCTGTGTAATTATTTCAGCACCTTTTCTCACACTGGGAGTAAAAGGATGTGGAAGAGGGAGGGAGAACCAACTACAGTGGAAGTGACCAGTGTTTTATAAAAGTTAATCAAGGTGGGAAGGGCAGGAGAATCACAGCAACTCTGCTGAGCAGAGGTCAGGATGTCACACCTGGATCATTTAAAATGTATTATCCAAGTTATTCCTGCAGTAGTGTCCTCTGGTGCCCTCAATGCTTCTCCATCCTCCCAAGCACCTGAAAGGATCATTCTCCATCTCTTTTAGGAGCACCCACCCTCAATTTACAATTTTTCGGCTGATTGTGGCTCATTCTGTGTGCAGCAGCTCAACCCTGTCACTTGTTGCTTGTCCTCAGGAAAGTCACTTCTCTGCAGGAACACTTTACACTTGAATTTTGTAATGGCACCATCCATGGTCCCTGAGCTCAGTGAAAGTGACCAGTGGTTTATAAGAGTTACTCAAGGTGGGACGGGCAGGAGAATCACAGCAACTCTGCTCAGCAGAGGTCAGGATGTCACACCTGGATCATTTAAAATGTATTACCCAAGTTATTCCTGCAGTAGTCCATGAATGGAGAGGCTCCTCTGGTGCCCTCGATGCTTCTGCACCCTCCCAAGCACCTGAACAGGTCATTCTCTAGCTCTTTCAGGAACACCCACCCTCAGTTTATAATTTTTGGCTGATTTGTGGCTCGTTCTGTGTGCAGCAGCTCAACGCTGTCACTTGTTGCTTGTCCTCAGGAAAGTCACTTCTCTGCAGGGACATTTTGCACTTGAATTTTGTAATGGCACCATCCATGGTTCCTGAGCTAAATTAACTTCTGCCTTCTTGCCACTCTTTGAAAATGGGAAGTTGAGGACAGGGTTAGATTTTATTGATTTTTGTTTTGATTTGAACACCAACTTCCACACTGCTCAGAAACTCTCAAGCATTTAAGGAAACAGGACAGAAAAATAGTCAGAGCTCACAATTTCCTTCTTTTACACCCCACAAAACCCCTGCAGCACTGTGAGGCTCTGGAAAGAAATTCTGAAACATCCAAGATGATACAAAAATCAAAAATGAAACCTGGGATACTTTAGCCTGATAATGTTTGAGTTATCCATGCGTTCTACATGGAAACTTCTGAATTATTTCCCCTCCTTTTGCTGAGGAGCCTGGATTTACAAAGGAAATGTGAAGATTTGGATTGCCAAAGCACTTTGAGCTTTGTTAGAGTGACATCCAGTGGCATTGAAAGTTTCCTTGATTATGGTAGCTTAAAGCAGAGGAATCTCAATTTGAGCAGGAGCAGCTGTGCAAACATTTCTGCTCAGGACCAGGTCAGTGACCAGGGCAGGAGAAGCAAATGCATCAGCTGAACTCTCCAGGTTAAAGGAGGACATGGAAACTGGTAATAAATTTATATAAATTACCTGCTGGTGTGGGGAAAAGCAGAACTCTCTGCTTGATTATGGAGTTTATGGGAATTTCTGAAGAGCAGGATCTGCAAATCCCAGTTTATTGAGTCCAAAGGCACCTTTAAAACATCACCTGAGCAAACCCCACTAAGGCAATAACCACACACTCTGCTGCTAAACCTGGGGAAACCTTCTCTCTTATCTCTTTTTAATCCAGCTGTTCTGGCAAAAAAGGCATCAGAACCTCAGAAGCAGATCCCTGTGCACATCTGGGCCCCAAGCCCTGCAGAAAAGAACCCACCTCAATTTTTAAATGGTCAAAACACCAGCGGGGGAATGAAACACTTCTCCACCCAGGACACTCAAGTCTACACTAGTCCAAGCAGGACAACAGAGAAAATATCCAGAAAATATTTTCATTTAAATTTTGCATGGATTTGGAGAATCCACTCCCATCTGAGTCCAGTTCCTTGGTGCAATCTGATGCTCCAAAGAGCAGCACAAGAAGGAAAAAGGGGAGGATGTGGCTCAGTTAAAGCCTGGCAGAGAGGAGCCCACGTTCAGGTTTCAGACATTGCCACCTCCTATGATCCCTGCAGCTGAGGGGGAGCTCAGTCAGATCCCATCTCCCCAGAATGATGGGCTGTGCTCCCTCCATACCCTAAATCCTGCAAAGAGCACCTTCCCCTGGTCCTAAATCCCCCAAGAGCACCTTCCCCTGGTCCTAAATCCCCCAAGAGCATCTCCAGCAGCAGCCAGAGGATCCAAAGGGAGCCCCAGATGGGATAAGGGGCCACTTTAGGGGTGAGGGTGGAAGGCAGATCCAGCTGTGGGGCTGATCCAGCTGTAGGGCTGATCCAGCTGTGGGGCTGATCCAGCTGTGGGGCTGCCAGAGCCAGTCTGAGGGGACAGTTCCTGAGGCAATTCCTGCTGTGGAGAGGAGAGGAGGGTGTCAGCACCAGGCCAGAGGAAATGCAGTGTTTTGAGCACCATCTTTTCCAAAGAAGGAGGCACTGGAGTGGAGAAGCAGAGTTGAGTCAAACAAGGGTGAGACAAAGCTGGAAAGGAGCAGCAGAAGAGGCCAATGGATTTCCCTCTGTCCCCCTCCTTCCTTTCCTACACAGTTTCTTGGGAAAACAGGGAGAAAAGTATAGAAAAGGTATTGAGGGAGGGCAGAATTATCACAGAATTATTTAGGTTGGAATGAGCCCAGCCACTGTTGGCACGTCCAGGTACAAGTGACAGCAGAATTTAGGCTCAGCCTCCATCAGTCTGCTGGGATGCACAAGAAAAGAAAATATTTCTGCTTTAACACTGTCCTCCAGCTGCTGCTTTAGACACTCTTTGTCCTGCAAGTTTAATGGTGCTGAAGAGCCAAAAGGGCCACACAAACAAACACAGCTTATCCCATGCAAAATCTGCTTCAAAAGGCAAAATTGCTGAAGCAATTTCCAACATTTTTCCGAAGCAAATGTTGCTCAGACAGACAAATGTGGTTCTGACATGCTCCCCAAAAATAGGCATGTCAGAGTCAGAATTTACATCTACATAAAGAAGGTTAATGAACCAGGCAAATTGCACTGCACAGGAAACAAATGCCAAATATTGCTCTTAGCCTTTTCTTGTGAGTCAGTGGCTGCTCTGGGAATGGGGGCACTGAAATAAATAGGACCACAAAATCCTCAGTGCAGTTGGAACATTCCAAAATGCCATGGAGCTGTCAGTCTGCATGTCAGAATCGATGTGCAAGCTTGTCAGAGAAAAGCAGGGGGAATTTGGGGCTTGAAATAGTCACCAGCTTCGAGGGTTTGGTTTAAAAGTTATAATAGTTTAAAAATTATAATGGAAATATATATATACATATAAAAAACAAACCCATTAAATAAAAATATTGATGTTTTAATATAGAAATAATTTTTAACATTTATATTATATTACAGTTTTTATTATTTATATTATTAATTGTGTTTTATATAAAATATTATTATAATATATAAATATATAATATAAATAATATATAATACATAAATAATATATTATACATTATTTCTATATGTATAATATATATAGAAATAATATATAATAAATAATACATAATATCCACAATACAACAAAATTAAGTAAAGGTAATAAATTGCACACAAAAAAATAAACCCTATAACAACTATCTATTAATTTAGAAAATTATATATTACCTTATAACAAAGTTGTAACTACTCTCAACCTATAACCAATTACTTACTCCTTTAAAATGTCACAACCTCTAAAACTAATATTTATCAAAACAATAAATTATTCTTAACCTAAAAGTAATCCCATCCCTTCATTAAACCAACAACAATGATATTATTATTAGTATTAATGGAAGCAAGGCCACCTCAGGATTGTAAATCAGGCTCTTTGTTCAGAACTGTGCTGTAGGAATTTACTTTTCATGTGAAATCGTAAGAGATACAAATTTATTCCTGTCTGAAAAAGAAATATCCCTGTCAGGGGTGACAAGACAAATCAGATTATTTGAGGATGTTCAGGGCTCCAATCCAAGACTAGACTTGGAAGCATTAACAAGGTTTGGGGAAAGAAGGGCTTTGAGAAAGCAGAAGAATTTCCACTGCTGTTGACAGAAACTCAGAATTCCCAGGGCAAACCCTGAGGGTCCAAGCAGGAATTTCAAAGAATTCCCAGAAATTCGAGCTGAAGGGGCTGGAGAATGAGAAACCCCCTGGTAACCATGCTGGTTGAAACCTCAGTGTGAATTATTTCTCATTTTCCCCTTCCAGCCACCTCCTGGCCCATCTCAGGTGGTTTTTTCCTCTCACACAGTTCTGGTCACAAAGAACACACAGAGATGGGGAAGGCTCAAAATGCAAGCACCAACACATTTAACTAAAAATTGCACTTTGTTCCCATTTTCCTTTGCCTTTTCTGGTTTTCCTTTGCCTTTCCTATGCTGGTTTTCACCTGCACCTCATCACCTCATACCTAGATACAAAACTGTGGGTGTTAATTACACCTGCTGCTAATTAAATGGGAGGTTTGCTTCCACTGTTGATGCTCTGATTGCCAGATATTCAATGAGGAGCCTCAGAACCTGTGGGGATATTTTATGAGTGCAGGCTGGATGTTTTGAGGTGTTCTTCAGAAATGTTGGGCAGGGTTCAGACAGAACAAGAATAAAGTGAGGAGCAAAATAAAAAGTCAAATTTGAATTTGAATTTCCAGATTCATGTGACCTGACCTGAGAAACAAACCAAAACATGGTATTTATGGGAGTGGCCTTTCCCACAGGATGTCTTGCCATCATTTTCCCTCACACCACATGTTATTCCCCATATTTTAAATATCTATACCAATCTCAGAGGCAGCTTTAGCCTGAAGATTTATGGATATGTAAGAAAGAAATTTTATCCTCTTGTAAAGACTCAGTGCATTATTTGCATCATGATTCAGATCCAAGGAAACCTCTCCTGACCTTCTGTCTTCCAGCTCTGGGGACAAACAGATTTTGTGTTGGCATGTGCTGCCACCTAATGATAGGGAAACCAAGATTTTGGAAGGAAAAGCCTCAGAAGTGCATTAAAAAATAAGAAAAAGAAAGAAAGAAAAAGCAGCTACAGAAGGGATTTGTAAATTCTATCACCTGGAACAGGGAAGGGCACATCCATGTATGAGAAGCTGAGGGTAGAGCTGGGTGTGGGGTGGGGATGGGATCCAAAGCCAGGTTCAGATTGCTTTCTAACCAAAAGGTGTCCCCACAGCACCACGGAAATCCTGGCCAAGGCTCTTTGTGGAGCACCTGGAGCCGGGGTGAGGTCACCCTGCCCCTCAGAGCAGCTCAGCAACCTTCCCCAGGGAGCTGCTGCCTCCTGCACTGCACAGGGCACACACAACGAGCAGCTTCCTGCAATTCCTGATCTGAAACGGGACTTTCAGCTGGGATTTTGGAGTCAGATTTCACTCACTGTGTCCTTGATAAGGAGAAATAATCTGTCTTGGATGATTCCATGGGAATGCTGTGAATGCAGAGTGGTGGCTGCTGCAGGGAGCTGCACTGCACAGGGAACACAGAACAAGCAGCTTCCTGATCTAAAATGGGACTTTCAGCTGGGAGAAATCTGGTTTTTGAGTCAGATTTCACTCACTATGTCCTTGATAAGGAGAATTAATCTGTCTTAGATAATTCCACATGACTGCAGAATGGTGGCTGCTGCAGGATTCAGAATCCCAGTGTGCAGAATTCCCTCAGTTTCAGGGTTCCTCAGACAGTTCTAGCAGCCCATGAAAAATCCACATTTATTTAATAACAAGCCCAGAGAAGCAGAACCACATTTCCTGCCCCCAGTGCTGCCTCTTCACTCCATCCTGCCTGCAGACTCCTCCCCAAAGCAGAGCTACCAACACAGCTTCCCACAGACTGGATCATTTCACACAAAACCCCCAAGATCTATAAAAATACAGGGAAATTTAACTCCTGCAGCTGAATAGATAAAAATTTATTTCACCTTCCCACAACAACTCAAAGGACACTTAGGATACACAATAGGATTAGTCCAGACTATGTGTTGCATTCCCAAAAACACCAAACATGGCTTTGTCAATATCTGCTGAAAAACCCTTTTAATTTTAACAATTTTAAACCACTTTACCTGAATTAGCCAAATAATTAGGATTTTTTAATTAGCAGCAGCACTGTACTACACAGAGCAGGGTTACAATTCAACCTGCAGGACTGGGGTGGATAAACAGGGGTTTGAGGAGGTTGAGCTTGCCAAGAGCAGGAATAATTAAGGAAAAACTTGCACCTTCTGTGAATCTAAAACCTTAAAAAAATCCCTTAATTTGGATCACAAAAAACCTCTGAAAACACCCAGAAAGACATGGAAAAAATCACAAACTCCAGAAGTAGCAACACTAGAAAACAAGTTGAAAAATAAAGCTGCCACCCCTCCTTGCTGTGTGCTCAAGGAAAGGAGAGACCACAGCTTCATCCCAAAAATCCAACTTCATCCTGCCTTCTCTCCCTCTCACTTCACTCTCCTTCCCCAGTCATGGTCATCATGTGCAGCCAAATTCTTTTAATTAATCCAATTAGCTAATAGTCCCTAATAGGCTCCAACAGCCCTTCCCCTTCTGCTCCAGGAGCAGAGGCTGCAGTGGCAGCCTGAAGATGTGAAAAAACCCCTCCATTTGGATCCCAGAAAGGCCTCTGAAAACACCCAGAAACACATGAAAAAATCACAAACTCCAGAAGTAGCAACACTAGAAAACAAGTTGAAAAATAAAGCTGCCACCCCTCCTTGCTGCATGCTCAAGGAAAGGAGAGACCACAGCTTCATCCCAAAAATCCAACTTCTTCCTGGCTTCTCTCACTTCACTCTCCTTTCCCAGTCATGGTCATCGTGTGCAGCCAAATTCTTTTAATTAATCCAATTAGCTAATAGTCCCTAATAGGCTTCAACAGCCCTTCCCCTTCTGCTCCAGGAGCAGAGGCTGCAGTGGCAGCTGAAGATGTTGAAAGTGAAGCTCAGGTGTGCAGAAGGACAAAAGTGGTGCCTACAGGAGGTGGAAAGGAGGAATCTGTGCCCCAAGAACCCAAAAAGTCTCCTGTGAAGTCTCAGGAAAGAGCTTGGCAAAGATGCAGAGACTTTTGAGCATAACCTGGGCTGGTTTGCTGGAAATAATATCTGAGGATAAAGAGGAAAAATGAAAAGCTGATTTAAGTGTCCCTTGTACCACATCGTGCTTTCATCCCTGCAAACAGCACACAGAGGTTCCCTGTTTCTGTTTTATCTCAATGACCTATTCTGCTCTTATTGCTGTTTTCTCAGCTGTTTACTTCTTTTTTCTGAGCTGAGTTTTAGGTTCCAAGGTCTTTAGCCTGTGATTTTTGCCTCCATTTCAACCCAGCCAAAAAAGCTGATTTCACTGGGAAAGGAAACCAAAACCAGGCAAGGTGCTAAAGCCCAGAAGGATTGCTGGGCAGGTTTTTGTTGGAGTTTAAACATTTGTTCTTCAAAGGTGATGCAGGGGCAGGCTGGGGAGATCCTGGGTGTCTCCAGAGCAGGCAGAGCTCAGCTCCTGCTGCTCCACATGAGGGCTGTGAGCACAGACACAGCCTGACCCCCCTGGCACCAGTGAATAACCCACAGCAAGCCTGTTCTTGTCAGGAAAATTAATCCTCAACCACCAGAGGTTTGTGTCCAAAAAGGAGGCAGAGGAGGCCTAGAACTTTATTCAAATACAGGGAGAGACCATGAGCATTCCCTAAGGGGTGTCTCAAATTGTTAGAGGCAGCCTCCTTTATATCCCAATTTCCTGGCTGCATTTCTCTCTCCCCACATTGGCTGAGACATGTGACAGGTACAGACTTCCCAAAACACCTAAGACAGACCCCTTCTAATATCAACCCCCTTTTTCTTTTCCTAAGGAATTTCTGCTTCTTCCCATTGCTTCATTCTCTCAGCATCCAGCTTTGCCCACAGTTTGTACAGACAGATCCCTCTCATTCCTTTCCTGGATCAATGGAATCCTTCCCTTGTTTCTTTCACCTCTCAGTACCTAGTTTTATTTACCAGACCCCCAGTTTGTACAGACAGACCCCTCCCATTCCTTTCATGGATCAGTGGAATCCCTCTCATTTTTTCTTTCACCTCTCAGTACCTAATTTATTTACCAGCAGACCCCCAGTTCGTTTGTATAGGCAGATCTCTCTCACTCCTTTCATTAATCATGGAATCCTTCTCTTGTTTCTTTCACCTCCCAGTAACTAGTTTTGTTTACCAGAAGATCCACAGTTTTTTTTGGAAAGACAGACCCCTCTCATTCCTTTCACTGATCAGTAGAATCCCTCTCATTGTTTCTTTCACCTCTCAATAACTAGTTTTATTTACTAGACCCTCAGTTTGTACAGACAGACCCCTCTCATTCCTTTCACTGATCAGTGGAATCCCTCCCATTGTTTCTTTCCCCTCTCAGTACCCAGCTTTATTTACCAGCAGACCCCCCAGTTTGTTTTTAAAGCCAGATCTCTCATTCCTTTCATTGATCAGTGGAATGCTTCCCATTGTCTCTTCCACCTCTCAGTACCCAGTTTTATTTACCAACAGACCCCCAGTTTGTTTCTAAAGCTAGACCCCTCTCATCCCTTCTTGTTTCTTTCACCTCTCAGTACCTAGTTTTATTTACCAGACCCCCAGTTTATTTTTAAAGCCAGATCTCTCTCATTCCTTTCATTGATCAGTGGAATCCGTCCCATTGTTTCTTCCACCTCTCAGTACCTAGTTTTATTTACCAGAACCCCAGTTTGTTTGTACAGACAGACCCCTCCCATTCCTTTCATTGATCAGTAGAACCTTTCCCATTGACTCTTTCACCTCTCAGTACCCAGCTTTATTTACCAGCAGACCCCCAGCTTGTTTTTAAATCCAGATCTCTCATTCCTTTCATTGATCAGTGGAACCCTTCCCATTGTTTCTTTCACCTCTCAGTACCTAATTTTATTTACCAGCAGACCCCCAGTTCGTTTTTAAATCCAGATCTCTCATTCCTTTCATGGATCAGTGGAATCCTTCCCATTGTTTCTTTCCCCTCTCAGTACCCAGCTTTATTTACCAGCAGACCCCCAGTTTGTTTGTACAGGCAGATGTCTCTCATCCCTTCCCTCCTGAGCGCTGCTGAAGGCACAGGGGCCGTGGCTGGGCTGTGCCCCTGTCCCCTGCCTGCGGCTGCCAGGGCTGTGACACCGGTGTGAGCAGTCCCACGTCAGTGCTGCTGCCAAACTTAGCCCGTGCCCTGGAGGTGCCAGCCCGGATTGCTGCTGTGTGCCCCTGAGCATGGCACAGCCTGCCAGCCCTGCAGGGCACGGATGATTCATCTGAGGAGCAGGGAAGGGAAGGGAGGGATGGTGTCAGCCCCGGCGCTCAGTGCTCCTCACAGGATGTTGTACAGCAATATTGAAGGAAAACTGCTGTGCCTCTTCCAGAGAGGAATGGAGGGGGGATTGAGGGGCTGCATTAACCGGCACACTTCAGTATTTTGTCATTAACCACTGCTAGCAAGGAATTCTTGACTATACTTAGGCTTCTCTTCTTGTTTAATTGGAATACCACAAGGACTCCCTGATTCTCAAAGCTATGGAACTCATATAAATATAAATGTAAGATAAACATAAATTATAACCATAAAAAATACTTTATAAATATAAATATAAACTAACTTATAAATATAAATATATTAATAAATATGGATATAAATATATCTTTTAAAATAGAAATATAGATATAAATAGAACCATTTTATAAATATAAATATAGATGTAAATAAAATTATTTTTTATAAATAAAAATCTAAGTATTTTATAAATATAATATAGATATAAACATAAATAATATAATATAGATATAAATATAAATATAATTATAAATGTGAAGCTGTGGAGCTCATCACAGTGTGAAAGGACCCTCTCTATCAGTTGATATCAGCTGACAGCAACACCTTGGGAGAAACAGGGGCCTGGCAGTTACTCTGGCACAGAGTAAAACAGCACAGAAGCACCAGGAGTGGCACAGTCAGAGAGGAGTGGAAAGGTTTTGTCAAAATCCATAGCACATTTTCCTTTTTAGAGCCAGGCTTGGGTAGTCAAGATGAGAAAGAGCCTTTAAGAAAAGAATTTCATTTCCTGTGTTGCAGGCTGCTGTATATGAGGGTGCCTCGGGGGCAAGAGCAGAATTTTTCATGAGTGTGTTGTGTATTAAAGTAAGAATTTCTCCCTGCATGTGGGCCAGAGATATAAGAAAGGGTTATAGAAAAATTTGGGTTGGAGGGTACCTTAAAACTCACCCAGTGCCACCCCTGACATGGCAGGGACACCTTCAAATATCCCAGAGGGCTCCAAGCCCATGTCCAGCCTGGCCTTGGGCACTGCCAGGGATGCAGGGGCAGCCACAGCTGCTCTGGGCACCTGTGCCAGGGCCTGCCCACCCTCCCAGGGAACAATTCCCAATTCCCAATCTCCCATCCAGCCCTGCCCTCTGGCAGTGGAAGCCATTCCCTGTGTCCTGTCCCTCCATCCCTTGTCCCCAGTCCCTCTCCAGCTCTCCTGGAGCCCCTTTGGGCCCTGCCAGGGGCTCTGAGCTCTCCCTGGAGCCTTCTCCTGTCCAAGTGAGCACCCCAGCCTAGCTCCAGAGCAGAGAGGTCCTGCCCTTTCATCATTTTTGTGGCCTCCTTTTGACTTATTCCAACAGCTCCACATCCTACTGATGCTGGAAGCCACAGGGTTGAACACTCCAGGCACTCAGCAGAGCACAAAAGCATAAAATCAGAGCCCTGGCTGGGAGGTTCTTTCATTTCATTGCAGCAGCTGGAAGATGCAATTCCCTCCCTGGGGCACCTCCTCTGGCTGGGCAGGGAGCTGGGGGCACTGGGAGCTGGGCTTGGGCAGGGTTTTCATCCCCAGCAGCTCCTGAAGCACTCCCTGCACAGCTCTGACTGAGCCAGGGACACAAAGGGGCCCAGCAAAGCAGCCATGGGTGAGAGGCAAGGGCTAGCAGCAGGGAAGTGCTGGCTGGTCAGCAATTATTTATATTATTTATATTATTTATATTATTTATATTATTTATATTATTTATATTATTTATATTATTTATATTTATATTTTTTATATTTACATGTACATTTATATATCTATATCTACTTATATTATTTATCTTTAAATTTATTATATTTATATTTATACTTTATGTTGTAATTTTTTACCGTTTAAAAAATATATTTTAAGTTTTTTAATTTTTAAATTTATATTTTATATTATAATTTATATTTATAATCTTTCTATTTATACTTACTTTTGCTTTATATTTATATCTATGTTTATTGATGTCTATATTTTATATAGATATTTAGCTATAAATATATGTAGGTATATTTCTATAGCTAGATTATAATATGATATGATATAATATGGCTGAGAGAAACTGAAGTTCCCTCCATATCTATATTAATTGATATGTATATTTTATATAGATATTTAGATATATTTATATTTACATCTATTTATATATAGATATAACAATTGTATATTGATTCTATATTTAGATATTTATGTATCTATATAAATATATATCTTTAAATATATATATATATAGAGAGAGATTTATATATAAATATATATCTAAAATATAGATATGAATAAATATAGCTATAGGCCCCAGGCAACTTCAGTTTCTCTCAGCCACAGATTTGCTGCATGACCTCAAACAAGTTGCTAAACCTCCTCTTGTTTCTCAGTTCCCCAGTTCACATCAAGGGACATTTGTTTGCTCTGCCAGGGTAACTGAGATTGTTTAATTCCATCAGGGGAGTGTCATGTCCAGTGCATGGATATAAACTAAAATACACAGAATGGGGTTTGCCCATTTCCTTTAATTTTTGAGAACAAAGTCAGTAGACAAAATCTTGTGCCCTTCAAAACCAAACAGAAACACAAATTCCTTTTTGTAAAATGTTACATAAACCTTAGTGGTTGTTCATTTTTATTGTATTATTTTCAATAATTCTGTAGATATTTCAGAAAAGGGCAGATAAAAAAGAGCTGGGTAAACACAGAGCTGGGTTTTTACATTTCCCCCTCATATAATTTCAAAAATCTCCCAACCACAATTAGGAAGTTTACCCTCCCACTTCCCTCCCCACAAAAAAAAAAATCTGTTGTTTTCTTTTTCTTTAAATCAGTAAAGTGTTAAACAAATCAGCAATTAGGAGCACACAGAGCACAGCAGTAACAGCAGGGATGTTTTAGAGCACAGGTGAAATGTCCACAGCAGCACAGAGAGCAGCTCCTGGGCACAGCACAGCCTTCCTGCAGGGCTTGGAACGACCAAAGCACTCCCACACAGCACAGGGAACCCTTTTTGTCCTACAGCAGCGTTTATCCTGATCCCAGTGATGCTCTAGGATTTTAGCTTTTGGATTTTTCAATTCCTGTGCTGCATTAGTGCATGATCTAAACCTCATACAGAGTGCTGCTTACTGCCTTCACATTTTGGTCAGACACAATTCCTCTCTGGGTCTGGAACTAAAAGACACCTCACTGCCTCAGGCCACAAAAAGTATAAACTAAATTGAGTTTTAGGGAGCAAACTGGGGGTGAATGATTTCATTCCCTGCAGCTGGGATTGGAGCATTAACCCCTGGTCTGTGAATGCCCAAACTGACAATGCTGTGACAAACTCGTGCCCATGGCCCACCTTGGCTGCAGCCTCTGGAGGCCGTGGCTGCCCAAGCTGTGCCCGCTGAAGGCTTTCAGAAATCCCCTTTAATAATGGCCTAATAAAGATTCTCAGGAGTCCCAAATCCAGGCTGAGCACAACCTAAAGGTTCTCAGGATCTGAAATCCAGGCCAAACACAACCTAAAGGTTCTCAGGATCTGAAATCCAGGCCCAGCACAACCTAAAGGTGTTCAGGAGTCCTGAAAACCAGGACAAACACAACCTAAAGGTTCTCAGCAGTCCTGAAATCCAGGCTGAGCACAACCTAAACGTTCTCAGGAGTCCTGAAATCCAGGCCAAGCACAACCTAAAGATTCTCAGGAGTCCCAAAATCCAGGCCAAATTAAACCTAAAGATTCTCAGGAGTCCCAAAATCCAAGTCAAACACAACCTAAACATTCTCACGTTCTCTGAAGTTCTCATTTCCTGGCCTGAAATGCAGGCCCAGCACAACATAAAAACTCTCAGGAGTCTGAAATCCAGGCCAAGCACAACCTAAAGGTGTTCAGGAGTCTGAAATCCAGGTTGAGCACAACCTAAAGGTTCTCAGCATCTGAAATCCAGGCTGAGCACAACCTAAAGGTGCATCTCTCTTCACTGATCAGAAAATATCTTCACATTCTCCCTGGGAGGGACCATGACCCACCCCAGGGCCCACGTGTGGCTTTGGGGCCTTGGTTCTGCAGCCTGGGTTTGTGGAGAGAAATCCCAGGAAGGGAGACTGGGTCACAAATATTCCTGGCTTGTTGGGACTTCAAAAAAAGTGAATTCCTAGATTTTGGAGTGTCAATGACAAGTCAGTTTTTTTCATTGTGTATAAATCAATGTGTGGTTTCAGTTCTGGGAATATTTCTCTCCCAGTTTTCCCATGGGACTGAGTTTTGGCTCCCTCTGAGGGAGGCACAAAATGATGGTTCTGTGCCTTCCTAAATCCAGGTTTCTTCCAAATGTCCTGCCCCAAGCACCTCACAATGGAGACATGCAAACAAGAGGATTTGAAGTCCTCTGCTAGGCTTCCACCTTGCCACACACAAAATAAACCCCTACAAATAAGATAAAGTAAAAATGAAATGGCTCTATTAGGTTTAATGAAGTGACTCGAGACAAAGCAGTTCCATAAAAATGCTTTTTTTTTAAGAAGTAACAGCAATAGCTCAGAGAAGTGCTGACTGCAGGTACAGTTCTAGCCAATATTAAGATATATTTAGTGATTTCTAGGGAAATATTTCCTTGGGAGAAAGTCAGGAGCCATTTCTGTTGCTTGCAACTCCAGGTGCTGTGTCTGAGCTCCAGTGGGTTGGAGTTGCAGAGAAGGCAGCAGCTTTTGTGACATTTCTTCCGGGCTGTCTCTTGTCTTTGCCCCCAAATCCTGTGCAGTGCAGGATGCAGTTCCTCCACAGGTTTCTCACACAACCATCAAATAACAAAAACAAGCCAAGAAAAAATTGTCCAGAACAAATAACCATGTTTGGAATATTATCAGGTAAAAAAACCACATCCTAAGACAAAGTTTAGGAGTTTTCATCCTGGGGCATCTGCACACCTCCTGGAACAACCATCCAGCAGCTGGATCCACGTACAAAACCATTTTTAAAGCCAGGGAGTCAGCCCAGAGCAAGGCCTGACTGACACACCCAGCACTGCTCCTCTGTGCCACCGAGGGTCACAGGAGCCCTGTGTGAGTCCCCTCCCTGCACCACCCTGAAATGACCTCCTGGGGCTGCTCCATGCACAAAGGACATCACCCCAACCTCCTGCTAAAGAAATCCCTGCTCTGACTTCAAACTCCATCCCACCGGGGCAGAGGAAGCCGTGCTTGATCTGAGGGACCTGGGAAGGACCTTGAAGAGAAATCAGAACTGCAAGGATCATCCAGGCCAGCTGCTGGCCCTGCACAGGACATCCCAAAGCCACCCTGTGCCAGCAGAGGAGCTGGGTAGGGCTGCACTGTAGGATCCTGGATTGCTGTGGAGGGGAATGAGTTGTACAGACAGAGAGAGCCCTAAACCTGCCCCTAAACCTGTTATTTTCCTCTCAGGACATCTCCAGCTCTGTGAAATAACCTTGATCTCCTGTTGGAGGAGCACACACAAACACAGGTCACTCCAGGGAGTGGGAAGTGCTGGCCAAAATTCAGGAGGAGCCACCCATGGAAGAAAATGGAAAATGGTGGGAGCACATCCTGACAGAGACCAGGAACTTACAGCAGCAAAATTCAGAGCCCTTCAGAACCAGCCTCTATCCAATCTTCAGGAAAACAGTGGCTCAGGATGGGCCCATTCCACATTTCCAGCCCTGCTGAAGCCAGTGGAGGGTGGAGGGAAGGAGATGGGAGCAGCTGAGGTGCTGTCAGCATCGCCAAACTCGCCCTGAAAGGAGATTTCTTCCCAAGCCAACCACAGGACAGGCTGGTCCCCTTTATGTACACACATGGACAGCTGAAATGGGCTGAAATGCTTACAGGTTAGAAGGTCTATACAACATTACACCTGCCACAAATCAAAGTAGAAAAGTTTTACAGCACATTATACAGGTCCCTCTAAAAGTCTAAAAAAAAAACCAAAAAAACATTGACTGGAATCACCATATTACAAGAAGTCATCACTAACAGACCATATAATACTATTTCTTTTTCTTTTACAGAATCATTATGGATAGAGTAATTTAAAAAAATCACTTTTTAAACAAGTATACAATTTTCACTTTAAAATTAACTGGTTAATAAAATTCTGTGCAAAACAAGCCAGCCTCTATAATTAAGTGAATTTATTTATTTCTTTATACAAAAAAAATAAAACAAGGAAAAAAAAGTTCTTTCAGAAATGTGTCTCCTTTTCTGTGATGGTGGAAATGGTGCCATCTCCTTTCAGTTTGGCATCGCAGTCATTTATTGCTGCAATGTAGGCTCCTCCTCCGAGCTTGCCCCGCATTTTCAGGTCTGAGCTAGGTGTAATCAGCTTCCTGAATTTCTAGAAAATTGGAGAAATTGGAAATCATTATGTTTTTCTTGGCCACAGACACACCTCTCTTTAACAGATCCGTTACAAAAGGATTTTCTCCTGCTTTTCTCATTTATTTCCCTGTTGTGGGCCCTCAGACCTGCAGGCTGCACAATTCTGGATAAATCCAGACCAAAGAAAGCAAAGCTCAAAGCAAAGTGAATTTTTATGTTGATTTAACCATCCCCTTTCATGAAGACTCTCAGCACTGTGTCTGTTCTACAGTTACATTTTATTTCTCATTTTATCATCAATGATGTCCACTGGAAAAAACAAATAAACCAGAGACAGCTAAGGTGTATTGAGCTGTGATAGAGCAAAATCTACTTTCTCTTTTCTAGCAATGACATCCACAGCAAGGTTGCTGCTCCCAGCAGGAAGTTGGCTCCTCAAGAAGCTCCCAGCTGTGATTCAAAGAATCCTCTTGTCATCCTGGCAGGGGAAAGATAACGACCTGTCTGCAGTGCTGCAGCTCCAGCAAAGTCTGCTCACCTGCAGGGCTGGTGCACTGAGGAAATATTTAATGTTTAGATTTGTGCAGACTTCCTTTTTTGACTCTCTGAGACAACTAAATCTTGGAGAATTCAGTTTTACTTTATATATCCAGTAAAGATTTCCTTTATTTCCTATATTTCCAGTAAAGTCTCCAGGCTGTGTTTAACCAGCTGAACAGAGTTTGCAATGTGGACAAAATGAGGCTTTTCTGCAATGTTGGAATCCCAAATGGCTGGAAAAGGTTTGTAGTTTTGTTTCTTCCACCATTGCTTCCTTCACTGCCTTTCTTTGGAGCTCCCACAGAAACGAGCAACATTCCAAGCTTAAATTTGATAATAACCTCAGCCCAGACCTGAGCTAACCTGACACCTGGTGTCAGGAAATTCCACTGAATCTCTTTATTTGCCTGAGTTTCGCATTCAGAGAACTGAAATTAGGAAAACTCTCCAGAAAATGGGAATGTGGGCAACCCAGCTCCTGGAGAAAATCCTGGCAGCACAAATATAAACCATGGAAAGGGGGAATGGCTGATACAAACCTTGAGGGATTTGGGTGATGTTACAGACATTTTAAGCTACAAATTGTGCTGGGACAGAGCACCTTAAATTGGTTGGTTTACCACTGGCAGCAAAAACCCAACAGGAATTCAGAACAAAGCAGAGAAAGTTCAGAATTCTCTTTCCAGCAGTGGCTGATAGCCCTAAGGCAGGGAACAAGGATGTGGCACTGCTGTTGTGATTAAAGGGCGCAGGTGAGTGTTGGAATTCAGGACATCCCTGGCTGTCCTGGATGGCTCCAACACCTGCTAGGGGGCTCAGAGACCCTGGCACAGAGCCCAAGACCCCTGTGCCTTTGATCTTGACCCATGGAAAAAACTACCAACCTTTTATGAAGAATTACAAGCCACAAAAGTTTAAGTAGAATAATAATCAGTTTGCCACGGGGTGAAAAATGGATTTTTGGGGTTTTTAGAATGGAGGTTCAGGAGGCAAGATGGAGGAATCTGGGTGTGTCCAGCCTTTCTCCTTCTTCTTCTTGGCCTCCATCTTCTGCTGTGATGGTGGCACTTTTGGATTGGTTTAAGGTAGAAGCTCACTGTCTAACATAGGGGTCAGTGGGAAGTTATTGTAAATATTGTACACATAGTTTTTAGTATAAAAAGACAACACCACCCTGAGGGCAGTCAGTGTGCCTCTATCCTGCTGAATGGACAGACAGAGAAAGAGAAAGAATTTTATAAATAAGAAACAATAAACAACCTTGAGACTGAGAAATGAAGAGCTCTGACTCCTCCTTTGACTGCTGGGCTGGGAAAAGAGACTTTCCAACACATCTCAGAGTCACTGTGAGCAGCAGAACTCCCGAGAGGTGAGGAATCCCACCCCTTCCCATCTCTTTCTGCAGCATCACTGCTCTGCAGCTCTCTCTCACCTCCATGAAGGTGCCCTCTGTCTTCCAGAGCTTGATGCAGATCCACAGCGGGATGCAGACCATGGAGGACAGTGCCATCATCCAGCCGATGCCGTAGCCCCAGTCAGGGTAGATGTACACATTGTTGTACTTCAGGGGCTTGTATTTCACCAGGAAAAAGATGAAGATTCCCTGAAACAAGCAGAGATACTGTCAGAGGTATCTGGGCAAACCCTGAGTGTGTAACAAGGATTTGGCTGTGTTTAGGCCAGGCCAGGCTCCCTGAGGAGGGAGAGCAGAGGGAAGCTCTTCACTCACAGCAAAAAACCCACCAGCAACATCCTCTTTTCTGTACAGCTTAAATAACACATCTCAGAGGCTCCTGCAGGAATGAGCAACCTTTCAAGTTTAATCCTATTTACCTCTTGATGACAATAAACCCAGCACTTTGATGGCAAACAGCACCTGGGCAGGAAAGATTAAGTTTTGCTACAGTGAACCAGCTGTGATTAAATAATATGAGCTGGGTTCTCTCCAACCTGTCAGGATGAAAAATGAAAGCCAAAATTTTTGAAGTTGCTTTAATCCACTGTGTGTATCTGCAGTTCCAATGCTTTCATCCTGCCAAAAACCCTAAAAAAATCTGTCTCAATTTCTAATCAAGCAGCTTGGACCATTTCAATGTATGAAATAGAGAAAAGCTACCATGTAATTTTCTCCAAAGTGGTGAAACGAGTGCACAAGAGCAAATGGTATAGAGGTGATTTCAGATTTGGTGCAAATGGGTCAGAAATTTTCCTAAGTTTGCAAATGGGAGCCAGGATCTCGAGGTGCCCCAGCTGCTGTGGTTTGCAGGTGCCATCACTGGAGTGTTGCACAGCTGGAAGGGGTTTTGGCATCTCATCCTTCATTTTAAGGGCAGTCAGCTCATGCTGCTTTTGGAACTTTGGCCCTGTGATGCTGCCACAGCTCTGCAGAGCTGGCACCAGCTTCCTTCCCATCCTTCATGCCTGTGGGATGGGCTTTTGGCCTCTCCTGCCACTTCTAAAAGTAAGAAATGTCTTGTGTCCTTTGGAAAATGTTCACTTCCCCAAAGAGAAAGGAGAAGGGAGGAGAAAGCAGCAAAGGACCCAGCACAAGGCTGGAGGAGCTCGGGCTGTGTGTTGACACACAAGGTGCACCAAGTACAGAGAAAAACATTTCTCTTGTTCTGGCAAATGCTTATTTAGGGCCCTGGCATTATTTTTGTTCTTGTGATTGTACATACTAAGGTTTTTCACAGAATATTTAACAATTTTACAGATTCTACAGAGTGTTTTTTATTTGCAATACATGCTACAATTCAATAGGCATTTCTCTCAACAATTAGAAGCAGCAAAAATAGAAAAAAACATTTCCAGAACCCCCTCTTTATATCTAAAACAAGTGTTTTGGACATTCTGTACTTACTGCACAAATACCTGGAGTTAGGACCATCCAGCACCACTTAATCAACGACACAGGTTTGTAGCCAATCATGTCTTCAATGTTCTCATAAAAACGATTGCTGCCTGCCCAAAACCAAAGGAAAAGCAGATGTAGAGTGCACATGGAAGGGGCTGTCCAGGTCAGGATTTAAAGCAGGGAGAGACAGACAGGGGAAAGCTGAAGCTGCTCCTCTTTCCCTGGAAATCTGCCCTGTGCTCATGGTTGATCTACAATTCCTGCTGCTCTAAAACTTCTGGTGCTGTTAAACTTTTATTTCATACAGATCATTGTATCACTTATCAGAGAGGGAGATTTCATTAGTGTGGCACAAGCTGTCACAAAAATATGAACATTTTGTTTGGTCCTACTCTCCTTTGTCCTCCACACCTTGACTTTTGCTTTCCTTCAGAGCTAGTATAAACTGAATATATTCTGCTTAGTTGGTTTATTCTCTTAGTTGTGGGATCAGGCTGCAAACAACCCCAGCCAAAGAGTCTCTATTTTATTTATAAATATAAATATAATTTATATATGTAAATATATTTAGATGCTCATGTGTGAAGCCAAGGATAGCTGGGCACAAGGGATCTGCAGTTCTATGGTGAAATTATCCAGAGTGAGCATTTTTGTGGAGAAAAAGGCATTTATGATTTTTTTTAGGGGAATGGGAATGTAGAAGCTCCCATTCCATAAGGGTACAAGGTCCTCACTTTGCTTTTATGCAAATAGAAAACTTTGATAAGAAAACCAGAGCAATTTTCATCACTCACCATACACCCAGCCTATGCAGACACACTCAAATATGGCCACAAAGAGCAGGCACATCCCACTGGCTGCATAGGAGTCAAAGAGCTGGAACACATACATCCCACCCTGGAAGAGAAAATAGGAAAGGGAAAAAAAAAATGGGTTGGCACCAGTGGGAATATTTCATAGCAAATCTCTTTTAATTACACTGTCAAGCTGTTGGCTCCCTGGCAAGCTTCCTATTCAAGTTGGTTCCTTCTTGAACAAAGAGTTTTAATTTCTTGGTTTATTTTTTTACTCTACACTTCTTTAAGAGTGGTAAATCTGGAGTGGAGAGAAGTAAATTTGATTCTTTTTTTCCAAAAATGCTCTGCCACCTCCCTGCTTTTTACCTCTTGTAGATATTCCCAGGTGATTCTGACCTCCAGATCCTGGTTCTGTGTCTGTGTTATTAATATGTAAAATAATAATTAAAATGTGGGCAAAGAAGGTAAAATCTGTAGCTACCAAAATCCCTCTCTGATGGTGTAGGGACTAAAAAATGAGTAAAGTGACCTAAAATGTGTGAATGCAGCTCACAGACTTGAAGCCACATGACTGAAACAAGTCTTTATTACTTGTCCCAAAGAAACAGAAATAAGAATCATCCAATCAATAACATTAGGGTTAAAATAATTAAACTTATATGGATAATATTACATTTTTTTATGTGAGACACAATCATTTATCACATCTGTATTTAATATTGAAGTAATGAGGAGGAGGAGTTCACAACAGAGGATTTCAATGGAAAGGAATTCTAAGGAAGGAAAGAGGGGCTTGAGATGAGTTCCTCAGTTGGAATGAAATGGTTTTTGGGGAGTTCATGTGATCCATTACATCTCAGACAACTTTCTGCAGAGGGAAGAGAATCCTAAAAATAGGGAAAAAAAAGAAATTTCTACTGCAAAGTCATCATGGTGAGGCTCAGCAAATACCTGAGCAAAATGCAAATTGAGAAATCAACCAACTAAGACAGTGTAACAAAACCCCTGCCTGGATATTCCTGCAGTTTGCACAAATTGCTTCCCTTTCACTCCTCAGGTTTATATTTCTTTAAATTCCTTTCCTATTTCTTAGTATATCCTAATATCTCTCATTGCTCTGCTCAACATGTGCCCTGTGGAGATGTTACTCCAAGATTTCCCATTTTGCATAGCAAAGATGATTTATTTCACTGACAATAAGAATGATTTACAGGTAAATATAAAATCAACGAGTATATAAATTTCTGTTCAATGCATTATTTCAAACAGAGCATCACATCTCTTATCGGAGAGGGAGATTTGATTAGTGTAATTAAATATTAATGTTGCAAATTCCAGATTATTCCAAGTTGGAAGGGACACAAAATTTCTGGTCAGATATTCGCAGCACTGATTGACACGGCTAATGATAAACCAAAGATGCTTTGATTTTCTCTTTTCACTTCATCTTTATTGTTCTTTCCATCCAAAATGTGGTTGTTCCTGCCCAGGGTGAGCAAGCAGAAACCATGACCAGTGTGTCAGTCAGCTGCACTGATTGACATGGCCTGGTGATCTGGACACCAAAGATGATTGGATTTTATCTTTCACTTTATTTAATCTTCTTTATTGCTCTTTCCATCCAAAATGTGACTGTTCCTGCCCAGGGTGAGCAAGCAGAAACCATGACCAGTGTGTCAGTCAGCTGCACTGATTGACATGGCCTGGTGATCTGGACACCAAAGATGGTTGGATTTTCTCTTTTCATTTTACTTCATCTTCTTTATTGCTCTTTCCATCCAAAATGTGGCTGTTCCTGCCCAGGGTGAACAAGCAGGAACCACGATCAGTGTGTGTGGCTGGCTGGGGCAAAGCAGATGGAATTTCCTTGGCTGGGCTGTGTATTTCTGATTAAAACATCTCCTGAGCTCAGCTGATAAAACAAGGCCACTTCTCCCATTCCAGATATTACACAGGAGCTGAGAACTGTCTCTCAAGTATTTTGTTGCCACATTCCTGACAGGGAAATGTGTCTGTGGCAAAGGTTCCTGTGCTTTATCTGTGGTGGTTAGAACCACAAGTTCTGTCCCTCTGAGAGATACAGAAAAAGCAGGGGAGAAAGTGGGGCAGAAAGTGCTGCATCTGACTCCAGTGATATCAGAAGGCCAATTAATTATTTTATTGTCACCATGATATTTTCTGAAGAATTCCTTTGCCAGGATTTTCTCCTGAGAAGCTGAGAAGCCTCAGAGGAAAAGAAAAACAATCATTATCTCTTGCTGTGGAATGCAACAGGTGCATCTGTGATTGGTCCCTGTGATTATTTCTAATTAATGGCTAATCACAATCAGCTGGCTCAGACTCTCTGCGTCACAAGATTTTACTATCATGCCATTCCATTTCTTGCTAGCCTTCTCATGAAATCCTTTCTTCTATTCTTTAGTATGGTTTTAATATAAAATTTTCTTTTAATATAAAATATATCATAAAATAATGAATCAGCCTTCTGAAACATGGAGTCAAGATTTTCATCTCTTCCCTCGTCCTGGGACCCCTGCGAGCACCACCACACTTTATTATTATACTGTATTATTATAGATTATATTATATTACACTGCATCTAAACTGAATCTGCACAAGCATCCAGCTCCACTCAACTGCCCAGAATCCTGTGACTGTGAGCCAACAGTCCCAACACACACACTTGGTCCTGAGATGCCAAGAAAACAAAACCCCATCACTCTGGGTAAAAAGTCTCCATATTGAATTCTACTTTGGCACAACACAGGCACAGAAAATGAAGTAAGAATTGTTTGGATCATCCTTTTCTCTGCTTGTCTCAGTTGAGAGGGTGTGAATCCCTCAGAGCAGGGCACTCTCACCTCAGTTAACATGATGAGGCCGAGGAAGTAGGAGACGACGGAGAGGCCGAGGATGAGCAGCTCCCTCCTGTAGCCCCTGCGGAACACCTTGGGGTACATGTCCACCACGGCTGTCACAATGCTTTCCACACACACAAACTGCAACACAGGACAGCAAAATCCAGTCACATCTGTCTCCTCTGCCGCTGCCATTGGGGTTTGCCACCTAACACTTTAAATATCCTCCTGTGTTTTCATCACACAGGGTGGGTGATCCCTGGGGATGCTCCATAAGGAGAAGCTGAAGCTGAGAGGAACATCTCCAAATTAAAAAGTCCAAAGTTATGGATTTCCACCAAATTCAAACAGTTGGATTCTCTACTATTAGCCCAGACTGCATTTACCCTGTAGCAGGTGGACTAAATGAAAATTAAACCTTTCAAATGTTGCTCAAATGGGAATTAAATAATGTACAAACCCTTCATGGGATCGTGTCACTTCCAGGCACTTTTGCCAATTTTGCCATGCATCCTCCAACCTGCTGAAGGAGCAGCAGGGTTTGGGAGGAGTTCTCTTCATTTACCAGAAGAGAAAAGTTGAGTGCCCAAGCCAGGTACCACTAACAAAGGAGGGCAGGAACATGTTCAGTGTCTTTAAACATCAAAAAAAGCAAAAGCCCTGAGCTTCTGCCTCAGGGCTCTGGAGCAAGGTTTCTAAAACAAGCTAATTCTAACTTAGTCAGAGGTCTATGAAAAGTCAAAAAATATGGTGTTCTTCTTAGACAATGGAAATGGAATCAGAACAACCTATCTGATTACTAGAAATATATTCCTAAAACTTATTCCCTTATAAAGAATTATTCCCATTCATCATCATATAGACAGTAACACTATCAATAAAATAGAAGCCTTCTTAGTATCACCACCTGGAAATTTACAACATATATATATGAACTTATATCAGCTTTTAAACATATATGCTTGAAAAAAACCAAATTAACTCCCCCAAAATAGACATTGGAATGGTTCAAGAGCAGAATCCAGGAACTGCTCACTTAAAAAAAAAAAAAAAAAAAAAAAAGACTTTAAAGAACCTGTTAGATCATTTAAAAGAGCAATTATTAAAACATTAAATTTAAGGATTGGAAATGTCATGCAGAACGAGCACTGATGAGCTTTAGAATAATAAACTTTCTGCACCCAGTGATGCCAAGGGCTGAGCTGCATGCTAAAAATCTCAGGCACTTCACGTTTTTCTTTGAGCAGCTTCTGTAATTTTTACAGTCACACAAGGACAACGACTTCTGTGCTGCCCCTTTGCTGCAGGATATGACTGCACATTCCTTGCTATGGTATCTTGCAGTAAAAATACACCATAGAAAATTACATTATCCCTATCTGATATTCAGCTTCAAAATTCATTGCCAAGTGCTTTAAGAATGGGCTGGGATTTTACTGAAGCGTGAATTTTAATCAGCCCTGTTGAAGTTCAGGCTGATTTCCATGTTAATAATGAGAGCTGGAGTCAGGCTGAACCAGCCTTTGCAGGGAATCATGAAGGAGTAGCCAGCATCACAACGAAGATTTAAAATAGCAGAGAATCAAGTTAGGGCTCAGTCTTTCATCAGGCTGATGCTGTTTAGGGGTGATTTCCACCTGTTGGGGAGGTGGAAAAAAAAGCCAAAGCTCATTGCAGGGGGTTTGTTCCATACCTGACTGTCCAAGCCCAGGAAGATGAGCATCATGAAGAACAGAGCTGCCCACAGAGGAGACAGAGGCATCATGGTGACAGCTTTAGGGTAAGCAATGAATGCAAGCCCTGGTCCTGAAAAGGAGTAAAGAAATGAGAAGTTTATATTTGTGTGGGAGTTTGAGATGGAGTTCAGCTCCTGCAGAGCAGCCTGAGCTGTGGGAGAGCAGCATTGTGACACCAAAAGTGAGCAGGGCTCACTCAGCATCACTTTTCACACTGTTTTATCTGGACACAGCCATTTTCTCACCTCTCCTCTTTCTGCTCCCTTCCCCATCCCCTGTGGAAGCTGAGAGGGTGAGCAGCAGTGAGGATGCCCAGCTGCTGCTCAGGGTCAGCCCACGAGAACCTGATTCTTCTGCCATGGCTGGTGAGAGGAACTAAACCCAAGGCTGAACTCCTCAACAAACTCTACATCTCTCTTAGTCCAAACAATTGCTGATGAAGCTTAGCAGAAATGGCACAACCCTGCCTGCATCCTGGCCAAAGCATGCTCAGCTTCTCTTCAGACATCCCAGGGCTTTCTTTTCCCCTTTTTGGTGTGGATGTGCAGCTCTACAAACATCCCTGAATAAATCATAGCTGAGCTCCTGTGATTGCCTTATATAACTTAGGAACACATCCTGGAGTCTTCATCCCTAACTTAGGAACACATCCTGGAATCTTCATCCCTAACTTAGGAACACATCCTGGAGTCTTCATCTCTAACTTAGGGACATATCCTGGAGTCTTCATCCCTAACTTAGGAACACATCCTGGAGTCTTCATCCCTAACTCAGGAACACATCCTGGAGTCTTCATCTATAACTCAGGAACACATCCTGGAGTCTTCATCCCTAACTTAGGAACACATCCTGGAGTCTTCATCCCTAACTTAGGAACACATCCTGGAGTCTTCATCCCTAACTTAGGAACACATCCTGGAGTCTTCATCTATAACTCAGGAACACATCCTGGAGTCTTCATCCCTAACTCAGGAACACATCCTGGAGTCTTCATCTATAATTTAGGAACATATCCTGGAGTCTTCATCCCTAACTCAGGAACACATCCTGGAGTCTTCATCTATAACTCAGGAACACATCCTGGAGTCTTCATCTATAATTTAGGAACATATCCTGGAGTCTTCATCTATAACTTAGGAACACATCCTGGAGTCTTCATCTCTAACTTAGGAACACATCCTGGAGTCTTCATCCCTAACTTAGGAACACATCCTGGAGTCTTCATCTCTAACTTAGGGACATATCCTGGAGTCTTCATCTATAACTCAGGAACACATCCTGGAGTCTTCATCTATAACTTAGGAACATATCCTGGAGTCTTCATCCCTAACTTAGGAACACATCCTGGAGTCTTCATCTCTAACTTAGGAACACATCCTGGAGTCTTCATCCCTAACTCAGGAACATATCCTGGAGTCTTCATCCCTAACTTAGGGACATATCCTGGAGTCCTCATCTCTAACTTAGGAACACATCCTGGAGTCTTCATCTCTAACTTAGGAACATATCCTGGAGTCTTTCTTTTTCTCCTAACCTGGTGCAAGCAAAGGTTTGTTCCCATCCTGCTCTGTGTATTGGGGTGCTGCAGCTGCTGTGTGACATTGGCTACATATTTAGAGAAATCTTCAAAACAGAACATTTTTGTAACAGCACTGATAACTTCTCAGATCTGCTGGGATACCTTGCTCATGTTTTTTCTGTTTTATTTATCAGCTGCTTTTTTTGAAGCCAGCCAGCTTTCAAAGCAGGGGCACCAAGGCAAATAAAGGAGAAATCTGTGCTCCTGCTGCAGTAACTTCAGTGCAGATCTGTCACACTCTGCTGCTGCTTCATTTAAAGCAGCATTTACAAGCTCCTATAATGAAGTGGAAACCAGTTGTATGGAATTTAGGAAAAGATAAATATTTTCCATGAGAGCATCAGTGAAGCCCTGCTTATTTTGCAGTTTTCCTGGGATTAATTCCATGAGAGTCATTTTTCTTCCTCAACAGCTCAGCATTAAATTAGTTTGTTTGGGATTTTTTTTGTTTGTTTGTTTTGCTTTGGTTTTGGGGGTTTTTTTTGGGAGTTTTTGGGTTTTTGGGGTTTTTGGGGTGCAGCCTCCTGTTCTTTTTCTTCTGCTTGAGGATGTTACAGCCACAAAGGTGTGGAGTAACTTCCATTTTTTGCCCAGCTCCAATGATGTTGTGGATGGTTAATTTTTCATAAATCTGCGTCTATGTGCCCTTCTGATTTCTCATTAAACACTGCAGCTTCTTTTCTTTAATATCCTTTTTCATTTTTTTCCCCAGAAGGAATAAATATTTGTGGATTTCAGTCTGTCTCACTGAAAAAAGGTGGAATGCAGATGAGGATTAACACTCACAACTGAGTTTATCTCTGCTAAACAACATTCTTGATGCTCAGCTGGAGAAACTTTGTGCAGTTTGTGACTCCCTGAATTCATCAATTTTGTTCTATGCACAGCAACATTCATCTTTTTCACACACAAATGTATGGCCACAAAAATAGTTCAGAACTCTTCCTGCAGCAGTTTTTCCATTGAGTCATCTCATCCACGGACTGTGAACTCTGGCCTCAGCCTCTGGGCATTTTTGTTAACTCAGAAATCTGCTTTTGGAACTCACCTGATTCTGCAACTTCTGCAATGGGCACGCCTTGTTCATAAGCCATAAATCCAAGAACTGAAAAGATAGCAAAACCAGCAACAAAGCTTGTGCCACTGTTCAAGCAGCAGAGCATGATGCAGTCTCTGAAAATATAAATAAAAAACACTGCAGTTGATCTCCAGAGCTGGGGTTTCTTCCATCCACTCAGCCAGAGGACTGACAGAACCCTGGGCTGCAGGAATGGAAAGTTCATTAACATTGTTCATTAACAGTCAGGTCCCAACTCAGATTATTCCTGAGAGCAACCAGGAATTAGGAGGATTATCAGAATATCCTTGCTTGTGTTGTAACTGCTGGACTTGACTTGTTGCAAGTCACTTGCAGTTTTCAGTAAAATCTTTAAAAAATATGTAAAAATATGTCAAACATGTAATAATTGTTAAGAACAATTTCTCCATAATAATTATACTAATAAATTCCAGAGGTTATGAACTCATTAATAAACTCTATTAAATGATCATGTTTTTTTGCTGAGAAAAAAAATCCCTGTGGTCAGATCTCAGCTCCTTCTATCCCTGATAAAGAACATTGGAAAAATATATCCATGCAATATATTGGCAAAATACATCCATGCAGTTTGGTTGCTAGACATATTTAAGAAATGAAAAGTAATAAATAAAATAAATAAATAAATAAATAAAAAAGGCAAAGGCAGCGCAGGGCCAGAGATATCTCAGACAAACACATCCCACACCTCAAACCACGACAAGGACAAGGCCAAGGTGAAGGAGAATTTCTTTGCCCAGGCTGGAAACCTCATCAGAGTAAATCACTTTACAGAAAAGGAAGATCTTCCTGCAGAAAGGTGTGATTCCCCTAGAGCCCAAGGAAATACAAATCTTGCTGTTCCTGCTGCTCTGACAGCTCTCCAGGAGTGACAGGTGATTGATGCTGACAGTCCCTCCTTGGGGACTGCTTGCAGAGACAGCTGTGTGTGTGTGCTTGAGAAAGAAACAATCCAACCTGGATGTCTGAGCTAAATTAGGGTTCCAACCCACTGAGACACAAGGCAAGCCTGGAGCTGTCTCCAGCCCATCCCTTGATCTGCTTTATCCCCATCCCACTGTGGCTCTGAAGCAAATTTTTGTGCAAGTTATCAATGAGAAGAAAGGATCTTGTAAAATCCAGCAGATTCCTAATTCCCAGCTTCAATCATTCAGTAAAGGATCACATCTTTGTCACAGATTTGCTGTGAGAATCAGAGACAATTCCTACTTCCAAGTCCTGGCAATTATTCCTTCCAAACTTCTCTGCTGCTCTCCCTGCTTTGCTGTTTGTCTCATTTAGTATTTGTACCCCGTAACAACATCTTATCAATTTTTGGAGCTCAGAGTGAGGTGAGCAGTTCCAGCATCTCGTTCCTTCACTGAAGAGCCCTGCAGTGGCCCCCAGATGTGCCCAAAGCCCACTGAGCACCTGCACACACATCTCCCTGGCAGGGAGCACCTGCACGTCCCTGAGCTGCAAAGCCAAGCACCAGCTCAGCCTGGGGTCATGGGAGGCTTTGGTTCCCTCTCATCACCTCAGCTACACTTCATTGAATTATTATTTTGGGAAGGTTTTATGTTTTCATAACAATTTCAGAGTAAAAATAATCTCTGTGGCACAACATCTAGAAATTGCTGAAATGTGCCCAGCAATGAAAAAGAATGAATATTTCCATTTGTACTGGAGACTCAGACATGGACAAGTGATGTTCACACTTCCTTCATGCCTGGACTCTCTCTCACACTGTTCATTTGCAGTGAAATACTTGCTAAAAATACAATTCTAACCTGCATTTATTTGCTTTTCATAAAAAATTCTCCCTGTAGTTATGCCCAGCCAGGCCAGTTCTACACTTTGGACATTTTAAAGCAAAATAGCAATCCAAAATAAAGGACTGAGGAGCACAGAGGCCGTTGTGCTTAGCAGAGATACAAAGAAAAAAAAAAAAAAAAAGAAAAATCAGCCCCTTCTTGACCTTCTCAGTGAATTTCAGCTCTGAAGAGCTCTGGAGGGACTCTCACCCCACCTCTCTCACCTCAGAAACTGGAGAGTTCAACACCAAGAAATTGAAACTGAGTGTGATGAAACCCTGTTGATAAGAGAGGTCAGAAAGATGAATTTTATAATCCTCTGGGGGGAAAAGAGAGCTCCTGCTTTGGGGGGATGTATCAGATGATGCCTCCACTGGGCACGGGCTGTTTTCTTCAGATAAGATTTGCTTTAGATATTTCCCTGCTTCAAATGCAGTCTGAGCAAAATATTTCCTTCTGAGGAATGCTGTGGCACAGGGAATTTGAGAGCTGCTGGTTCCTGAGTGGGAGATAAAGGCTGAAGCCCCTGCCAGTGATGCTTCAGGTTGGGCTTTTATATTTTCACATTCTGTGCTGCTGTAGTGTGTGGGTCTGGGTTCACATGAGGGGATGGAGAGCTCTGTGCACAGAGCAGGGACACAAAACAATTCCTGCTCCAGCTGGGCACCAAGGACAAATGATCCAAATCTCAGCCCAGGAGCACAAACACCGTGGGCTGCAGAGAGAAAAACAAGGATGGGACTGCCTGGGCTAAAGCTGGGATGGGACAATGAACTGCAAGGTGCAAATGGAGCAGAACTGATCCCAGGGACAGACCCCGTGCCCATCGTGCATTTTGGGACCATTTTGGTTCATCTTGGGTGCAGCCCTGGCTGGGCTCTTGTGCTGCCCAAGGTGGATCCATGGAGGAGATGCTTTTAATAAATCCCTGCTGTCACAGACATCTTTTATCAAAAATCCTTTCTTTAGGATTTTTCCTCCTGAGAAGCTGAGAGGCCTCAGGAACAAAATGTAAACAATGGTTATCTACTGCTGTGGAATGCAACAGGTGCATCTGGGATTAGTCTCATGTGGTTGCTTCTAATTAATGGCCAATCACAGTCAGCTGGCTCCGACTCTCTGTCTGAGCCACAAACCTTTGTTATCATTCTTTCTTTTTCTATTCTTAGCCAGCCTTCTGATGAAATCCTTTCTTCTATTCTTTTAGTATAGTTTTAATGTCATATATATAATAAAATAGTAAATCAGCCTTCTGAAACATGGAGTCAGATCCTCATCTCTTCCCTCATCCTAAGACCCCTGTGAACATGGTCACACCCTGCTTTATTCTGTAACTCTGTCCAGCTGCTGTTCTAGGGCAGCCCTCACAAGTCATCAGCCCCTTAAAGTGGGGCAGAGCCCAGCTGGACAACCCCACAGAACAAGAGGATCCCAGGGATCTCCTCCCTCAGGGAGCTCTGGCAAACCACAGCAGGGTGGTGTGATGGTGTTCACAGGGGTCTGAGGATGAGGGAAGGGATGAGGATCTGACTCCATGTTTCAGAAGACTGATGTATTATTTTATTATATATATGACATTAAAACTATACTAAAAGAATAGAAGAAAGGATTCTTAGCCAACCAGAAGGCTGGCTAAGAATAGAAAAAGAAAGAATGAATAACAAAGGTTTGTGGCTCGGACTGAGAGCAAATCAGCTGACTGTGATTGGCCATTAATTAGAAACAACCACACGAGACCAATCACAGATGCCTCTGTTGCATTCCACAGCAGCAGATAATCAATGGTTACATTTTGTTCCTGAGGCCTCTCAGCTTCTCAGGAGGAAAAATACTAAGGAAAGGATTTTTCATAAAAAATGTCTGTGACAGTGTGGTACTAATTATCTGCACGATAATTCTCCACAATTCTCAAGAAAATGGGAAAAAGGGGATTTTCATTCCCCCCAGCCAATGAGTTCCTGTTCATTTCAGGTAACACCACCCCAGCTGAATGGTTCCATCCCAGGGAGGCAGTCACAGACTGAACACGGCTTCTCTCATAAAAATATAACCTCCAATTTCCCTTCCCTTGGCTCTGCAGGAGTTCTACCAACACCTCAGCTCCTGGTTTTCATCCCAGAGGCAGAAGTACCCTGTAGTTCTGGGGGTTTTTTCTGCTATGGGAAGAAACACCAGAACGGGGTTTTTCTTCCCATAGCAGAAAAAAAAATCCCTGAAATCCAGGGTACTTGTAGGGATCTGGACCCATTGATTGTGAAACCAATCAGTTTTAAACCACAAATGCTCAGGAACCATGGGAAGGGCAACATGAATTTTTTATGTGCACCCTTGGCAGGAGGACATCAGAGCCTGACTGAAGCCCAGACTGATTTCAAGTGAAAGGAAAACTTCAAATTTTTATGAAAACTTCACATTCTTCCAAATTAAACTCCTGCCAATCACCTGAATAATTGAAGATGTGCATCACTTCTCCTCTCCCTGCCTGACAGGCAGGACATTTCTGAAAATTCATCCTGCCTTCCTGAGGAGCCTCTCTGAGCCCACAGAGCCCCTGGCATCCCTCCACTCCCTTCCTTGCCTTTATGGGTTCCTTAAAACCCAGTTGAGAAATTCCCATTTTTCTCTTCCTCCTAGGCTAGAAACTTGACAAAGGACAAACCTTCAGGTCTTAGAGGTTTGGTCCATGTGTGAAATCCCTCCTTCATCTCCTGCTCCACAGCGGGAACAGGGGAGCTGAGATGGATTTGGGATTTTGAGATGGATAAAGATCAGAGGAAATATCAGTACACCTGTCTGTGATCCTTTATGGCTTCCTTAAAACCCAATTGAGAAATTCTTATTTTTCTCTTTGTCCTAGACTAGAAACTTGATAAAGGACAAATGTTCAGGTCTTAAATGTTTTGTCCACGTGTGAAATCCCTCCTTCATCTCCTGCTCCACAGTGGGAACAGGGGAGCTGACCCTGGACTTGTACCTGGGGATGGATTTGGGATTCTGAGGTGGATAAAAATCAGAAGAAACATCAGTACACCTGTCTGTGATCCTTTATGGGTTCCTTAAAACCCAGTTGAGAAATTCCCATTTCTCTTTTCCTCCTGGGCTAGAAACTTGACAAAGGACAAACCTTCAGGTCTTAGAGGTTTTGTCCATGTGTGAAATCCCTCCTTCATCTCCTGCTCCACAGTGGGAACAGGGGAGCTGACCCTGGACTTGTACCTGGGGATGGATTTGGGATTTTGAAGTGGATAAAGATCAGAGGAAATATCAGTACACCTGTCTGTGATCCTTTATGGGTTACACTGCCAGGGCCTCACCTCCTCAGAGGGGTCACTTGGGATCCACGCTCTGGGACACCCAGGGAGGAGCAGGTTTTATATTTTTCAATGAAAGATATGTAAGGATGATAAAAATTCATTTCCCATTCAAAGACATGAAGTGACTTTTGCAATTCATGTACCACATTAATTAAACCAGATTTAAATCTTTAAATTCTTTAGATTAAAATCTTTAAATTCACAAGGCCTATGTGCAGTTCAGACTTTCTCATTTCCCACTGAAATACGTCTTGTCATTATTTTCCTTAGGGAAAAAATAAATGGAGTAAAAAATGACAGAAAATATTGATGTTACAATCAGACTGTGAGAATTATATGAGAAACCCCCCCCAGCTTGATTTTATTATTTTAAAGTGCTGGTTAGAATAAATAAAATCTCATTTTCACATCAGAGCTCTGTTATATTTTTCAATGAAAGATACGTAAGGATGATAAAAATTCATTTCCCATTCAAAGACATGAAGTGACTTTTGCAATTCATGTACCTCATTAATTAAATCAGATTTAAATCTTTAAATTCTTTAAATTAAAATCTTCAAATTCACCCGGCCCAAGTGCAGTTCAGACTTTCTCAATTCTCACCTCTTGCCATTATTTTCCACTGCAATTTCCCCTTAGGAAAGGGCAGTAAATGGAGTAAAAAAGAACAGAAAGTGTTGATGTTATGATCAGACTGTGAGAATTGCAGGAGAAAAATTGTATTATTTTAAAATACTGGTTAGAATACAAAATTCAGAGAGCTGTTTATGTCTTGCCCTGCCCAGCTTGGCCACATTCTGCTCTTCACTGCTGTCCTCCCCCTTCCCTCAGACTCATTAAAAATCCAATGTCAGGACACATTACCATCTATTTCCTAGCTGGGAAATTTGGGAAATGTTTTGTGAGGGAATTGTGGAGCCTGGATGGAGTAAAAGGTGTTTGGCTGCAGTGTCCTGCTCTGGAGCTTCAGAGCAGAGTTTTACCAGCTGAGCCTCAGGGAGAAGGAAAGAAAATTCCATAAATCCAAACTCGTGCTATTTGTAAGAAAAAAGAAACCTCAGAAAAACCATCCCTGAGGCACTGACTGTTTCTAGCTGGTATACAGCTGGAAAGAAATAGAAATAAAACTGAATAAGACAGGAGAGGAGTGGTGTCTTTGCTAAAGCTTGTGCTAATTAGGGAAAAGGTTCATTAGCAGCAGTTCTGGAGGTTGTAGGGGACTCACACCACTTTCTGCAACAAAACATTTTGTCTTGCTAAGAAATGGAAAGAAGGAGCATTTCCTAAAACTGCCTCCTGAGGTATCCAAGTAAAACTGTCATTTAGAACTTAAATAAATTTAGGGGTTTGGGGGTGGTTTGTTTAGGATTTTTCACTTTTGGACTGTGTTATTTCCCTTATGGAAAAATGAAAGATGAATTCTTTGTCTGGAGATCTCAATGGAGTCACTACAACCAAAATTCCTTGTAGGAATTTAGGAGAACTAATTCAATAACCATGAATTCCAGAAGAAAAGACTAGTGCTCATATTGCTGCCCATGGCAGAAATGTGGAACAGGGATTTTGTGCAAATCAATCCTTTGGTCACTGACTCAGGAGAGATGAAAACCTCCTGAGGTCACTGGCAATTCCTTCTTTGGGAATAGAGATAAGCCATGAAATGCCCTCATTCCCTCTGGGTTGGGGACTGCAAACTTCCCAAAAAATGGGGAAAAGTGGCAGTCAGAGCATGGACCAAACTGAGGTGATCTTTAATGACAATTTCTGGTAGCACTTTTCAAAGAGCAGCTTAAGTAATACACACATATTCAATGATACCTGTCTGAAATCCTGCATTTTACATGAAATTTCTATCTCTCTGTGTGATGAAGGGTTGTGGAAGGCTCAGATTTGACCAAAAGGGATGAAAACACCAAGTTTTGGATCAGAGTTTCTGTGGAGCAGTTCCAAGAAGCATTACAGATCTCTGTCCTACACAACCACCTGTGTGTGCTTATGGGAATACAGAGATAAGAAAATAAATGCCCCCATTCCCTCTGGGTTGGGGACTGCAAACTTCCCAGAAAATGGGGAAAAGTGGCAGTCAGAGCATGGACCAAACTGAGGTGATTTTTAATGACAATTTCTGGTAGCACTTTTCAAAGAGCAGCTGAAGTAATGCACACAGTGTCATGGTTTGAGAGGAAGTGAGTTATTCCTCTCAATGATACCTGTCTGAAATCCTGCATTTTACATGAAATTTCTATCTCTGTGTGTGCTGAAGGATTTTGGAAGACTCAGATTTGACCAAAAGGAACAAGAACACCAAATTTTAGAGCAGTTTCTCTGGAGCAGTTCCAAGAAGCATTACAGATCTCTGTCCTACAGAACCACCTGTGTGTGCTTATAGGAATACAGAGATGAGCCATGAAATGCCCTCATTCCCTCTGGGTTGGGGACTGCAAACTTCCCAAAAAATGGAGAAAAGTGGCAGTCAGAGCATGGACCAAACATTTTTAATGACAATTTCTGGTAGCACTTTTCAAAGAGCAGCTGAAGTAATGCACACAGTGTCGTGGTTTGAGAAGAAGTGAGTTATTCAATGATACCTGTCTGAAATCCTGCATTTTACATGAAATTTCTATCTCTCTGTGTGCTGAGGGGCTGTGGAAGGCTCAGATTTGACCAAAAGGGATGAAAACACCAAATTTTAGAGCAGTTTCTCTGGAGCAGTTCCAAGAAGCATTACAGATCTCTGTCCTACAGAACCACCTGTTTGTGCTTCTGGTCATCCATGGAAAAAGGGGAAGAGAATGATTCCCAGTGTCCCCCCAGGAGGGTGTTACCTGTAGCAGTTGTTGTTGTAGTTGTTGTAGCTCCCCAGGGCTGTCAGGCACCCCAGGCAGATGGCGTAGGAGAAGAAGATCTGGGTGCCAGCATCCACCCACACCTGGGGACACAGAGCAGGGACAGCTTCAGAAAGCAGCCAGAGAAATCACCCTCAAATCTGGCTCTGCAGGGTAACAGGGTCTGGAAAAGCTTTTACAAATCATAAATTGAAAAAAAATAATGTGGTGAGAGGGAAATTCCCCTCCCCATCCCTGCTGGTATGTACAGGCTCAGCCTAAAGTGAAAAGGGAGACAGAATTCCTAGAGAAGATCCTCACCCATTACACTCATTAATTGCTTTTTGATAGTTTTAGTAATTGCAGCCTAAATAGAATCACCTGCATTTATCTCACTCCTGTTAAAAGTTGTTTATTCAAATTTAAAACTTTAGTGTGAATAAATGCTCTAAAGACAAAATGTGTTATTCCTAGAGCACATAAACATATAATATATTCTATATATAATATACAACAATATCTATTTATTATGTGTAATAAATATATAATAATTATATATTATAATATTGTATAATAATATAATTTTATAATACATATAAAATATTTATGTGCTATTCCTATAACACATAAATATATTATCTGTATTATATAATACTATAATATAGATAATAGATAATACATAATAATATAGATAGTATAGATATAATATAGATATAATATAGATATAATATAGATATAATATAGATAATATAGATAATACATAAATATATAATATTTATGTATTATCTGTATTTATGAATTATAGTCTTATAATTAATATATATTAATTCTATATATTCATTACCTGTATTTATGAATTATATTCTTATAATTCTATATATTAATTCTATATAATATAGATTTAATATATATTAATATAGATTTATTAATATAGATTTAAATATATTAATTATAAGAATATAATTCATAAATACAGATCATACATAAATTAAGCTGGGGAAAGGAGAGATAATTATCCAGGGAAAGGATGTTTTCAGCAAAATTTAATGGATCCAAGAAGCACAAAGTTACAGTTCTGTCACTGTACAATCAACAAATAAAAGTTCTGTAGAGCTGAACGAGTCAGTAGCTCTGTAATGCCATTGTGGGAACATTTGTATCCTAAAGTGATGCAAACAATTTGAAATGAGAGAAAAGGAAGTGTGAGTTGCCACAGTGAGATTCTTCTCCTCAGAACATTGATGAGCAGGTTCATTTTGCTTTAAAGTACTGCAACAAAGCCATTTATTTCACCTGAAATGTGGGAGTGCGTGTGCTCCCCCTGCAGCTGAAGGTACCCCTTGAACTCCTGGATATGGAGATATGGAGACCCCAAACCCACAGAGCTGCCATCCAATAAAATCCTGTTTTCCTGGGATAAATGATCTCTTTGAACCCTTTATTACAGCAGAGAACCAAAACCCCAAACTCTGAGTGATGCTCAGAGGCAGTGGCTGTGCAGCCATTCCCTGCTGATGCTGGAGCCAGGGGAGAGGCAGCACAGGAATGATTTCAGTACAATAACAGCCATCAAATCCTCCTGAGCACACAACGGGGATGTGTTTGTTTTACAGCTGATCAAGTGAGACCTTGCTCTCTGGAGCTGTTGAGTGTTTCTGTTTAGAAATAACATTAAGATCACATTTGATTTACATCAGAGACTTAAAGGCTTTCGTTGCTGTCACCCCGAATAAGACACAGCTGGTTACATCCCAGAGCTTCACCAGGAAGAGCTGCACACAGAGAGCCTTCTGACAGACAGGCTCTTTAACAAGACTGGAAGCTCCCAAAAAAGCTGTGAGGAGCGTGGGTCAGCTGAAAATGCTCCTTCTGCTGGGGCCCAGACAAAAGCTGGGAAAGTGGATCAGTACATGGATCCTTCACTTTTCCCTTTTCGTCCCCCTTTTCCCTTTCCCCTTTTCCCTTTCCACTTTCCCTAATCCCTTTCCCTTTCCTCTTTTCCCTTTCCATTTCCATTTTCTCTTTCCCTTTTCCTTTTCTCTTCCCCTTTCCCCTTTCCCTTTTCCCCCTTCCCTTTCCCTTCCCCTTTTACTTTTTCTCTTTTCCCTTTTCCTTTCCCTTCAACCTTCCCCTTTCCCCTTTCCCTCTCCCCTTTCCCTTCCACTTTCACCTTTCCCTTTTCCCTTTCCATTTCCCTTTTCCTTTTCCCCTTCCCTTTTCCCTTCCCTTTTCCCTTTCCCTTTTACCTTTTAACTTTTCCCTTTTCCATCAGTCTAGAAATTCCCTCAGAATTGAGGGCTGATGTTTAAATAGGAGAAACAATTTTATTTGCTGAATGGAATAATACAATCTGTATGGCTTCTTTGGGGTTGTATGCTCAGAGGACAAGTGACATTAATTCTTTCAGGTTTCTAAAATGGCCAGAAGTGATCAGCAAAGTAACAAACAGGAACATCCATTTAGAAACCACAGGTAAATTTTCTGTGGCTGAAAAATCACAAGAGCTGGAGTAACCCTGGTGTAAACTGCCAGACACACCAACCCTTTCAAGCCCTGAAAATGACATTTCAGATCAGCTCTCCATCTCCTTCCCCTACAGCCAGGAACCAGCTGACATTCAGCCTCAGACTGCAGCGCTCACTTGTGGCAGGAGGATGTGGTGAGGTCTCAAATTGTTCATTAGTCTGATTGTTCATTAGTCTGATTGTTCGTTAGCCTGTGTCCCCCCAGTTTGCTCATTCCCACAGGGCCCCTCAGGGGAAGGTGTTCTCATTCCAGCTTGATGGGCTCCTGCAGACACCAACCCCAATCCAGGTGTCACCCACCCAGCTCACAGCCACCAAACCATGGTGGGATATTTCTGACAGTGCTGAGTCTGCCTCAAACCAGGAGTTGTTCCCTTTTCCATGCAGAGCAATGACACTCTGAAGGGCAGGGACACAGAGGAGGACCTGGGGCAGACCAAAGAGGACATTTGTCTGAAAGGTGACCCAGCTCAACACTTCTCTGCCATGAGGAAACAACCTGAGAACACCAGAGAACACCCTGTGGGTTCTTCATCAAATTTGAGCCTTGAAAACCCTTAGGTCAGTGATAATAAATCAAATTTAGCACTCACAAACTTGGGGTTGGAACAGTTTTCTAGTTTCTATCAGCTCCGACCTTAAAGGAAGTAAATAACTTCTTTAGCTTTATTCAACTCATATTAAAAGTTTCCATGCCAAAACAAGATTAAAATTAAAGCTCAAAAACTTTGATAACTAACTCTAATATTTGAAAAATCCTAATTTCAAAGGACAGAACCTTACAAAACAATAAACAGGAGCATTTTCTACTAAAAATGGCAAGTGCTGTTCTGCAACATCCAACTCTCAAGTCTGGCAACGCCCCCATTTTAAGTCAGTGTGGGTAACCTCAGTTTGGCCTTTTTGTGCAGGTCTGGGACACAATCTCCATTTCCATGGGTGATTTCTGTGCCCAGGGAGATGAATGGAGCTGGCCCAACACAGGATGCTGCTGTCTGGAGGATGCCCTGCCTCCTTTGTAGCTCGTGCCATGAAGGCAGGAGGAGGAAGAAAAGGGGGATGTGCTGTAGTGCAGACAACACAGCCCTGCTCTGGAGAATTGGGTTCTTTTCATGGCCCTGCCATAAAGTTTCTATGGGATGTTATGTCCATAAATCACTTCAAGCAACCTTTTCTCACATTCTCCTTGACTTGGCTGTGCCCTAATGGGTGTCCAAAGCAAAGGAGAAAGTCATTGCTGCAGATAAAGTGAATTAAAGTCACTTCTTGAACAACTAAAAACCCCCACAGTTTAACGAACCAAACTGAAAATCCCCAGAAGAGTGACAGCCCCTCATTTTAATCTCAACATAAATGTAAAGACATTTACTGTCAGTAAGATGGGGTCATGCCATAGACTGAAAATAAAATAAATGAGGTGTCTGAAGCACAGGGCCAGTGCAGAAATAATTCCCTTTGCAAGGCTGAGCCTTGAGGTTTTTTGTGATGATCAAGCCTTATGCAGTAAATTTAGAGGGCCAAGCAAGGGGTGAGAGGGATAAACAAAATATTGCATAACTGTCCTGAGCTGAGCTCAGTGCCTGAGCAAAGCTGAGACCTCAGGGAAAACCTGGGATGTGTTGGTGTTGATTATTTCCATCCTGCATGGAATAAAAATTCCTTGATGTGGAATAAAAAACAATTCATGGAATTGTTGTTTCTTTCAGAAAAACCCCAAATCATGAAATAAAAAGTAATTCCTTCAGGTGGAATAAAAAACAATTCATGGAACCGTTGTTTCTTTTGGAAAAAACCCAAATCATGGACTAAAAAGTAATTCCTTCAGGTGGAATAAAAAACAATTCATGGAATCGTTGTTTCTTTTGGAAAAAAACCCAAATCATGGAATAAAAAACAAAATAATGGAATAAAACCCAATTCCTTCAGGCGGAATAAAAAACAGTTCATGGAATTGTTGTTTCTTTTGGAAAAAAAAACAAAATAATGGAATAAAAAGCAATTCCTTCAGGTGGAATAAAAAACAGTTCATGAAATTGTTGTTTGTTTTGGAAAAAAACAAAATCATGGAATAAAACCCACAATATCTCAAATTCCAGGGGTTTCTCTAACTTTGTACCTTCCCCTTTATTTTCTGCTTTATTTTGAACGAGCTCCAGTGCAGCTGTTATGAAATGTCTGTGTGGATGCAAGAAGCATCTCCCAGGACACTCTGATTTTAACTGGCACTTCCTCCATGACAAACAGCTGAATAACTCCATTTTTTTGTAGTTGTGTTAAACAAATTTGTGTAAAATTATTCCATGTCTGGGCAACATGGGGAAATCAGGCAGCTATTTTCAGTCTGATCCTCCCAAAAGGCAGGCAGGGCTTTTTAAAAAAACTAAAATGCATTCTTTGTCACCTGAGAAGGTTCATTGGATAGCCCAGGGGCTGATGTGCAGCTTCTCTCGTGGGGGTAAAGCAGCACACACATCTCCACTTCTCTTTTGGCAGCATTTTAAATTCCATTTTGCAGGTTTCTGGGAAATTCCCTTTCACAGATCCCTGGGACACTGCCCAGGTGACAATCTGGGGGTCCAGAGCCACGGCTGGGCTGGGGGAGCTGCCACCTCCAAGGGTCTGCACGTGAACAGGAACAACAGCAGAGCACCAGGAGGTTTCTCCCAGTAAATAAAATCAATATTTTGCTTTTCTGTCTGTGCCTGGCCTTTCCTACAGCCCACACAGCTCTGTTTGCTCCCATGAGAATTCCTGCAAAAATCAAAAGTATTAATTTCACATTGAAGCCCAAGCACTGGCTGGGATCTGCATAAATATCCACTTTTTTTTTCCTCATTTTTAACAGCGAGGTTGAAGACCAAAGCTGAAAGCATCCTTAATTCCAGAGTGTAAATGACAATCCCATCATGAAGCACTGCCTGAGAATATGGGAGAGCTCACAGACCAGTTAAACCTGTGCTTGCTCTTTAAAACATGATGTTTCAAATGTTGACAGTCATTTATTTCCCATTTTGTTATCAGAGAACAAGCAATCACTCCAGGTTTTCTTTTAATTTAAATTATTCATTACTTTCTGATGAACCTCTGCAGTGTTTGTATTTTACAAAGCAGTTTGCCTTCAGTTTCAAATGAGAATTTTAAAAATAAAACCGTGGCCCTCAGGAGATAATAAATGAAATTTCAAGGTTAGGGCATGGAATAACTGCAGAATTTTATCACAAATGCCTGAATAAAACAATTTGTTGCCAGATAGGTTTAGGTATGACAGGACTGAAGGAAACCAGCAAAATGTGAAGTCTTGACCTTGAGGTAACACCTGCACCAAAAGAGTGACCCCAGCAGACATGGGGAAATTAGCAACAGGTTTAATTAGGAGCACTAACAAATCTTTTGGAGAATCAAAGCATTTCAAAAGCACCTGCTAGAGCTCTCCCTAACAAAAGCTTCCTTCCTCTCCTGTGGAATTGGGAGAGTATCCCCAGCTGGGGGCTGTGTACAGATCACAAAGGGGACAGGGCTGCTGTGGAGCTGCCTTGAGCTGTTTGATTTTCCAGCATCAGCCTCATCCATGGTGATGGCAATGGGAAGATGCCACCAGCTCACATCCCAGGCAGCAGACAATGAACTTAATGTTACAACTCACTTTATAAGTTTTTGACTAATCACCTCCAAAGCAAAAGCACACCGACAGTAGTTCCATCCAGCCCCTATAAGCACAGGTACCTTTGGTTAAACAATGCTTGCTTATTTCAAATACAATACCTGCTTGTGAGCCTGAAAACACAATGCACAGAGCTCCATTATTAAGCTTCAAACTTCCTAATATTTCACTAGATAAACTTTTCTGCAGCTTAGAGAGTTATTCTACACAAGTGTTAATGCACAAACCATTGTTCTATTTCTCCTTGCTTTTCTACAGTTTAAATATTTTTTCTGCTGACCAATCTCATGGCTGCTGTTTAGCTCCAATCACAGTTCTGCTGTCTCTGAGCTGCCTTTTGCAGCTTTCCCAAAACCCTCTGATTTTGTGGATTCCCACAATTCCCCCTCTCTGTTCACTTAAAAAGAAACTTTCATAACTGCATCATTTATTACTTGCGTGTCATTTATTACTTTGCATTTATTACTTACTTAGTAGCCTTACTATAATATTTCTGCCTATTACCTGCTTAAAGCATTTTCTGTCTTGCACTAAGCATTGCTATATTACAACACAGTCATTTAATATTGTGAAAGTCCAGTCAGTTGAAAGAGCAGAAATTACTCCTGACAATAGTTACAAGTCATTGTTCGAAAAATTCTTGTCGATTCCAAGGTCTTAATTCAAAATCGGTGGATCAGGTTCTGCAACTGAGCTGTTTAAAAAATTAAAAACATACAAAGCTTTGTTCAACCTCATCTGGGTGTGACCTCTGCTCCCCCTCTCTGTTGATCTAAAATGCTCCAAGCACTGCTGGAAGAACTCAGAACAATTTCTGACATAAACTAATAAACCCCCAACATAAATGCTAACAAAACAAAAATAGGATAAAAAATGCAGTTTCTAATAGCTTTAGGAAGAAGGTAAAATCTCAATTCCACCCTGTGCTTTCGTCTGCAGCATCCTGGGAAGTTCTTTGCCATCAGTGGCTCATTGGAGCTGCTTTCAGTGCCCAGCTGACTGTGAAGCTGGCATTACAAACCCACAGAAAACATGGGCTGCTCGTGCTGAGAACACCCCAAAAATCAGAGTTCACTCACATGGATAAACAGATCCCACCAGGGTGTGCTGACCTTGCTGTTATTGCCCACACAGTGAGCTTTAATATTTCCTATTTACAGCACTCCTTTTTCCAGTCTTACACCCCAGGTCTCTCCAATAAAGGACAATTTTATCCCCAAGCTGAACTTTTGGTGACACCAGGGAGCTAAGAATCATTCTGCTGTAATGTGCAATGAAAAGAACCATTGCCTAAATTGCATTTATTATTTATTATTAACCATTCCCTAAATTGCATTTCATTACACTCTTCTCCTACAAGTCCCATCTTTATGTATATATATAAACACATTTATGTGTATATATATATAAATATATTTCCAGGAATAATACTAAAATAGATAGCAGTGGAAGACTGAGCATTTTACCTCTGTTCTTATTCCAATAAAGTGACTTTTTTCTCTGGCTTTTTCATTATAAAGAACATCCAGCCACATCCCAGCCTCCTCTGTTGGGCCTGGTGTGCAGAGAGGGAGCTGCACACACTGGGAGGGAGACCACAGATCCACACCTGGCTGCTTCCTTTAACACTTCCCATGCTCCTCAGGCTGAAAAATCTTCTATATTGCCATATATAACATTTATGGAATATATAACACCCAGGAAGGCAGGCAGAGATGCAGTTTGGGTGTTTTCAGTGCGGTGTGGAAGGGATGGAGGAGAGGCTGAGGCACCACATCTGCCCAGCTGATGGAATAAAAAACAAAATAATGGAATAAAACCCAAATCCTTAGGGCAGAATAAAAAATAATTCATGGAATTTCTGTTTCTTTTGGAAAAAAACCCAAAATCATGGAATAAAACCCAGCAGGAAGGTGCAGCACCTTTGGGTTCAAACCACAGTTCACTGCCAGCCACACAAATCCCTGTGCAGAGGCAGGAAAATAAAACCAAGCAGTTTGCATTTACTCTCCAGTCACTCTCCTGCAATCAAGAGAAATTTTTTCTTAAATAGCAGCAAACAGAAATCAGCTGAGTGTCTGGGCTGTGCAGCTGCCAAAATTCAGAATGCAGAGGTCAAGGCTTTGTTCTATTCACAAAACAACCCAAACACTTGGGGGATGCAGACATTCCAAGGGAATAAATCCATTCCTTGCAAGCATCCTCTGTTCCCTGACTAGCAGCACTCTGATTTTATCTCATTCCTATCAATCCTATCAGGATTATATCCAATTCCTATCAATCCTGCAGGAAAAATCAAACAGGGAAGAATAAACTTTATTATCTTTTCCCACATTGTCAACACAGATGTTGCACCTGTGTAGTTTATTATATTTGTCTAAAAAATTGTCAAATATGAAAATTTATTTGACTATGAAATAGTCTTATTATATGTTTAATTAAAAAATTACTACAAATCTTCTGAACAGAGTTACTTTAAGAGACATTTTGTGTTTAAAAGTCAGACAAAAGAAGTTATTCCATAAAATTAAACCAGTTAATCCCTGGGGTCCCAATGAAAGCCTTTTTGCTGAGTATGAAAATACAGAACTAGATCCTTGAAACACCCAGTCAGTAAAACAGGCTTTTATAATTCAATTTTTAAAGCAGAATATCACTTTAGCTACAGACACAGGTTAAAGCCCTGAGAATTTTTAGGATGCTCTTCACCATAAACGACTCTGGATGTCACTGCCTCAACAAACACAATCTTCTGATATATTTCTTTTCCAATGGATACAGCCCTTTAAAAGTCAGCTTTCAACATCTTTTATCCTCTCTGCATTTATTGAACCTCTGCTAGCAGTGTGAATGAGGAAAAAAGAGGATATAAATCAGACTATCCAGTGAAGATGTGCCTGGGGCTGCTGGAAGTGGCAGCGTTGTGACACCACCCATGCAGGAGTGTTTGCTGTGGTGTTGGCCAAGTGAAGCTCAGCTCCTCCAGGCTCCTCCAGATGGCAAGAACAGCACAAAAATATCCCTCAGTTATCTCCAAGCAGCCTCAGCACCAAGGAGTTGTGGCTGAGGGCAAAGCTGAAGAAAATAAAGTTTAAAACCCCCCTGGATCTATCCAAACAGCCTGGCACCAGCCACATTACCTAAAATAAATTAAACTCTGCCCCCTGTCCTCAAAAGCCTTCTTGGAAAAAAAAAATTAATTTATCTCTCCCAGCTCAGTGGGAAATGCCATTAAATGGGGAATGAAACCCAAACAAAATATGAGCTGTGCATTGTGGGCAAGCAGCAACAGCAATGGTGAGTTTTGGATGCAGGAGTGAGTTTGTGGCTGGAGTTTACTACCCAGGGCTTTCTAAACAACACAGCTTCTGAAAGCAGAGCCTTCATTAGAGCAGGAAAACAGCACTTAAACGGCCAGGCAGAAAATGGCTGAATTAAGCTCTTTTTTCCCCTCTCTTTAATGGTGGTGATTCTCAAAAGATTCAAAGTAGGTTAGGGGAAGAATGAAACAGCTATGTTTCTAGTGTCTACCTGACAGCAGCTTTTGTAGGGGTGAATAATTACATGAAAATCACTTCCTTTCCACCTCTCTTTGGGGTCTCTGTGGGTTGCTAGGCACTCTCTCTGCTACCTTCTGCTAATGTCACTTCCAGAGGGCTGAATACAGCAAATTCATTGGGAGAATGGAAACTCGGGAGAAGAAGGACCTAAATACTCCGAGTTTTGTTTATTCATTGCTGCCTTTGGAGGCCAGCACTATAGCTGGGATCACTTTCCACCCATTGAAATGCTGATTTCCCAGGGGGTGCTCTCAGCCAAGCAGCACCCAGTTAAAATGGGGCAGCACCCTCCTCCATACTGGAGCCACACCAGTTGCATGTTCCTGTGGCAGCATCCAACTTGGAAAATCAATTTTTCAATTAGCAATTGTCAATCAGTTCTTTTCCTTCCTCTCACTGCTTTTCATGAGTAAAGTATTCCTACACTCATTAATCTAAAATTTTGGGGTATCTTGGTTGTCCTGGTGTGAGGAGGAGGCACGAGGTGCAGTTGTACTCCCCTGAGGAATTCAGGAGGGTGTTCATCACTGAAGGGGCATCAGGACAGCTAAAAGTGATTCAAACTCCATCATCAGAAGGTGTGAAAAGACACATTATCATTAGAAATCTAATAATTTAGATTTAAGATATCTAATAATTTAGACTTAAGTTCTTCTAGAAACAGTGGTGGACTTAGGACCTGATTGGCCTTTAGCAATCTTCTGTCCCATTATTGGTGAACTATGAATAGCACACTTTAGAGAACCAGATCTCTAAACAATGGTTACAGAAAGAGAGAGAATAAATGTTTGAATTCTTTCCTCTGAGTTTCTTACAGCTTTCTACAGAGATTCCCAGGATTTTCCTGGGAGAACCATGTCTCTCTGTGTTCAGAGGATGTGTAATTACTACAGGTGCTCACAGAGGGCAGAAAATCCTGGCACAGGTGCCCAGAGCAGCTGTGGCTGCCCCTGGATCCCTGGCAGTGCCCATGACCAGGTTGGATGGAGTTTGGAGCAACCTGGGACAGTGGAAGGTGTCCTGCCCACGACAGGGGGTGGCATTGGATGATCTGTAAGATCCTTTCCAACCCAAACCACTCTGTGATTGTGCCTAGGTTAAAAAAGAATAAATAAATTTAGAAAAGAATTCTAACCAAAGATCCCTCTCCAGTGCAGAGTGCTGGCTGAGCAGGGATGAGTGAGTGCCTGTGGGAAGGGCAGAACCAAACCCAGAGCAGGATCTGAGGGGTCTGAAAGTGTCTTTGATTTCAGCTTTCCAACCCAAACCACTCTGTGACTCTGCCTAGGTTAAAAAAAGAATAAATAAACTTAGAAAGAATAAATAAATTTAGAAAAGAATTAATAAATTTATCCGAAGATGGATTAATAAATTTATCCAGTGCAGAGTGCTGGCTGAGCAAGGAGGGGCTGGAATGCTCCCTGCAGAGAGCAGGGATGAGTGAGTGCCTGTGGGAAGGGGAGCAAGCAAACCCAGAGCAAAGTTCTGAGGGGTCTGAAAGTGTCTTTGATTTCAACTTTCACCCAAACCAATCTGTGACTCTGCCTAGGTTAAAAAAAGAAATAAATTCTATCCAAAGATCCCCATCCAGTGCAGAGTGCTGGCTGGGATGGTCCTTCCAGAGAGCAGGGATGAGCGAGTGCCTGTGGGAAGGGCAGAACCAAAGCCAGAGCAGGTCCTGAGGGGTCTGAAAGTGTTTTTGATTTCAACTTTCCAACCCAAACCAATCTGTGACTCTGCCTAGGTTAAAAAAAGAAATAAATTCCATCCAAAGATCCCCATCCAGTGCAGAGTGCTGGCTGGGCAGGGATGAGTGAGTGCCTGTGGGAAGGGCAGAACCAAACCCAGAGCAGGATCTGAGGGGTCTGAAGTCTCTTTGATTTCCACCTCCACCCTCCTGAGCCTGGGATTCTCTTGGATTCATTTTCATCCTCAAGGTTCCCTCGCTCAGCCTGGCACAACAGGGGACAGGGAAATCCAGAGGCCTTGAATTCACCTCCCTGTCAGCACTTTCTGAGGGCAGAATTCAAATGCCTTAAAATAGATATCAGCTTTTCATTAATTAAATTCTGGAGCATATGGAAGGAGATACCTGCCAGTATAAAGTACACAGAATATCCCAGAGATATTATTCATATAAAATAATTTATATCATTATGATAACATGACTTTGGGGGGAAAAATGGTATCTGGAACAATTTTGTGCCTGAGTGATAGGAAACAAAAATTGTCTTCAGTTTATTGGTAGCTTGACTTTGGGAAAATGGCAAGCTGGAAACATTTATAGAAAGGTATTGATATTTAATCACAATATCTCCTTTTAAAAGGTATTGATGAGAGGCCAAGTATCATTAAATGCCAATATCTCCTGGGAGCAGCACCTTTTTCTCCACTTTTTCATTTCTCTTAAGTTCAAGGCAGGAGGATGCTTTGCATTATTTTTCTGGGGTGTTTTGGGTATGGAAATCATCCCACCCTGTGGGAAGGTGAAATCCCTGACTGCTGAGCACCCCCATGGTCCAGTTTGCTGGGGAGCCCTCTTGCCATAAAAGCATTCAAAGTTCTGCCTTCTCCTACAGTTTCACTCTATAAAGCTTCAGGCATTTGGAAATAAAAGATTTTTTTTTTCATTCTGTGAAAAAAAATTATTTTATGGAAATAAAATTATTTCTCATTCTGTGAAAAAAAAAATATTTTATGGAAATAAAATTCTTTTTCTTTCATTCTGTGTATGGTATGGAAAAAGCCCAAAGAATAACCATTGCCTTTATTTCTCATTTCATATATTTCCATGTATATTTCAGATCTTTTCAGCCCCAGAGACACCAGAATTTACCAGGTCTTTTATGCAGCCTGTTAATGTCATTTCCTATAAATGATAAATAAAGATGCTCAATTTTTTTTGAAAATAAATGCAGGAAGAGCAGTCAACTAATTTTTAAAATGAGGGTGTTGATTAGAGTTCCACTTTACTGACAAAACACCAACAAGTGCTCTCAGGATGAGAGATTTGGCAGCTCCCTCACCCCCAGAATGCACTCAGAGGGGTTTCAAAATATTTACACTTAATTCAGCTGAGGCATGGATGGAGAGGTGACCCTGAGTAATTTCTGCACCGCTCTGAATCCAGACCAAGATGGTTTTAAGGTATTTTTTATTCAAATATTCCATTTGTGTTACATTGAGCAGAAATCAGGGCTCTGGGGTGGGTTTGGCTTTTAGGTTTTCAGGGGATGCAGGAGATTTAGCCAAGGCAGTGGGGTTCATCTCCTCTCACCCAGCTGATTGCTTCAAAATATCCAATTTTTATTACACATCTGCTCAATTGTTATGTCCCAGTGACAAACACCTTTCCCCAATGGTTTTTTAATTAACTCCCCTCACTCTCTTTAGTTTTTTTCACCACCCTTGGAGCCTGAGAACCACTGGAGATGCCAAACACAGCATCCAGCTGAATTAGAATGCATGAAAATAAGAAATGCAACTAATGTGTCATATTTGAAGTATTTGCAAAGGGAAAATGCTTTGGTCATGATCATCATTCACAGAATTGATATTTTGGTTATGATCATGATTCACAGAATTGATATTTTTGGTTATGATCATCATTCACAGAATTCATATTTTGGTTATGATCATCATTCACAGATTTCATATTTTGGTTATGATCATTATTCACAGAATTGATATTTTGGTTATGATCATCATTCACAGAATTCATATTTTGGTCATGATCATTATTCACAGAATTGATATTTTGGTTATGATCATCATTCACAGAATTCATATTTTGGTCATGATCATTATTCACAGAATTCATATTTTGGTTATGATCATCATTCACAGAATTCATATTTTGGTTATGGTCATTATTCACAGATTTCAAATTTTGGTTATGATCATTATTCACAGAATTCATATTTTGGTTATGATCATCATTCACAGAATTCATATTTTGGTTATGGTCATTATTCACAGATTTCAAATTTTGGTTATGATCATTATTCACAGAATTCATATTTTGGTTATGATCATTATTCACAGAATTCATATTTTGGTCATGATCATCATTCATAGATTTAATATTCTGGTTATGATCATCATTCACAGAATTCATATTTTGGTTATGATCATCATTCACAGAATTCATATTTTGGTTATGATCATTATTCACAGATTTCATATTTTGGTTATGATCATCAATCACAGAATTGATATTTTGGTCATGATCATTATTCACAGAATTCATATTTTGGTTATGATCATCATTCACAGAATCCATCTTCATTCAGAAATGAATAGGAGGCTGTACTCGCGTTATATAAGGTGAAATGATTTTAATCTAACTTCTTTAAAAATAATAATTATATAGGATTCTTTTTAAGCCACCAGATGAACACGTAGCTATAAACTGAACTCCTAAAGAAGGATCTAGAAACCCTGTTCAAAACAGAAGAAAATGCAGTTACAGAAGCTGAGGATAGTTTGATCTTATTTTTTTCTTTTCCTTGAAAGCAGCCCGAGCCTTGTATAAATGCCTGACCCCAAAAGATCCTGCAGGGTGGGTTCAGGTTCTGTGGGGAAAGCAGAACTGCTGCCTGCAGAACAAAGCCCATGCACCCCACAGAAGGTCACACATCAAAAGCATTGGTTCTTCCCCAAAATCCTGCAGTTCCTTCCTTCAGAGAAACATCTTTTCTCTGTTTCTGATATGAGCAATGAAAACCAGTCCATTGGGGATTTTCCTGCTCTTCAGGAATCCCCAGGGATTTTCAGGGAGCCCTGAAGATCCCAGAGCACTTCAAGCTCTGAAGGTTCTGCTCCAGCTCCATGTTTCACCTATTCCCATAATTCATCACATGCAAATGTCTCTGTGTGAGGCAAACTTACATTTAGCACTCTATTTAAAAAATAGAGAAAAGGGTGCTCAGAAGATAAAGAATGAAATGCTTGAAAATTTTGCATTTTTGCATTTCAAGTAGGTGAAGCTTTTGCCATGTTAGGGCACAAAATTCGAAGGAAATTTTCCCATCAATTCCCAGGAGCCTGGATTTTATCTTGGTGGATTTTGCAGAATTAGAATTCATGAAAATCAGAAATGCAACTAAAAGAATGATTTATCTGCTTATTTTGCTTGCAGAAATATTTTTTAAGCTAAATTGAATATTTGAAGAGGTAATATATAAATATATTCTACTACTCCAAGGTAACATTTGGCAATTTATGGGCTTGAGGACAAAATATGCAGAGTAAAAATTAAAAAAACAAAAACTCATCCCTTTCATTATAAAGACCTTAAAATTGAGCTGGGTTGGATTAATCAAATGTATGCTATAAATACTCAACTAAATAAAAAAACCAGCCTGCAGGAATATATTTTAATTTTCTAAGCAGTAAATCAAAGTTTGTCTCACCTGAGTTTAACTGTGTTCATCAGAGCTTTGTTCCCCTCAGAAATCCCTTCGAGGACAAAACTGCCAAAGCAGCCCTGAAGGTGGCAGTGGGGTATTAGGCCAGTTGGAGAAAATAGGGAAAAATAAACTTATCCAGAGACTCTCCCCTTGGATAAATTGTCCCAAAGACAGAGAATAAGAACCTGCCAAGATCCCTGCATGACCTTGGTCACCCAAGGTGTTAATTGTGACTTCAACAAACCCCTCATAACTCCTGATAAATAGAACTTTTTTCAGCTGGACAGATTTGTCAAGGGATGGCTGAGAGTGGTTGGGTTTTGCCTACCAATAACACAGGTGCTTTTCTCTGGGTTGGATCCTGCAGTGAGCTCTGACAACTCTGCTTAATTCCTGGGATGAGGATGGGACAGGCACCAGCAATGCAGGGTGAGCCCAGCCCTGGTGGAAACAGCTCCCTAAAATGTGCCCTGGATGCCTTGGGAAGGCTGAGCTGGAGCAGAGACTGGATGGAGCTAAAGAATAAAGCAGGGATTTATTCAAAGGATCTCCTCCATGGATCCACCTCGGGCAGCACAAGAGCCCAGCCAGGGCTGCACCCAAGATGAACCAAAATGGTCCCAAAATGGTCCCAAAATGGTCCCAAAGTGCACGATGGGCACGGGGTCTGTCCCTGGGATCAGTTCTGCTCCATTTGCACCTTGCAGTTCATTGTCCCATCCCAGCTTTAGCCCAGGCAGTCCCACCCTGCTTGTTTTTCTCTCTCCAGCCCACGGGGTTTGTGCTCCTGGGCTGAGATTTGGATCATTTGTCCTTGGTGCCCAGCTGGAGCAGGAATTGTTTTGTGTCCCTGCTCTGTGCACAGAGCTCACCATCCCCTCATGTGAACCCAGATCCACACACTAAAGCAGCACAGAATCTGAAAATAGAAAAGCCAAAACCTGAGGCATCAGGATGAGAATGAATAGTTTAGAGGCAGGGGAAACATCCTAAAGAGAGGAACTTGGAGAACCCAAAGTGACCCAAGGGAGTGACAAGATCAATGTCCTCACACTTTTAACGTGGGCTCAGGGAGGTGCACGAGCACTTTGGAGTTTTCTGAGAGTTTGCATCTGGTGGGGAAGAAATGCAACTGAGTAAAACTGGGTTTTTCCTCCATCAGAATGAATGTCTGAGGATGGAAATGTATTCTGTGAAGCTTAGACCTACACACTAAAGCAGCACAGAATCTGAAAAAAATAAAAAGCTAAACCTGAGGCATCACCCTGCATGGTTATACGTTTTTTTTTTTTCTTGTTTGTTCTCACACGTTCTACAGCAGCAGCTCCAGCACTAAAGGCTGTTTGGGGCAGTAAAAATTCCATTCCCACTTTCTCAGATCAGATCAAAACCTCCCTCAGTAGCTCCTCATAGGGAGCTGGGGTTGTTTAGCCTGGAGAAAAGGAAACTCAGAGGTGACCTTGTCACTCTACAACTCCTGAAAGGTGGCTGAAATCAGGGGGGTTGGTCTCTTTCTCCAGGCAACAACTGAGAATCAGAGCACACAGCCTCGAGCTGCACCAAGGGAAATCCAGGTTGGATAGCAAGAAAAAGTTTTTTACAGAAAGATTGATAAAGTTCTGGAATGGCTGCCCAGGGAGGTGGTGCAGTCCCCATCCCTGGGTGTGTTTAACAAACCCTGGATGTGGCACTGGGTGCCAGGGTTTGGTTGAGGGGTTGGGGCTGGGTTGGACTCCACGATCTTGAAGGTCTCTCCCAACCTGGTGATTCCGTGATTCCTCAATGTTGGGGAAGATGTGACTGATGCTGAGTTCTGTTTTTCCTGTCTGAAGTTTGTGCTCTCACACCTCTGCTGCCAGAGCCTGCAGCCAGCAGGTGATGGTGAGGAAATCTCTGAAATCTCTGTCTCCTCCCTCTCTGGAAAGTAGAGGAACCTTCCCAGAGCACAGGAACCCTCTCCAGAGCACAGGAACACTCCTGAGAGCACAGGAACCATCCCCAGAGCACAGGAACCCTCCTGAGAGCACAGGAACCATCCCAGAGCACAGGAACCCTCCCCAGTGCACAGGAACCCTCCCAGAGCACAGGAACCATCCCAGACACAGGAACCATCCCAGACACAGGAACCCTCCCAGACCACAGGAACCTTCCCCAGAGCACAGGAACCCTCCTGAGAGCACAGGAACCCTCCTGAGAGCACAGGAACCCTCCTGAGAGCACAGGAACCTTCCCCAGAGCACAGGAACCCTCCTGAGAGCACAGGGACCCTCCCCAGAGCACAGGAACCCTCCTGAGAGCACAGGGACCCTCCCCAGAGCACAGGAACCCTCCCCAGAGCACAGGAACCATCCCAGAGCACAGGAACCCTCCTGAGAGCACAGGAACCATCCCCACAGCACCAAGAGCAAATCAAGCCTGAGGCAAACAGAGCTGGATTTGGCAGCGTGGCCCTGCCTGGAGGGCAAGGACAGATTTCCATTCTCAGCCAGCCTGGCACAGGGCCCTGGGTGGGCACCTCCAGGCTGGAGCCTGGCCCAGCTGCTGGAATGGTGCCACTGGCAGCTGCACTCTGGAAATGAAGGAACCAAGGGGGTTTCTATAGCACCACCAGTGCAGAATTCACCTCGCTCTCTCTGCACCTTCTGTGCCTTCTCTACTTGGAATTGGAACCAGCACAGAAACTGCTGGTAAAGCTTAGAAAGTGCAAACAAAAATATAAACTCCCCCCCAAGAGAGATTATTGTCCCTAAAGGTTTGTTGCTTTTTTTTAAGTGGTCAGCAACCACGTGGTTGAAGGTGAAGGAAGCCTGGGTTTATATTCAAAATCACTTTGGAAAAATCTGTCACTAAGAGCTCTTTAGAAACTTGAGCAATTGTGGTTTAAGAAAGTCACTGCTGGAAAAATCCCTGGGGAACAACCTCCTGGAAGGTGCCAGGAGGGGACTGGCTGACCATGAGCCAGGAGCAAAGAGCAGCAGCCCCTGGGCTGAGGATGAGGAGTTGCTGCCAGCCCCCTGAGGGAGGTGGGGGATCCCTTTCCTCTGCCCAACACCACAAATTCAGTGCTGGGATCCCAGTCCATGGGGAACAGGGATTACTGGAGCCCAGTGAAGGGTTACAGGGGTGGTTGAGGGGCTGCTGCATCTTGGAAATGTGAAATTTTTGAGAGGCTGAGAGAGCTGGGAATGCACAGGTTGGAGGAGAGAACTTGGGATTCTTGGGTAAAATAAATGTGTGTAAATAAATACCTGGCAGGCAGTAAAGGACAGGGAATCAGAGCCTTCTCAGAGGTGCTGGCAGAAGGACAAGAGGCACAAATTGAAACACAGCAAATACTTAAATTTAAGAAAAACTTGTTGAGAAAGTAGTAAAACCCTGGAAGAGGGTGACCTGAGAGAGCACCCTTGGAGAGCCCAGAACCTGACTGGATGTGTGTTGGAAATTCAGGCTCTCAGGTCCAGGGAATGATTGGTACCTGACTTTAAGGTTTCAGAATGTTGAATACTCATTTTATTAAAACTATATTATATTATTGAATACTCATTTTATTAAAACTATATTATATTACATTATATTTATGTATATTATATTGATCTATACTATATTTATAAATATAGTATAGATAAATATAAATAAAATATAAATGTAGCTATAAATATATAAAAATATAAATACAGCTATAAATATAGCTATACATTGTATTTATCTATACTATATTTATATTATTAAGAATACTGAAGAGTACTTACTATTAACTATTGAAAAATTTGTGACTCTAGACTGACAGTCTGCACAGCTTGGACTTGATAGGTTGATTAATATAAACAATCTCTACTAGAATCTAATTACTAAATTCTTTCAGATAAACAATCTTTTCAAACAAATTCTACATTTGCAAAGCAGTAGGAGCAGCAAGTAGAGATAAAAATTGTTTTTTCTCTGTGTTTCTCCAGGAAAAAACTTGAGAGAGAGAATTCTGTCTCTCTGTGTTTAGAGGACGTGAGAAAACCACAGTTGTGGATTTTGGTGGGGTTTGCAGTGCTGGGTTTAGGGTTGCACTTGATGATTTTAAAAGTCTTTTCCAACCCAAGTGATCCTGGGCTTGTTCTGCTTGAACCTGCTTTGGGGGGCTCTATTCAAACAGGAATCTTCTGCCTTGCTGCCATTTTGCTTCTCTTTAATTTCCACTTTATTTTACAGCAGGAGCACTGAGACTGCCCCAGCAGGGTGGACTCCCCAGGACAGGGAACCTCCCAAGAAAAGCTGCACAGAAAGCAGCCAGAACCCAAGTTAAATCTGGACTCTTGTGTTGAACAGCTCACAATTGGCCCATCTGTAATTAATGGAATTAATTGATACTTTCAGCCTCCCACATCCTCCAGCAGGGAGTTCCACCATTTAGTCATTCATTGTGTGAAAAAGCACATTCTTTTGTATTTTTCTAAACCCACTACATCTCCATTTTTATAGACTTTTGCCAAAGCCAAGGCAGGGCTCCAGGAGGACCTCCTGAGTTCCTGGCTGAGGGCCACCCAAGCAGGGAATGGTGCCTTGGCTGTGCAGTCAGGAGGGCTGAGCTCCATTTCCAGGTTTGACAGTGTGTAAAAGCTTTCTTTTCTTTTTTTTTTTTTTTTTTTGCCTTTTCACATTAAAAAAGCACCAGTGACTGTTGGGTGTCTAGTGTCCTACACTGCTATTTAATGAGCATCACAAATAAATACAAATCTCTGAACAGCCACTCCAAATACTCAATTTTCTACAATAACACCAAAACCGTGGCCTGGCTTCCAGTTTTTATCCACTAAGTAACTCTATTATAATTCGATTTATTAAAAAAAACCCCAATTTATTGCCTAAAGGCCAAAAGGAAAAAAGGGAAAATGTTTTTAATTCAACAGAAATGTCTCTAGAAAATCCCTCAACTGAACCCAGTGTTTAATAAACCCATTAAAAAGGCCAAGTGACAACTTCTGACCCACCATTGTGTCACACAAAGAAAAACTTAATTGAAGGCAGCATTGATTTCCTGCTGCCCACAGAACAGCCTAAATATTGCCCTTCATAAGCAGAATAAAAACTGAGTGCTTAGGCAGAATAAGTACTAAAGGCACAATTAAAAGTTAATTATGTTTTCTAAAGTAACCTCAAAACAAAGAAATGAAATCTGGGGCAACACATTGCTTCAGATACTGGTGGTGACAATATGGGTCAACAATCCAAAAGGACAGACAAGGAAGTATTTAATTTTATTCTAATTTAATGCCATTTCAGTCACTCAAAGCTACTGATGTGGATAATCCCGTGCTAACTCAGCAAAAATTGGCCCAGAAATCTGTGAAAATCCATAATGCCAACCTAGAGCATTAACCACTTTATTAAAACATCCTTTTTCATTTCAGAGCCTCATTTTCTGTTTAATAAGGTTTAATAGAGTGGAAAGGATTGAAATCACTAGCAAGGCATGGAAATAAAACTGGTTTTTCCCCTTTGCTAGTGATACTAGCAAAAGTAGCAAAAGTAGTTTCACTTTTGTAAGGGAACCTCATTAGTTATAAACACACAAAAATGTGTTCAGCCAGTGCAGAGGTCCCTCACTGTCCTTTTTTTATTGTTGCCAGAATCCATTGCTGTGACCTCCTCTGAAATGTAGGTCACAAAACCTTATAAATTTATTTACTGAAACCTCAAAACCTCCAGAGTCACCAACACGTGGCATTCACATTCTCTGAACAGAGATAATTCTCTCTCCCAGGATTTTTCCTGGAGAAGCACAGAGAGAAGAAGAGAAAACAATTCTCATCTCTATTCCCTGCTCCTGTTGTTTGGCACACGTGGAATGTCTTATGGAGGTTGTGATTTGTTAGTTGGACACCAGTGAAGGTTGTTTTGTTTCCTTGGCCAGTTGGGTCAAAGCTGTGTCCTGGCTGTCTCAGACACAGGTTTTTCTTTAGTATTCTTTAGTATAATATCTCTTCAGTATGTAATTTAGTATAGTATTAGTGTAATATAGAATAGCTTAATAAAGCATTTGTTCAGCCTCCTGAATCATGGGGTCAGAGCACATTATTCCCTACATTGGGGTCATCCTGAATTGCTACAAACACACACTCTGCTCTTTTTTTTATTTTTCCTATAGCCTCACCCTCAAATTCCACCAATGAAAGTAGTGAGCAAGCAACAGTCGTTGATTTTGTCATTATACAGAATAGTAGAATACCTAAATTAAATTTAGATTCATCTTTCCCCAGCTCTTATGGTGGGAATTCCACAAGCACAGCACTGGAGGGTGTGGGACCACGAGCCCCAGGATGGAATTTGGGGTGGCATGAGGAGAAAGCTCAGATTGTGTGGCTGAAGGAGCAGCAGCCCAGCTCTGGGGCTGCCAGGGCACAGATGATAACTCAGGGTGGCCCAGCTGCCTCTGCCTCAGAGTTAATTGCTGCTGAATGGTGGCTGGAATTTGCTTGGAACCAAACCAAGAGCTTGGCACCCACCCAGGACAATGTGCCAAGAATCTCTGAGATTACTCCAGCAGGCTCAGAGCAACAATTTGTCCAACCAATCTCTGATTTTAAGAATTCATTTCTTTTTTAAAGGGGCGTTTGGGATTTGTGGTTTCTCTCAGTTTCAAGGCACTGAGCTCTCCTGACAATTTAGGGAATTTAAGGAGACACTGACAGCATGCGGGCAGAAAAATCAGAATGAGCTCCCCAAGTAATTTTTATAAATAAATACAGGGAGGGATCAAAAAAGACAAAGCAATAAAGCAAATTTGGTTTTTAGACCTTCAGGCACAAGCTTGTGTTCTCTGCCCTGTGACAGATTTGTCTGGGTGAAGTTAATTAAGCAAACAAACAAAGCACTGCTGATGTGCTGGGCTGCTTGTAAAGGTTTATCTGAAGTGTTCAAAGAGGGGTTTAGGGGTGGTTCACCCCAAAGCCATCCCTGGGGTGGTGTCTGTCCCTCAGAATCACTCCTTGCATGTTCCCCCTGCATGGGAAGGACCTTTGGCTTCTCTCTGCTCCCTCCAGCCTACAGCACTCCCTACACAGAGTGGAAAAATTCAAAAAGGGACTGAGGGTTGGTTTTTTCTTTCCCTTTCTCACTTGCTGCCAGCTCACTTAGTGTTGCCTTCTTCAACTCTGTATTTTGGAACCATGCACTCATCTCTTACTTTTAGTTGACTTGAATTTTAAGCCAGAGCATAAAATTAAAAAAAAAAAAAACCAAACAAACAAAACCCCCAAGCAAACAAACAAACAAACAAAAAAACCCAAAACCAAATCAACAAAAACCAAAACAGAAACAAACAAAAAAAAAAACCCAACAAACCACCTAAACTACTTTAAACAACTTAACAATCTGCAGGTAAGTGGAGTTCTAGAAATGCAAAAATACATTTACCAGCAATATACCTGTGCTGGAAATCACTGTCTGCTCAGGGTCAAAATGCACAAGCAAGTCAATTCAGTGCTATTTAATTTCTGATTCACTCAAGCTGAGGCATCTCTACTCTGGCTCTTGGGCGTTCCAAGGGCTCCACAGGACCAGGGCAAAGAGGAATTTCTGGGGTTGATGATTTCTAGAACCAAACCACACCTTCCCCTCCCCTGCTCAATCCAATGACCCTGAACCACCTCACCCACTTTGCTGCCAAGATCAAATTACCAAACAGACAATTTCAGTTTGGAATCCCTCCTCCTCTGGCACATTTCCTGCCCTCATGCCCAGTAACTCACTGAGGGCTGCTTCTCCCCTGTGGATTTTTTGGTGCTGCCTTCATCCCCCAGCTCAGCTGTGCTCCCCTTCATGGCTGGATAAATAAATTCCCTGAGCCCCCAGGCTGGGAAAGCACCAGGAGCTTGTTGTGAGCATCCCCAGAGCGCCCATGTTGTTTTATTATTTTACACAGAGGGATTGGGAGCATTTCAAAAGCCTGAGTTGTTTTTGGAGTGGCAGGAGCTGTGTACCCAAGTGGTGAATTTTAGTAAACAAGCCACTCAACATTCACTGGATTCTGCTGTGAGCCTGGGCCTTTTTCAAGAGAGCTGGCCAGTGGAAAACCTTGCATTTATGCCACAGAGCTGGCAGAAACATAAAGTAAAGCTGAGATTAAGACAAAAAAAAGTGCTAGGATAAAAAAATGCCATTTAGAAACCACATTCAAGACCTTACTTCTTGACATTTGGCCAACTAAATGGACAGACATTGATCAAATTGTTAATTTTGCATAAAAGTGAACCTTCAATTTAATTTTCTTTGCAAATTTGTATGAAACATAAAAGCATTTGGCCAAAAACTGGAAGGTGATTTGAGAAGCCAAATGTTGTTGCTCCATTTTTTAGATTAAGCGTTTGCTTTTTAATTCCTAAACAAGATTTTGTTTCAAAATGTAGTAATAAGTAAAAACAAAGAATTTAAATGTTTAAAATAAAAATACTTTTTAAAGCTCTGGTCTGTGTGAAATGTTTTCTGTTTATTCTGCTAAAATATCAGTGTGCAAACAGAGCTTGAGTGCAGAATCACCAAGAACCAGATCCCATTTCTCATTTTTAGGGATTCAGCTGCACTTTTTGATTTAAATATTCTCTGGAATTGACAAAAAACAAGTGAGAAATCACTGAACCCTTTCCCCAAACTGCAGCAATATCTGCAGATTTCCTGCCAAATTTGTAACACATTCTCTCAATGCATTTCATTCCCTCTCTCCTTGTGACACCCCAAAATTTTCTTCTCCTTTCCTTATTTACAGACAACTTTACAATCATTGCAATTTTACAATATTTTCCCTAATTGCAGCAGCACAATGGGGTTTACCCTGATGGGACAATGCCCATTTTATTATTTTATTTATTTCTGTTCCCCAGTGGCATCAGAAGCTGTTCCTGCAGCCAGAATTCTGGGGAAAACTCAGTTTATTGAGCCTCAGTGTTTAAAGCAGCTGCCTATAAAAATCCATATGGGAAAACCCATTTGCATGTGGAAACTGAGACTGTGCACACAGCTAGGGAAGGTTTTCCTTAAAATATCCATGATCTTTATAGGAATTCCTGTACCACAAAGTTTTCTGGGGTTTAATGTTAACACATGACAATTCATCTCTTTAAAGGTTCTCAGAGGAGAGACCATGAAGTCACATAGTGCACCACAGCTAAGGGAGGTTTTCCTTAAAATATCCATGATCTTTACAGGAATTCCTGTACCACAAAGTTTTCTGGGATTTAATGTTAACACATGACAATTTATCTCTTTAAAGGTTCTCAGAGGAGAGACCATGAAGTCACATAGTGCACCACAGCTAAGGAAGGTTTTTCTTAAAATATCCATGATCTTTACAGGAATTTCTGTACCACAAAGTTTTCTGGGGTTTAATGTTAACACACAACCATTTATCTCTTTAAAGGTTCTCAGAGGAGAGACCATGAAGTCACACAGTGCACCACAGCCAAATGGGAAATGAGGAAAATGTTCATTTCCCATCCTGTCCTTTACCCTCACAGGCACTTTGGAGATACCACATCAGTGTGAATATGTGGCTGTGGTGCCAAATTTATTCTTTACCTCCCATTGCAGAGCTGTTTCTCCCTTCTGCTTCTCCCTTACCAAGCAGAAGGGAGAAATAACTGTGCAATGGGAGGTAAAGAATAAATTTGGGACAATAATCCAACAGATAATTCAACAGTCTTCTCAGGACTCTGGCTGCTCAGAGTGACCCCAAGCTAAATTAAAAAGTCTCTTTTCTCAGCTTGGCAGTAGAAGAAGGACTCAGAACTCTTCAGTTCTCATTCTCAAGGTTGTTTATTGCACCTTATCTATAAAATTCTTTCTCCTGTCCAGCTGAGGTCCATCCAACACGACAGACAGAGGCACTCTGGCCACCCTTGGGGCAGTGTCATCTTTTTATACTAAAAACCACGTGTACAATATTTACAATAACTTCCCAATACCCATCACCTGTGTTAGCCAGTGAGCTTCTACTCTAAACCAATCTGTCAGTGCCACCATCACAGCAGGAGATGGAGGCCAAGAAAAAGAAGGAGAAAGGCTGGACACGCCCAGATCCCTCCATCTTGCCCCCTGAACCCCCATTCTAAAAACCCCCAAAATCTATTTTTCACCCCCTGACAAACTGATTATTATTCTACTTAGACTTTCATGGCTTTCAGATCCCTATATAAGGTTGGTAATTTGCTCCATGGGTCACAATCAAACCCACAGGTGTCTGGGGCTCTGTGCCAGGTTCCCTGAGCCCTCTGGCATCCAGGACAGCCAGAGGGATGTTCTGGATTCCAACAAGTCCAAGCCAACCCTACACCAACACAGTAACTTCATCCATAAGGAAGGAAGAGGCAGCAATGCAGTAAATCCCATATTTAAGCAGAAATGTCCCACAAATTTCAGTGGATACCAAAACCTTGGCAGGGAATGCTGAGGGAAGCACTTTCCAGGCTCCTCTCCCAAGGCAGTTTGGGGTGCACACTCCACTTTTCAGCACATTTTTACCCAGCCCTTTTTTTGGTTGGTTTATTTTGAGAGTTCATCTGTTACTCCAGTTCTAGGGTGGAAATCAAAAGGGTTTCAGAAAAGCCATGGGGATTAGAAAGCATTTTGTTGTACAGGTCTTGAAAGAATAATCTTTAGGAGCACACAACTTTGTGAAGAGCAAATTCCAGATTTTCTGCAAGCAGCACATCATTCCCCCAGTGCAGTAATCTTATCTTTTCCTTTTTTCTCTCATTCCTCTGGAATAATGGGATTAAGAATCCTACTAGCAATTCTTAAAATAGCTCTGTATTTCCAGTGCCTCTATTTTATTTATATGGTATCATAAACCCACTTGCAGCACAGAAATAACATGGAATATTCATTTACTTCACTTCCTGACCCCCCCATTGTGTGCAAGCTCCCTTGTTATTATTTCCTCATTAATATCCATCTGTCACTCAGCGTTTTATTTTACCAATTCTGAATTTCATCTGAAATTTGTACTTTTAACAGCTTTTCTCTGCTGAAGACTGGACTTCTAAAGAAGCTGACAGAGTGAAGTCATTGATGTTATTTGTAATCCTTTAAATGTTCAAATTTATGCAAAAAAGGCCCTCTAAGTTTCTCTTGTATTTCTTTTCAGGTTCCATGATGAAAGCAGAAAGGAAATCTCTGCTGCCATGCCCATACTCAGAGTTAATGTGTGGATCCTGTCTCCCTCCAGTGGCAACTGCACCAGCCATAAATTCTGATATTAAATTGCAATTAAAGCCTCTCTGACACTCAGATGATGCCTCCCCACAGCCAAACTTGCTAAGGGGCTGCAGGGACAGCTGAGGAGCTTCCATGGGGCACAGAAATCCCAGAGAAATCCCAAAATGAGCCCATTCTACCAAGAAATCTCTCCCCACTGCCCAAACCTGCTCAGCTTCTGCTGCTTGAGCAGCAAGAGCAAGAAACACAGGGAGAAACCATGGGGAGAAGGAGGAAAATCATTTATTCAGGGCTTGAAACAACACCCCAGAGCCTTAACTGGAGTTCAGAAAGCACATCTGGCACATAAAATGAACACTCACAACATGATGCTGCTGAATAAACCACAGCTGTCTGCTGAGCCATGGAAAGGTGACTTCAATTCACTGACACACCCCAAAGTTTTGTGTATGGAATTTAGACTGAGCCTTTTCCCACAGAATAGTGAAATTTAACCCAAACCTTTCCACTTAAATGCACAAAAAACTCTTCCACTTCAATGCACACAAAACTTCTGCACTTAAGCATGCCCAAAACATTTGCCCAACGTGGTGAGCAGACAAACACCCCAGGGCAGCACAGGGAGTTCCTTTCTGCCCCAGGAGAAGCCCCTGGGTGTCCCCATCCCATCCTTTTGGGATGTGTGTTCCCAAGCAAATTCCTGCAGAGGATGGGATGCAGCTGCCTTGGAGCAGGGAAAATGCAATGTGCAGTCCTGGGGTGGATTTCCCATTTTCCCCTTCATTTGGGGAAATTCATTCCCCTTGTTTGGGGAAAATGGGAAATCCACCCCAGGAGGGATTTCTGCCCTTGTTCAACATCTCTGCCCTTTCTCTGCATTTGGCCACTTGAACGCACAAAAAACTCTTCCACTTCAATGCACACAAAACTTTTGCATTTAAGCATTCCCAAAACATTTGTCCAATATAAAACCCAACGTGGTGAGCAGACAAACACCCCAGGGCAGCACAGGGAGTTATTTTCTGTCCCAGGAGAAGCCCCTGGGCATCCCCATCCCATCCTTTTGGGATGTGTGTTCCCAAGCAAATTCCTACAGAGGATGGGATGCAGCTGCCTTGGAGCAGGGAAAATGCAATGTGCAGTCCTGGGGTGGCCCCTAAATTGGGGAAATTCATTCCCTTGATTTGGGGAAAAAGGGGAATCCATCCCAAAAGGGATTTCTGCCCTTGTTCAACACCTCTGCCCTTTCTCTGCATTTGGCCACTTGGATGCACAAAAAACTCTTCCACTTAAATGCACACAAAACTTTAGCACTTAAATGCATACAAAATTCTTGCACTTAAGCATTCCCAAAACATTTGCCCAATATAAAACCCAGTGTGGTGAGCAAACACCCCAGGGCAGCACAGGGAGTTGTTTTCTGTCCCAGGAGAAGCCCCTGGGTGTCCCCATCCCATCCTTTTGGGATGTGTGTTCCCAAGCAGAGAAAGGGATGCAGCTGCCTTGGAGCAGGGAAAATGCAATGTGCTCCCAGGCTGGCCGCTAAATTGGGGAAATTCATTCCCTTGAGGGAATCCATCCCAAAAGGGATTTCTGCCCTTGCTCAGCACCTCTGCCCTTTCTCTGCATTTGGGAGTTGTTGCTCTCCCTACTCTTTAAAGCCACATAATCCAAAGTGCAAAATCTGCAGGACATATTAAATGAAATTATTCCTCACTGGGGAGATTGTAAACTGCATTGTAGGAAAAATATCTCTAAGCATCACACTGGGCTGTATCCATGAATTTAATTCCTTACAATTTCAAATCTCAGTAGTTTGTAATGTGCAAACAGCAGTCCTGGACAAGAATTAATTCTTTTCCCAGTGTAAATTTGGGAAGTTAAAGTTTAAATTTGGGTAGGGGATTCCTGCCTAACAGCACCACAAGAACCTCACCTCCAGCAGCAAGGCTTTCCCCTTTCACTGAGAGAACAGTTTGAAATTTAGATTATTGCTTGTTCAAAGGGGGTAAAGGGGGAGTTGCAGTTGTACAGATAATAAATTTGGCTGAGGTTTTTTATCTTTGCAGCCTTTGTGTGGATTTCTGACTTTTACTCTTAATTTAATTCATTTCAACTGACACCTGGTTCAGACTGTGAATACCTGCTGAGGGAAACAATCCAGAGGATGGGAAGAAAGTGGGAGGAAAAAGAGTAAATTCCACCCCTTAGCAGAACTGCACAGGTGTGAGGGGAGCTGGACATCTTCTTCCTCTCATTGCTACCATTTTTTCCTTTTTTCCCAGTTATTTTTTTTTTTTTGGTTGCTGCCCAAACTCGTATAAGAGCCAAAAATGCAGTAAATCACTGAAGGATTTTCTAACTTATTGGTGCCAAAATTGTGGTAAGATTCAGGATGTTTAACCTGTCTCTGAAGCATTTTTCCAAGCACTATCCTTAAAAACTCACCAACCAGTATTCAAAATATCCTATGGAGCAGTTTGTCTTTCCACTGCAAGTTTTTCCCTTAGGGAATGATGGAATTATTAAGGTTGGAAAAGACCTCTAAGGTTGTTATCTGTCACATTTCAAAAAAAATTTTAAAAGCATCCAAAATTTCTCCAGCAATCATAGATAATTTCATTGCCAACATTTGAAAATCCCCAGGTTTCCATTTTTTAAGGTTTAAATGCAAAACAGGTCTGAAATCACTGCTCAGCAACCTGGATTTTCTGAGCATGAAATGAAATCCAAATTTCTTCTACAACCTTTTCTTTTTTGGAGAAAGCAGAGCTCTAACACTGATGTTTGAATGCAGCAGTTTGCTCCACACTCGGAGGCAGAAAAGAGAATTTTCCTCTGCCTTGCACAAAGGCTTCCCTGGCCTCGAGGTGGCGACAGGATTGTGGATTCCAGGGCTGCAAATCCTAAAATTGAGTCACTCTCCTCATTTCTTCTTCTAGAGCTGCTCAGCCCCCCCGAAATCTTGGAAAGAAAAAGTTAAGGGAACAGAAATTCTCAAATGGGAGAATTTTTCTTAAGGGAAGAGAAATTCTCAAATGCTTTTGCATTTTGGGTTTTCAGATCAGAATTTAAGGAAATATCACCTCCACACTGATCCTGTATTCCCAAATTTCTCTCATCTGTATGTATGATGTAATTAGACTGATTGGAAAGCAATTGTTTGCAGTTTTGGTGACCAGCACCTTTTTAAAAGAAAATTGTTATTTATATGCTGAAATAGATTAATATCATGTTAAGGAGGGGAAAAACCCACCACAAGAAACTCGTGCTAATACAAAAATTAAGGAAATGTCATGAAAAATTACCATTTCCAGGGGAAAAATAAACAATGTGCATTTATTTCAGAGTGACTTTCCAGCAGAAAAAAAAATGTTTTCTCTGAAAGAGATGTAATAAAATGATTGATTTCTCTACAACTACACATGAAAACAGCCTAAATGCCACAGAGGAAAAAGCATTTTTTGATCTAGAGGGCAATGTAAGGAAGAGAGGGGTCTCAGTAAGGAGGAGAGGGATGTCAGCAGTGTAAAATCTACCCAGAGCAAGTGGATTATCAGGTTAAGCTGATGCTCATTGCTGTGCTCTCATGTTTTGGTGCTCATTTTCAAGCAGGAAAACCCAGAGGGCTTCAAGCCAGCCAGCCAAGTCTCAAAGCCAAGGGAACTGATGGGCAAAATCCTTCTGGAACCATCTCCCAGTCATCACCTGCCCATCCCAGCTGCCTAAGAGTGATTTCTCCTGGCTGAGCTACCAAAGAATTGCAGAAATATTTTTGCCACCACACATTTTATTGCTATTTTTTTCCCTCCCACTGCAAATAAAAGACTTGAGAAACCTAAAAGCAATTTACCTGTCATGGCTCTGATTTTCTGTACCTGATTAATTTGGTTTCATTCCTCAAGCTCAACATTCACATGAGTTTATGAGAGATGAGCTACAACCTGTGTTCTTCACACAGAGAAATGGCAATTTCTCCAAGATTTTAGAAATTTAGACATTCTAGCAATTTTAGAAATCTTGGAGAAATTTCCTTTGAAAGCTGTTCAGTGCAATTGTGGCTGTGTTGATGGGTTCTCTCATGAATATGTTCATTAAAATAATTCACAACTTTAAAACTTAAAAAAGCAGAAAACAAAACAGCAACTTAGCCATTTTTTAGCATAGAAATATACCATAAAGAAGAAAGGTTTTTTTCTTATTTTCATCCCCTTTTTAACAAGCCACTGTTACAGCAGGGGTTAAATGGATGTGATTTTCCATACAATTATCCATACTGGTACTGCCTGACCTATCAAACTCCTACATCTCCCCCTCCCTAAATTCTTCCAGGCACAAATGTTTGTAAAATCCTCTCACAAAGCCCCAAACATTTAGCCCAGAAGGGCTCAGTGAGCAGCACACACAATGACAACCACCCTAAATCTGTGCAGGGACAAGCAGAACCATATTCTGAGTCAGGCTGGCACACAAACCCCAGAACAATCCCATTAACTTGCTTTTGTGTGAGTTCTAACCCAGCAGAGATCCCTTATTTCAGCTGTAAACAGCACCTGTATTTCCCAGATTAGGGCAGAGGGGTCTATTTCAAGCCAATTTGAGCATGGAGATTATTGAGACCTTTTTGTTGGGGAAGGAAAACACTTCAGAGGCTTAAACAGAGCTCCAGACTGCTGCAGCTTCCACTGATGCAACACAGAGTGATTGGAGTGAGCTGTACACGTGACAGAAAATGGCATTTTCAGAGTGAGAGTACTGGGTCTGCTGGAAAATAAAATATAAAAATGAAATGGAGACCAAAGGCCTTGGAAGCTGAGGGGAGCTGCAAAGATGAATGGCTGCTCACAAAGCCCTAACCCAGCATGGAATGCAAATGGCACAAAGACAAAAGAGTCCAGAACTTCAGGCTGAAGTGAGCCTTGAAGAGAAATTTCATTTATTTCATCCCCAGCAAACAGAGCTGGCTGTGGGGCTCAAATACCTCCCTCCTCATGCAGATCCTGCACCCTCCCTGAAATATTATTGAAACAGGGCTGCAGCTGAAAAGGAAAACAAAAGGAAAACAAACATGATGAATGTTCTGGCATTAGGGAGTAAATCCACTGAAATGAGTAAACATGGAAACTGGAAACACCAATCTCCAGGTAGTGTCAGTTGTGCTCCTTGGCAAAAAGCTCCAGAACCAATTGGCAAGGGGTTTATGGAGTGGGGGAGGTTCTCCTGATATCTGTGGGTTTGAGCATTGAATTCTGCACTTCCAGAAAATGGAGATTAATACATTTATATATATATTTATATAATATATATATTTTATATAAATATACAAACATAATTATTTATAAAAATATAATATAATATAAATTATATGTACGAAATATTATGCATTGCCATAAAATTGAGATGCATTATATATATATATACACACACACATTATAATATGGATATTATAATCCACACCATCACAATCAGAACTACCTCTAAATCCATCTTATCACCATTAAAAGTTGCACTAAAGCTGGATTAAAATCTATTCTTAAAATAAAACTAGTTGTGCCAAATTCTAGTTTTAAGTCTGAAGAACTAAGCTTCCTCTGTTTCTTGAGAAGGGACTAAAGATTGCACCCATTAGTCTGAAAGCTTTCTTCAAATATTGAATTAATGATTCTCAACAACCTATTTCAGTTTTGGTGGAATGACAGTTTTTTCCAACACAAAAACAATTCTCTAAAATCAATGAATTCTACATTTTAATGACCTGCATTGGTGTTCACCATCTCTGTTATGGCACATTTTTTCCTACTACAAGGTGTTTAAAATCCAAGAGAAGAACAAGAACTTGTCAGTGAAAGTCTCCTTGAACCTGAGGAGGAACTGGCTCCTTAAAGCATTCCCAAAAGGAATTGCAGCCCCAAATATGAGGGACAGACAGACAGACACAGCCCCCAGTGCTTCCCAGGCTGCTCCCACCAACCCAGGGCCTTTACACATTGTCATGGCAACACGAATTTCTTTACAAGTGCCACCAGGAGAGTAAATAAGCATATAAACCCTCCCTGGAGCTGGCAATCGTGTCCCTTAAGCTGACAATAATGTCCCTTAAGCTGGCAATAATGTCCCTGATCTGACAATAACGTCCCTAAAGCTGGCGTGGCCTCCCTCAATGACAAACACAGCGAGGGTGTCAGTGGCACGTGGGAAATCCACAGGCAGGGCAAAATCCTGTTAGGAGCCTCTAGAAAAACGCTGGGCAAGGGAAGGAAAGCAGCTCCTAAAGAGCAGCACTGAGCCCTGCTCATACAGAGAGCTCAGCTGGGGCTGTTCACCTGCACAGGAGAAGCTTTGGGGTCACTGAATTGTGGCCTTGCAGGGCCTGGAGGGGCTGCAGGGAAGATGGAGAGGGAATTTTTACAAGAGATGGAGGGACAGGACCAGAGGAGATGGTTTCACATAGACAGAGGGCAGGCTTGGATGGGATATTGGGAAGGGAGGTGAGCCCTGGCACAGGGTGCCCACAGAAGCTGGGGCTGCCCCACTCTTGGAAGGGTCCAAGGTCAGGTTGTGATGCCTCAGGTTTAGCTTTATATTTTCACATTCTGTGCTGCTTTAGTGTGTGGGTCTGAGCTTCACATCAGGGGATGGTGAGCTCTGTGCACAGAGCAGGGACACAAAACAATTCCTGCTCCAGCTGGGCACCAAGGACAAATGATCCAAATCTCAGCCCAGGAGCACAAACACCGTGGGCTGCAGAGAGAAAAACAAGCAGGGTGGGACTGCCTGGGCTAAAGCTGGGATGGGACAATGAACAGCAAGGTGCAAATGGAGCAGAGCTGATCCCAGGGACAGACCCCGTGCCCCATCGTGCACTTTGGGGCCATTTTGGTTCATCCTGAGTTCATTTTGGGACCATTTTGGTTCATCTTGGGTGCAGCCCTGGCTGGGCTCTTGTGCTGCCCAAGGTGGATCCATGGAGGAGATCCTTTGAATAAACCCCTGCTTGATTCTTTAGCTCTGCCCAGTCTCTGCTCTAGCTCAGCCTGCCCCTGGCATCAGTTCAGGGGTTTTTTTCTGCTTTGGGAAGAAAAACCAGAAGGGGGATCTAGATCCATTGACTGTGAAACCAATAAGTTTAAAAATACCAATGCCCAGGAAATATGAAAAGGACAAAATGAAATTTTTATGTGCACCTTTGGGAGGAGGACATCAGCTGGACAGGGCTTGGAGCAGCCTGGGACAGTGGAAGGTGTCCCTGCCATGGTTGGGCTTTTTTGGTTTTGTTTGTTTGCTTGTTGAGGGTTTTTGTTTGGTTTTTGGGGTTATTTTCTCCTGTAGAAATATCACTTGTTTAAAGCAAACATCACAGATATTTCAGACACCCCAAGGAAATTACTTGAAGAAACCCCTCTATTGTCTTATATTTAATTTTATTTTTTATTTAAACAACTACATGTCTAACGTAAGCAGAGATTTCAAAAAAATTATGCTGCCACATCTTCAGTAAGCAGATTAAAAAAATTCCTTTTGACAAATATTCCCAAATTCCTTTCTGTCTGCTTCTCAGGATCCATTTAATAATGTAGTAGCCTCAGGAGAAACACCGTGGAATGTCTTTTACAGTGCCAGAGCAGATCAGTGAAATGCTGTCTGCAGCCTGTCAGGTTCTACAGAGATTGTGTCACTTTCCCCCTTCAATATCACACAAATGATGGACAATAACTGTTCTATTGGAATCCTCTGGCACTGGAAATTTAAAAAAACCCAAACAAATTCAAACTTAATCCATGATTTCCATGTTCTGCTCTATATTAGAAACAAGAAACCAGGCAGATTTCCTGGTTTGAGCACTTCATTCCTCCTTGGTTACATATTCTGCTATAAAGACAGCAATCATCTGAATAATTTCTCCGTTAATTCTGCCTGAGATTTAGATTTGGAAGGAACAAAGAACCAAAAATGGCTAAATCCCAGTTAAACGTGTTCCCACTGAACTGGTGGCAATGCTCTTGTCCCTCAGTGGCAGCAGCACCAACTGCAACTGGCTCTGCAAATCCTCATTTCTCAACCAAAGTACTTTCCCATTTAAAAACTGATCTGTTCCAACACACAGCAGGGCTTTACAGCCCCATCCCCAATTCCACAGCTTCAGTGAGGAGCTGGGTAACTTTCACTGATTTAGTTCTTTGCCAGCTATTTTTACCTCCTTGTTTTAATCAATTAAAAAATATACACATGGGATGGACCTGGTCCTGCTCTGAGCCTTAAATTAGGTGGAAAGGATGGAGTAGCCAGCTAATGGTTGTCATTTATTGTTCTTTGCCAGCTTTTTTTTCCTCCTTGCTTTAATCAAAAGTTGCATTTAACAGAGGGCTGTCAGCAGACCCATCCATGTGTTGGCACTGAAGGCCTTGCACCTGAATATCTGCAATATTTCCTGGCATTTCCTTCCTTCCCTGCCCTGCTGTGCAGCACACCCACTGCTTCCTGCACATCCCACGTGCCTGGAACGTTCTACCTGAGCAAACACTGGGACCTGGCAGAGGCAGATTCCTTCCCAGGTTGTGTTGGGAGCATTTCCTCCCTCATCTCCATCAAATAACAGCCACACTATTAATTTCTGCAGCCAAGACAGGCCAGGGACAGGGGGTTGGATTAAGCTCTTCTCTGAGCCAGACATGGGGTAACTGAGAGGTGTTTGAAGAACTTTTATTCCATTTTCAGTCTCATGAGAAGGGTGAGGCAGATATTATAATACAACATCAAGGACAACAGAAACACTTTCAAGTGCTGCCAGCAGAGTGTCCTGAGTGGTGAGGGATGCACAAGGATCATCCAGTCCAAGCCCTGGCCCTACCAGACCCCCCAACAATCCCACCCAAGGGCTCTCCAAGCTCTCCTGGAACTCTGGCAGCCTCGGGGCCGTGCCCATTCCCCAGGGAGCCCCAGCACCCTCTGGAGTAGAACCTTTTGCTGATATCCAGCCTGAACCTCTCCTGACAGGATTCCAGGTTATTCCTCCTTGTTGTCTTATACATCAAGAGTTCTGTTATCATTATAGTGCAAGGATTCCATATCACCAGAGTTTCATACCTCCTCAATGGTTCTCACAGGCAGCTCCTCCAAGCACTGACTGTTCCTGGTCCTTGCAGCAACCAGCAGACTCCACATCCCACCAATCCACTCTTTTATACCACTTGTTCTTATTGGCTACAGCTGTGACCTGTTAAGATCAGGGCTGCTCCTAATCTTTACTAATTGGTCCAGCTGCAACTCTTTAGGGGATAAGATTACATTCTGTACCACCTTCATTTACCCATACTGTATCCCCCTACACAGCTGTTATTATCCACACCATCACAATCAGAAGTTAACTATTTCTTAATTAAAATACACTATAAGCATTTCTTGGCTATCAGCTTTTTGCCACACCATACTGTGAATGCCTTAAAGCCAATAATCCAAAATTACCCCCATTGGGTCCTACTACAATGCATCTTCCACAGTTCTATTTCTGTAAAGTATCTACTCTTATTTGCAAGGATCTTCTTAGAAACTTGTTTCTAGCTCCATTTCTCTCTCAACAATGCCTGTCCTGTTCCATGGCATTTCTCAGTCAGCATTTCTCATCTCCAAGTTTGCACAGAGATGCACACACAGTGTGAGCTTTCTGTCAAACTCTGAGAATTCCCTACAAATTCATTTCCCAAAGGGATCTGTGCAATCCCCCAGCAGTCCCCTGTGTTCAGACTTCCAACCCAAGGGCTCCTGCATTTTTCCCCAGGCAGAGAGGCACACAGAGATGCAGCCATGTCCTACCTGAGGGTCGGAGAGCCGCGAGATGTCGGGGTACAGGTAGAACTTGATGCCCTCGGAGGCGCCGGGTAACGTCACCCCCCGGATCAGGAGGATCATCAGCATGATGTAGGGGAAGGTGGCAGTCACATACACAACCTGGGCAGGAAACAAACAGCAGCAAAGGACCTGGTGAATTTTATGATTTCTGTGAATTCTGTGAATTTTCTTCCAGCTGCAGCAAAACCAGCTTCTTTTCACATCCACTGGAGGAAAAGTGTTCTGGGTGCCTTTGTGCAGGTGGTTTTGTGTTGGGGTCTCTAGCTGGTCAGAATGACCCCAAGAAGCATTAAAAGTCTCTTTTCCCAGCCCAGCACTTGAAGAATGAGAGAGAGCTCTTCAGTTCTCGGTCTCAAGGTTGTTTATTGTTTCTTATCTATAAAATTCTTTCTCCTGCCCTGCTGAGGTTTGCTCAGCAAGACAGTCAGAGGCACTCTGGCCACCCTCAGGGCAGTGTTATCTTTTTATACTAAAAATTACACATACAATATTTATAATAACTTCCCAATACCTGTCACCTATGTTAGACTGTGAGCTTCTACCTTAAACCAATCCAAAAGTGCCACCATCACAGCAGGAGATGGAGGCCAAGAAGAAGAAGGAGAAAGGCTGGATACACCCAGTTTCCTCCATCTTGCCCCCTGAACCCCCATACCAAAACCCCAAAATCCACTTTTCCACCTTGTGATAAATTCACTGTCATTCTACTTAATTTGTCGTGGCTTGCTGATCTTTCTATAAGGTTGGTAATTTGCTCCACGGGCCATAATCAAACCCACAGGGGCATTTTGAGCTCTGTGCAAGGGCCTCTGAGCCCCTGGCAGGGGTCTGAGCCATCCAGGCCAGCCAGAGGGATGTCCTGGGTACTGATAATTTTTGTCCCCCAACCATATTCCCTTCTAAACTCCTCAGGGTTTGTGGGAGATGGCAGCACTTTTTATAGAGATTAAGTTCTCTGTAAGTGTATTGTTTCCAAACACATGATAACAAGTAATTAATTACATCTTTTATAACAATAACAGCAATGGATTATCAGTCATCCCAGAATGACTAAACTGATTTCCCTTCAGACTGCTCTGCCTGCATGTCTGGGTTTCAGGAATAAGCATTTCATCAAGCCCAAAGGTTAAATTCAATCCATATCTCCTTGGGATTTGATAGAGAACCCTTAATCTTACAAAGAACCTTCAGGCAAAATGTCTGAGGTGCTGAACCACAGCAATTTCTGTTTTCACATACATGGGTACACTTTTTTTTCCCCACAAATGAGTTTGTTCTTTGCATGGGCAGCAACAGGAAACCTGCAAGAAGTCACATTTTCCAAACGAAAAATGGAGCAGAATTGGTCCTGTTTGACAATCACAAACCTGAGAGCAGCACATGGCTACTCAAACTCAGAGAAGGAATAAATGATACATTCCATGGCACTATCAATATCTTCTTTATGTGATAACCATCTCTCCATAATTTCCTGTGGCCATTTCCTCCTGTGTTACTCTTACACCTGCCTTGCACCAGTCAAAATTACTTCAGCTGCAAGAATGGAAAAAAAATCACTTGGTGAAAAATGCAACCTCAAAAAATATGTTTTAAGCTAAGGAGTCCAATATCTGTCTCCTATGGAAATGAAAGGGAGACATCAAAGAATGACCTGAAAAAGGATTCTCAGACTTATTTTTGTAATTAATGAACTGAAATTGGATTTTCAGACTATTTAACCCCAAACATGAAATGCTCTCATGACTTATCATTGCATACCTCCAAAAATGGAGGAACTCTTTCACTTTAGCAGGTGAGTGCATGTGCTCTGAGAGAGCCATGAATTCCCATTTTATGCCCTTCCCCAGGAGCTCCTGAGGTGAGGCAGGATGGGGAATTTAGGAATCAGTTGATGCCATTATTAACATCATCAGCACATCTGTTGAATGGAAAAAAATACAACCTCAAAAAATATGTGTTTTAAACTGAGGAGTCCAATACCTGTCTCCTATGGAAATGAAAGAGAGACATCAAAGAATGACCTGTGAAAGGATTCTCAGACTTATTTTGGTAATTAATAAATGAAATTGGATTTTCAGACTAACTCCAAACATGAAATGGTCTCATGTGCCTTACCAGATGCCCTCAGAAATGGAGAAACCCTTTTGCTTCAGCAGGTGAGGGCACTGTGCCCAGACAGAGCCATGAATTCCCATTTTCTCCCCTTCCCCAGGAGCTCCTGAGGTGAGGCAGGGTGGGGAATTTAGGAATCAATGCCATTATTAGCATCATCATCAGTCAAAATCAGTTCACCTGCTGAATGGAAAATAATCATCTGGGGGAAAATACAGCCTCAAAAATATGTGTTTGAAACTGAGGAGTAAAATATCTGTCTCCTATGGAAATGAGAGGGATACATCAAAGAACGACCTGTGAAAGGATTCTCAGACTTATTTTTGTAATTAATGAATGAAATTTGATTTCCAGACTATTTAACCCCAAACATGAAATGCTCTCAAGTGCCTCATCAGGTACCCTCAAAAATGGAGGAACTCTTTTGCTTCAGCAGGTGAGGGCATGTGCCCAGACAGAGCCATGAATTCCCATTTTCTCCCCTTCCCCAGGAGCTCCTGAGGTGAGGCAGGATGGGGAATTTAGGGATTAATGCCATTATTAACATCATCATCAGTCAAAATTAGTTCACCTGCTGAATGGAAAATAATCATCTGGGGGAAAATACAGCCTCCAAAATATGTGTTTGAAACTGAGGAGTAAAATATCTGTCTCCTATGGAAATGAAAGGGATACATCAAAGAACGACCTGTGAAAGGATTCTCAGACTTATTTTGGTAATTAATAAATGAAATTGGATTTTCAGACTAACTCCAAACATGAAATGCTCTCAAGTGCCTCATCAGGTACCCTCAAAAATGGAGGAACTCTTTTACTCCAGCAGGTGAGTGCATGTGCCCAGACAGAGCCATGAATTCCCATTTTCTCCCCTTCCCCAGGAGCTCCTGAGGTGAGGCAGGATGGGGAATTTAGGGATTAATGCCATTATTAGCATCATCATCACATCTGTGGGGCATTAAAAGTTTCCTGAATTGTTTTCTTTTCTTTCAACACATCGAACCTCTCTGAATATCAATGTGAACACAACTGTTTCTAATTACACCACATCCTGTTTTAATTGACTTTAATTGCTTGCTATGTTCATTTGCATCCCAATGCTCAAAATGCTTTTTTTAAACCCTTGTCAGAGCCATGCCAATGTTTAAGCAGTTGGAAACAAAATAAAAATTTCTGGCAGGCGAGTTTCTGCACCAAGTTCTCCTCTCACAATGTGCTTGAAAGAAAAATTAACAATGATATTTAGACATACAAGTAGGTTGAAATGCACCCAAAAACTCTGAACTACCCTTGGGTGCTTAGTTGAAAGTATATTGGAACCAAAGATCCTGAAAATTGATATTTTATTGGCTGCCACGAGCTTTTAGTATCAAAGAATAAGAAAAACAATTGAGTAGTAAGGACTCAAATTTAAATTTAAATACCAAAACCTTGAAGAGGCTTAGATGTCACTCAAGGTTAATATAGAGATATCCAGGTAGCTATGAAATGATGTCATGAGTGAGGCACCATAAAGGTTTTGAGAACTGAGCTGGATTTCAGTTTTATCTTTTCATACCTCAGTATCTCACCAGCACAGACATGTGTCTGTGCTTCATTTTATCCCCTGGGACTGCTGAACTTCTTGTCCTCAATGAAAAAAATGTGTTTTTGTGAACACTCCAGGCAGAGCATGCTGCAGGGTGAGGGGAGCTGGATTTTGAGGAAAAGCAGAAGAAATTCAGGATAACCCTGCTGAGAATAAGGAGGATTTCCATGCAGTGAACTGAGCCCCAATGGAGATCTCAAAGACCCAAATCAGATTTCTTTGGCCAAAATTCCTGCAGAGCACAGTGAACCTTCCTCCTTTGCTCCTGCTAAGGACACACAACCAGAATTCCTGAATTCTATATCACTTGGAGGCCAGGAAAATAATGGATTTCTCCCCTGCAAGATGCAAGGTTCAAGCTTGTTTGCACTATAAGGAACCCACTGTGTTTTATAAATGGGATAAAATTTATCTTGATCCTTCAGGAGATCACTGGCTTGCTAAAACCTGTCCCCTGAAATCCTCTATTGCTCCACTGGGCTGTAAAGATGAGGAATAGCCATGCAGGAATTGCCAGAGATTCACCAGAACTCACTATTTAGGTGTTTATGGAAAATCAGATCTGCCCCCATGCCCTGCTTATCCTTATTTTTCACAGAGTGATTTAATTTCAATTTATTTATTTATTCATTTATTTGAAACCATGAGAATGGAGAACCAGAGTGAAACCCCAGCTTTGTCCACACTGCATGGACTCCTGTGTGGAGAAACTGCTCAGGAACCAAAATTTCACCCAGGGATGCAAGAAGGAAAAGAGTAATTTTTTATCCAGGGGAACAAATTGGCACGAATATAAAAATATAATTATCATACATAATATGATAATTATATTATAAAATAGAAATAATAAAATATATAGTAATATATTTTATATATGATATATGTATGATAACATGTATAATTATCATACATATATAATAGATAGAAATATATTATCATACATAATATAATTATCACATAATTATCATACCCCTGCCTGGCAGCTCTGCTGAGGAGCCACACCCAGGAACCACCAATTTGGGCAGGATTTCCATCAAAAGTTTTCAAATTGTCTCACAATCCACAGTCAAGCCAGATTTGGCCTCACTGATATTTTCCAGTTTCACAAATTCTGATTTCCTAGATGATACCAACAGATGATAAACAAGATAAAGGATTTTCCTTTTCAACTGCCATGGGATAATGTGAAATATTCCATGTAGCATTGCTGGGAAAAGAGGCTTTTGTTCTCCTGACTCTACACCATCTACAAAGCTACAACTAAAAAGGGAGATTTTCCACATTAATTGGATTTACAAGTAAAATGGCATAAAATGGTACAAAGGAATGACAGCAGATTCACAAGGTTTTTAAAAGGATGTCAAAAGGGAGAAAACATTCGAGGTCCACCTACATTTTAAAGGTAAAATTTCATATACAGAGAAAGAAACACACCCAAAAACCCAAGAGAACAGCAGGTGAGTGGATTTGTATAAGTGGAATGAGGGGAGGGGTTAGAACCAGCACAATGGCAGATTTTTCTATTTTCCTTGTGTGTTTCATGGATTTATTCAGCATCATCTTCTGGTTTTTATCTTTGTTTATCCACAGAGGGAATCTTGCACCAGAATAATTCTGTAAAATCAACCTTAACCAGATTGCCTGTGAACTGCAGAATTCCTTCTAAATTACCACTGAATCCTGTGTGAGGGCAGGAATAAATTCAAACCCCAACAGCTAAGAAAATTTCATGAGATTTGAGGTCTGAGAAAAAGGAAAAATCCATTGGGAATGAAAATTGAATGAGATGAGGCAGAAAAGAGGGGCCAGGAGAGGACACGGGGTGAAGGGATGGGAGAAGCTGAGTGATCACAGGAAGCAAAAGTTTCCACATGAAATATTAATTCAGAAAGGAATAATTCCAGCAGCACATCACACTGAGGTCATTGCCTGGGACACAGAAAAATCCCAACCTGGCAGAGCTGGGCAAGTCCAGATATTTTTTCCCACATGGTGGTGAAGGCAATAAATAAATAAATGGAAGTCTGAGCCCTGCTGGAATGGTTTCCTTCACAATTAAATGGAAACTTCACTCCAAAATTCATTGAGTCAATTTAAAAAAAAAAAAAGAACAAAAAACCAAATCCAAATGTTCTGCCTAATTTTGGTTTGGCATTATTTTAACTGAATAGGCAGAAGGGAGTTCTCTGTTGAATGAAAAATGCTTTAACAAACCCAAGTTATTATTTAGAAGCCTTAATCCCACGTTAAAAATGGGTGAAAAAACCTATTTTCCATATATTTTACAGCACTAATTATTCTTTGCATTGGGTCTGACTTCATACACTTTTCAGCACTCCCCAGATTCCATTTCAAATATTCTGTTTTCACAAAACTGCCTGCCTGTGGTCCAAAGTTCCAAAAGAAAGAGAAGTTCTGGTGGAAGGTGAATCCAAAGGGCTCTGTTAGAAACCCAGACGTGCAGCTGAAATTGGAAAACAATGAGGCAGCACCAAGGGCAGGCATGTCCATGCACAGCAGCAGCAGCAGCTCGTTTTCACAGCTGAATTCAGTGAACAATTCACTTCCATGATGAGCTCCTGCTCCCCATAAATATTCCTGAAGCAGCAGCAAGTTTTCAAAATATGTGTCATTTCCCAGCTCCTTCCAACAGCTGGGTTTGCTTCCAGCTTGCCCAGGAGCATTAAAATCAAGATCTGTCTCTTCTTTCTGCTAAAATTGCTCTTCAGGCTTGGTAGTTCTTTTGGTGAGGTTTACAGACCTCCTACTTAATAAGAAAAAATATCAGATTTCCTTGTGTTTGAGTAAAAATTCTCTTATTACCAGATCTTGCCCCCAAAACATTCATTTGTAAGGCTACCAAGAACAGAATATGCAGTCAGAAATCCCAGTCATGGAGACCAGAACACACAAAAGTACCCATAGAAAATGTAGAAACAGTGAATTTTATCCCACTATGGGAATCATTTATGTGAGCACCTGCATTTAAACACCATAATAAATTGAATTTTTAAATAAATAAATAGGAATGGCAAATAAGTTATTAATAATAAATTGTTAATAATAAATAGATAATTGCAAATGCAGATAACCAGATTAATTCTTGATATATGCATAGCTTAATTAATGACAAATAATGTGCCAACCACTTCAAAAAAAGGGAGAGTGATCATAAATAATGGGGTGGATCCTGAAAAAATGATTTTAAGTCACAGTTCCTTTTATTTCAAGGATTAATTCCAACCAGAATAGGCCTTGGTCAAGTTGATAGTGCCAAATTCACAGTAAAATTGAACAAATCAGTTCAGATTGTGGTGCCTGCTCTGAAGTGGTTTTAAATGTTCACTCGTGAGTCCACACTAAAAAGGATCAGCCTGAACTAAGAATTGAGCAACTGTTGGAAATGTTTCATTCATCTTATTACATTTTTGCTGCCATTAAACACCAGAAAGAAGAGCATTTATCTATTTCATGGATCAATATCTACAGTAAATACAACTCAGGAGCTCAGTGCCTCCTCCCAGAGCTTCCTCAGCCTCCAAAATTATATTTCCCACACTCAACATGAACACTCCACTCACCAACTGTTCTTAGAGGAGTTATGATGAAAAAATTGAAGGCTGCAACAATCCTCAACATCAACAGTCCCAGAAATGTTCTGTCCATGTGTTGGGAAGTGTGTTCCTCACGTTGGGAACGTGCTGTCAGCACTGCTCCAGCAAAAATCCCAACAGTTGGAAACCTGCCTGCCCAGAATAGCTCTGGGAGCCAGGGGAAGGGCTGGGATTTCTCACAGCAGAAATCCTTGAGCAAAAGGAGCACTGAAATTTGGCAATTTCCCAGGGGAAATACAAAATCAGAATCCCAATGCTAAAATCCCAAAATCATGGTGGTGTTGTCCCTAATATTCCAAAGACCTGGAATGTCTTTGTTGGAAGTTTTTTCTTTAAAAGCAGTGGATGTTTTGGGGTTGGAGGGGTCTTTACCCAGAAAAGAAAATTGCTTGAAGTTTATTGTTTTATCTGCACCATTAATGGTGCTGATAAACCAGTGAAATAATGGCATCTTCTAACTGTAATTTTAGTTTTTGTTTAACATTCAGGGGCACAAAGAGGCAGAGCTGCCCTCTGGTTGTGGGGAAGGGCTGGGCTGGGATTTCTAAAAAGCAAAAATCCTTGAGCAAAAGGAGCACTGCAATTTGGCAATTTCCCAGTGGAAATACAAAAGCAAAACCTAAATCCTGGTGTTATTGTCCCTAATATTGTCCAAAGACCTGGAATGTCTTTGTTAGAGTGGTTTTATTTTTAAAAAGCAGTGGATGTTTTGGGGTTGGAGGGGTCTTTACCCAGAAAATAATTCTTGATTGAAGTTTATTTTATCTCCACCATTAATGGTGCTGATAAATCAGTGAAATAATGGCATCCTCTAACTGTAATTTGATTTTTTGTTTAACATTCAGGGGCACAAAGAGGCAGAGCTGCCCTCTGGTTGTGGGGAAGGGCTGGGCTGGGATTTCTCACAGCAGAAATCCTTGAGCAAAAGGAGCACTGCAATTTGGCAAATTCCCAGGGGAAATACAAAATCAGAATCCCAATGCTAAAATCCTAAAATCGTGGTGGTGTTGTCCCTAATATTCCAAAGACCTGGAATATCTTTGTTGGAAGTTTTTTCTTTAAAAGCAGTGGATGTTTTGGGGTTGGAGGGGTCTTTAACCAGAAAAAAATTCTTGATTGAAGTTTATTGTTTTATCTCCACCATAAATGGTGATGATAAACCAGTGAAATAATGGCATCTTCTAACTGTAATTTTAGTTTTTGTTTAACATTCAGGGGCACAAAGAGGCAGAGCTGCCCTCTGGTTGTGGGGAAGGGCTGGGCTGGGATTTCTCAAAGGCAGCATAAAGGAGCACTGCAATTTGGCAATTTCCCAGTGGAAATGCAAAAGCAGAATCCCAATGCTAAAATCCTGGTGTTGTTGTCCCTAATATTGTGCAAAGACCTGGAATGTCTTTGTTAGAGTGGTTTTTTTCTTTAAAAGCAGTGGATGTTTTGGGATTGGAGGGGTCTTTACCCAGAAAATAATTCTTGATTGAAGTTTATTTTATCTCCACCATTAATGGTGCTGATAAATCAGTGTAATAATGGCATCCTCTAACTGTAATTTGATTTTTTGTTTAACATTCAGGGGCACTAAGAGGAAGAGCTGCCCTCTGATTGTGGAGAAGGTCTGTGGTGGAATTCTCAAGCAAAAGGAATACGAAAATTTGGCAAGCAGACACAGCTCTCCCAGTGGAAATACAAAAGATTTCCAATGTTAAAATCATGGTGGTGTTGTCCCTAATATTGTGCAAAGACCTGGAATGTCTTTGTTAGAGTGGTTTTTTTCTTTAAAAGCAGTGGATGTTTTGGGATTGGAGGGGTCTTTACCCAGAAAATAATTCTTGATTGAAGTTTATTTTATCTCCACCATTAATGGTGCTGATAAATCAGTGTAATAATGGCATCCTCTAACTGTAATTTGATTTTTTGTTTAACATTCAGGGGCACTAAGAGGAAGAGCTGCCCTCTGATTGTGGAGAAGGTCTGTGGTGGAATTCTCAAGCAAAAGGAATACGAAAATTTGGCAAGCAGACACAGCTCTCCCAGTGGAAATACAAAAGATTTCCAATGTTAAAATCATGGTGGTGTTGTCCCTAATATTCCAAAGACCTGGAATGTCTTTGTTGGAAGTTTTTTCTTTAAAAGCAGTAGATGTTTTGGGGTTGGAGGGGTCTTTACCCAGAAAAAAATTCTTGATTGAAGTTTGTTGTTTTAACTCCACCATAAATGGTGCTGATAAACCAGTGAAATAACAGCATCTTCTAACTGTAATTTTATTTTTTGTTTAACATTCAGGGGCACAAAGAGGCAGAGCTGCCTTCTGGTTGTGGGGAAGGGCTGGGCTGGGATTTCTAAAAAGCAAAAATCCTTGAGCAAAAGGAGCACTGCAATTTGGCAATTTCTCAGAGGAAATACAAAATCAGAATCCCAATGCTAAAATCCCAAAATCATGGTGGTGTTGTCCCTAATATTGTGCAAAGACCTGGAATGTCTTTGTTGGAAGTTTTTTCTTTAAAAGCAGTGGATGTTTTGGGGTTGGAGGGGTCTTTACCCAGAAAAGAAAACTGCTTGAAGTTTATTGTTTTATCTGCACCATAAATGGTGATGATAAACCAGTGAAATAATGGCATCTTCTAACTGTAATTTTAGTTTTTGTTTAACATTCAGGGGCACAAAGAGGCAGAGCTGCCCTCTGGTTGTGGGGAAGGGCTGGGCTGGGATTTCTCAAAGGCAGAAATCCTTGAGCAAAAGGAGCACTGCAATTTGGCAATTTCCCAGTGGAAATGCAAAAGCAGAATCTCAATGCTAAAATCCTAAAATCGTGGTGGTGTTGTCCCTAATATTGTCCAAAGACCTGGAATGTCTTTGTTGGAAGTTTTTTTTGTTTTAAAGCAGTGGATGTTTTAGGGTTGGAGGGGTTATTACCCAGAAAAGAAGATTGACTGAGTTTTATTATTTTAACTCTTGACTGAATTTTTTTATTTTATCTCTACCATATATGGTGCTGATAAACCAGTGCAATAATGGCATCCTAGAGCTATAATGTGATTTTTTGTGTGTAACATTCAGGGGCACAAAGAGGAAGAGCTGCTCTCTGGCTGTGGGGAAGGCCTGTGGTGGAATTCTCAAAAAAAGGAGATAAAATTGGCAAGCAGACACTGCTCTCCCAGTAGAAATACAAAGGATTTCCAATGCTAAAATCATGGTGTTGTTGTCTTTGGCACCTGGAATATCTTTCTGTAAAAGAAGTGGATGTTTTGGAGTTTGTGGGGTTTTTACCCAGAAAAGAACATTGATTGAAGTTTATTATCTCCACCATTAATGGTTCTGATAAACCAGTGCAAAAACAGCATCCTATAAGTGTATATTGAATTTTTGTTTTAATTCAAGGGCATATCTTTTTGTAAAAGCAGTGGATGTTTTGGAGTTTGTGGGGTTTTTATCCAGAAAAGAAGATTGATTGAAGTTTATTACTTTAGCTCTTGACTGAAGTTTATTATTTTATCTCCACCACAAATGATAAACCAGTGCAATAATGGCATCCTAGAGCTATAATGTGATTTTTGTGTGTAACATTCAGGGGCACAAAGAGGAAGAGCTGCCCTCTGGTTGTGGGCAAGGACAGGAAGACTGATGGGGAGGAAGCAAATTTCAGCACCTTGGCTGAGCTCATCACTGCAAGCCAAGTGTTTATGTAGAGCTCCCAGCAAGGAGGGAATTTGCAGAGCCACAAATATCTCAGAATTACAGACTTCTATTTAATCAAGTAAAAGTCAACTTTAAGAATCAATCAGGAAGAATTTTAAATATAAATTAGGACTAATTAATCAACTGAGGGTTGGGTGGGTTTTTTTCCATTTTGTAAAGGTGTTTAAAATGTACAAGCTTTTCCAAAACAAAGCTGTTCCTTTCCAGAACCTTCCAGGATTTTCAGAGCTCTGAATGGCACCTGGTTTACCTTCACAGACAAACCTGATATTGAGAGTTACACATCTACCCAGAAGTTTGCATTTTGATTCAAAAAATACATAATATGGGATATTCTTCATAGCACCCCCATTTCTGTGAAAATAATTCAGAATTATCCCCACAGCAGCACCTGAATTTCCAGTGGTGTAATTGATTTTCCACAGGCAGAAATAAGGGCTCAAAAAGGCATTGCATGAATTGGAATTTTTACTTATTCTGGACAGACCTTCCAGTCCTCACTCCTCAGGTCCTGACCCATCATAAATTGTTGAACCTTCAGGTAAATTGTTGAACCTTTAGCAAAAGATGCAGAGCAGGGAGTGATTTTTCCTGTCATTTCAAATGTGTAAGATCTTAAATATTCATTGGAATGGAACCAAATTTTTTGGCCAACTCCTTCTCCTGGTTCAGGGTTTGTTTGCTCTCTGACTCTTCCTGCAGAACATGAAACTGGGTTTCCTGAAGGAGTGTTGTCCTCAAGGAATTATGATTATATCATGGATTTTATGTAATAACTTTTATATCTAGATAGATAGATAGATAGATTTATATGATTTTATATATATAATTATATGTAATTTCTATATATAATTATATCTATCATTATATATAATCTATATTTACATATAATGTATTTTTATATAATATTTATAATATAATTTATAATATATTATATATAATTTATATATTAATTGTTTATAATTTATTTATTTTATAATATATTTTTATATTTTATTATAATAGATATAATTATATATATTTTATTATTATCTATTATTATATTATAGCATGGATTCCCTTCAATGATTCGTTTCAGTGACTCAACATTTTCCAATAAAATCAGGATTTACCAGAGCATCCCTTATCATCTGCAGCTTAGATTCCTGCTGGATTTCCCTCACTTCTCTTTTAAAAAACCCTCAAATAAACCAAAACCAACAACACAAAAACACACTCCCAAATGAACATCAGCACTGAGGTAAAAATAAAAAAAGCTCTATGAAGTCTGGGAAGTGGAAGCAATGTTATGACCAAAGATTGTAGGGATAAAAAGGTAAAAAAAGGGGGCCTCAAAAGGTAAAAGGTGTCAGCTGGAAAAGATCAAAGTGTCAGCCAGACTCTGCTGTCACCAAATAAATGCATAACATTTCAAATAATTGCAAATATTAAAAATACAGAACATTAATTCAACAGTAAGAAAAATTTTCCCTAGAATTTTACTCCAAAATTAGTCATATGTGAAACTTTGCTTGAAAATTATCCTATCAATCCTCCAAGCACTCCAGCAGGTTTGGTAATGGCCATCTCTAAATCTCCAGTCACTTTGGCAGTTTTCTGTATAAATAGTGTAAACTATTTATTTATTTGTGCAGTAAAAGCTGGAGGAAAAAAGGATTTGTAAACTGGAGGCAGAGATATTTTATAGCTCAGCCTCACCTTTTTGTCTTTTGATGGTTTTTGTAATGATGATGTTGAAGGAAAAGGGTCAGACGTCCCCAGGAGGGGCAGTGGAGATTTCTGCTCTGGTTTCTGCTCTGGTTTCTGCTCTGGTTTCTGCTCTCTGGAACAAGAGCAGGAGCCAGGGAAGGGATGGGCTGGGCTGGGGGGTCAGGGTGGAAATCAGGGAAAGGTTCCACCCTGAGGGTGCTGGCACTGCCCAGGGAATGGTGACATTCCCAAGGTGCCAGAGCTCCAGGAGAGTTCGGGCAGCACTGCCAGGGGTGCCCAGGGTGGGATTGTTGGGGGGTCTGTGCAGGGCCAGGGGTGGGGTTGGATGATCCTTGCGGGTCTCTCCTAACTCAGGATATTCCCTGAATCCATGAACTGTCCTATCCCTTCCAGCCAAACCACAAAACCCATATCTGGCAGATCTTGATCTTCCCCAGGTGATAAATTGTGACCGTGCTCACAGGGGTCTGAGGATGAGGGCAGAGATGAGGATCTGACTCCCTGTTTCAGAAGGCTGATTTATTATTTTATGATATATATGACATTAAAACTATATTAAAAGAATAGAAGAAAGGATTTCAACAGAAGGATTTCTATACTAAAAGAATAGAAACAGGATTTCTATTCTTATCTAAGAATAGAAAAAGAAGGAATGATAACAAAGGTTTGTGTCTCAGACTCTCTGTCCAAGCCATCTGTGATTGGCCATTAATTAGAAACATCCAACATGGGCCAATCCCAGATGCACCTGTTGCATCCCACAGCAGCAGATAATCAATGTTTACATTCTGTTCCTGAGGCCTCTCAGCTTCTCAGGAGGAAAAATTCTAAGGAAAGGATTTTTCCACAAAAGATATCTGCGACAATAAATCTGTTAAACTGACTGGCCCTGTCTTGGAATGTTCTATTTCTCTGTAATGATTACAGGGTCATAGAAATTTAGTATAATTCACGTTGTGAATTATAGGAAAGGCATGTGAATGGCATAGAGAGCATTTCACTGCACAAATCAGGAGGAAAAGATCAGGACTGGCTGAATTTGGAGTATCTCCAAAAACAAAAACTGTAACCTCTCTGGGCACCTGTTCCAGCATCTGAGCATCCTCAGAGTGAAAAAGTGATGCTGTGATCCTATTGGGAGTCCAGGACTTTTGCAGGAGGATAAAGTGATGCTGTGATCCTATTGGGAGTCCAGGACTCTTGTAGGAGGATAAAGTGATGCTGTGATCCTATTGGGAGTCCAGGAGTTTTGTAGGAGAATAAAGTGATGCTGTGATCCTATTGGGAGTCCAGGACTTTTGCAGGAGGATAAAGTGATGCTGTGATCCTATTGGGAGTCCAGGACTTTTGTAGGAGAATAAAGTGATGCTGTGATCCTATTGGGAGTCCAGGACTTTTGCAGGAGGATAAAGTGATGCTGTGATCCTATTGGGAGTCCAGGAGTTTTGCAGGAGGATAAAGAGCTCACATTTCTTTGTGGAAAGGTGTGTTTGTGTGCCCCCAGCACGACAGCCCAGTTCTGTCAGCCCCTGAGCAACGCCAGCTCTTATCTCCATGGTGACAGCTGAGGGATGGATGCAGCATGGAGCATTTACAACACTCCTTGTGCATTAAGTATAATAACAAAAGCACAATAAATAGCCTCACCACTCAGCCTAACAAGCATCCTTATCATCCTGACCCTGATTCTCCACGTTTCCCTTCCCTGTGGCTACTCCACCCCCTAAAGCAGTTAGTCACACCTTGATGAGGGTTTATTGCTCTCTAAAACTTCCCCTCTCAATGTTGCTGCTAAATCACCTCAAGGCTGCCTTGTAGGACACAATCTGACAGTGCTGCAATTCATTTGTGGCTTTGAGAAGAAAAGTTGATGTGATGCATAGAGAAAATGAGAGGGATCACACAATAAAACCCTTGGGCTGAAGAGAGGGTGGGTGAGGAGTCTGTGCCTGCCACAGACTGATTTTCTCCTGATTTTCTCTCTCAGGGAAAGGCTTTGATCTCTCAGCTCAGCAGGGATCCCCAAGAGGCAGCTCTGGGGATGTGAAGGGGCTCTCCCTGGGGAGCACAGACCTCTCCCTGTGCTCAGTCTCAGAGGAATAGTGGATTTGTCTTTCCAAACCAGCTGTGGGGCTGCTGGTGGATAAAAGCAGCACTGGGAGATAAAAGAAGCAATGGGAAGCATTCCCTGATTGATGAATGGAAAAAGAGATTTGCTTTTACAAATAAATTTTAGGTTTGCAAAGTGAAATTAGACATTGAAAGATGAAAGAGACAATGGGGAAGAAAAACCCCTAAATTCCAGAAGAATTAACAATGAAAAGGGAGGGTTGTGCATTAGAGGGGAATCTCTGGTATCAGGTGATTTGGGAAGTCTGAACCTCTCAAGTGCCTCAGCCAATGGGGAAAGAGAGAAGGGAAATGGGAAATAATTGGGATATAAAGGAGGCTGTGCCCTCCAAAAATGTGAGAGATCCCAGGGGATGCCCATGGCCTCTCCTTTATTGGGATAAAGTCAAAGGACTCCTCTGTCTCCTTTTTGGACATAAACCTCTTTTGTGGGTTAATTTTCCTAACAATCCCCCACTTGGAGCACTGAGATTCCACCCTGAGCAAGGCACTCCAGGGACCAGGGACACACAAAGCAAAGCACAAAATCCTCCCTGACCTCCAGCACTGCAATTCTCCCAAACACATTTTACACCCACAGGAAAGAACCCAGAATTTTTTACTCTTTCTGCTTGTATTTCCCAGCAGATGAATATATTCTCTTATTTTAGGGCCACATGCCAGTGATTTTTGCACAACTGGAAACAACAAGGCCTCAAGAGAGGCTCTGCTATGAGAGAGGTCCTCAATAAACACAGAGTTACCCCATGTCAGAAATATAAGCACTGTTCAAGCCTATTTTATTTTAATTAATTAAGAGCAATGCCTTACACTTTCCACAACACCACTATCTATTAATTGTCCAAAGTCTCTGCTTTCCATGATCCAATCCAGCTTGCTCAGGATGTTTTGAGTTTCTTCCTTTCTTTTTTGGAGGTTTTTTGCAGCAGCAGGGTGAATAGCAGGTGCACAGCAGCCAGATCCCTCCTGGGGATGTGTTTGAGTTTCCAGCCCAGCACCAGCAGCTGCCTGAAGCTGCCTTTATTGAGGCAATTTATTTATTTATTTCATTAAGCTTTGCCATTCTTGGGAGAGAGCTTGGATCTGAGCCACAGGAGCTGACACTGGGGTGGGATACAGGACTGGAGTTTGTAAATCTCACAAGAACAGCCTTGTAAACAAAACTTGTACTACAAAGACATCTTCAGACTGCAGATAAAGCCAGAAATGTGGGCTTGGCTGGCTGCAGAAAGCAGAGCCTGCCTTCCCACTGGCAGGAATTTGGGTTAATATAGCCCTGGCATACAGGGTATGGGAATGGAAAGCTCAAACTGCAGTAAAGGAGCCAGCCCTAAAGCTGGAGAGATCAGCAGAGCTGAGGAAAAACAACCTGTGTGAGAATGGGGAGTTGGAGCTGTTCTGTCATGGGGAGAAATATGAAATTGGAGCTGCATTAGGAAAGTCAGAGCTTTAAATGTTTGTGTATCCCTGTGAGCTCCTGCAGAAGGAAAGGTGCAAATATTTCAAATACACAAAGCAAGACTGAAGACATTGCAATTTCTGTGCAGAAATTCTGTGCACACATAGAGACCTGGATGTGCAACCTCAGAGTTTGGGAAAGGCAGCTTTGGAAACCCCTCAGTTGTAAATCCCAGCCTGCAGCAGTGAAGGAATAATATTTTAAGCCTGACACGTGCATCAACAATGATAATAAACTGGAAATGTTCTATTTTGGCTATAAATTTGGGGAAGAGGATGGGTAGGGAATGGCAGGTTCTAATAAGGAGCTTCACGGGGAAGAAATGTGAAATTGGAGCAGCATTAGGAAACTCAGAGCTATAAATGTTTGTTTATCCCTGTGTGCTCCTGCAGAAGAAAAGGTGCAAATAATAATCCAAATACACAAAGCAAGACTGAAGAGAAGCAATATCCATTGCAATTTCTGTGCACACATAGAAACCAGGATGTGGCAACCACAATTTGGGAAAGGCAGATTTGGAAACCCTTCAGTTGTAAATCCCAGCCTGCACCTGAAGGAGTAATATTTTAACCCTGACATGTGCATCAGCAATGATAATAAACAGAAATGTTCTATTTTGCTATAGGTTTTGGGGAAGAGGATGGGTAGGGAATGGCAGGTTCTGAACCATGAAGAGATCATACTCTGAATAAATATATATTATTAAGTATATATTAATAAATCTATATGTATTTATTATTTTATATTTGTTTAAATATATATAATACATATATATTAATAAATATATATTCTGAATGAATGAGTGCAGTGTCACATTGCTAAAGCCTCTTTGCTGGGTCATTTTAAATTGAATAAAGAGCTAAAAGTTCCTGGTAGCCCCAATGGTAAAAAAGCTGAATTTGTTACCTTTGGCCAGTCAGGCCATTTTTCCCCCAGGGATTGCTGTGCTCATCTGTGCCCTGGGGCTTTCCCTTTTATTTTGCAGCAATTTTTCCTGCACTGCCACAGCAAATATCCCAGCTGGCCTTCCAGCCCCTGCCCATCCCTGCCCCTTCTGCTTTCTCATATTTAAAGTTCACAGCCCAGGTGATTTCTCTGCCCAAATCCTCTCCCACCTGCACGTGCCCTGAGCTGAACACTTTTTACTCTCTTCAGCTGTGGATCAGGACTCAGATCCACCCTAAATATCCATATAACAGTGGATTTCCCCACTAAGGTGCAGCTGGGAGGGACTGAAATCATAAAACCACAATTTTAATTCAAGTTTCCTCTATATGAAACCTCCCCAGCTGTCCAACAGCTCAGGAAAACCAACGAGGAGCACAAAAATCGAATTTTCTTTAACCAACCCGAGGTGTCCTTAAACGCTCAGAGCACAGGAGAGCAGAGAAAAAAATGAGTTTAGAAAGCTCAGGGAGGGAGGAGGAGAGCAGGAACTCTGCATGCATCTCATGAATGTTCTACTTTCCCCTCTGAATGCAGACATCAGCCTTGGCTGCAGCCAAAGCCTCACCATGAAGGGCCATTCTTTGCTGTCACTTCAGCCTGGAACAAAACACACTTCAGGAGATACAATCCTGCTGCCCAGTTCCTTTTCCTGGGCTCTTACAATGTTCTTTCTTTTTTTTCTTTTTTTATTTTTTTTTCCCCTTCCACACATCTTTTTCTCGTTTTTTTTATTTTTTTAATTTTTTTTGTTTCTGTCCTTTTGCTCCTTCTTTCTGCCTCATTGAATCCATTAAGGCCTTTAGATGGGTTGCTATTGAGAAATAAATTTTCTTTGGGGCTGGTGACTGAGTCTTAACTGCTGGCATGCAAGGCTTAACTCCTGAGGGGAGGGAAAATGATGGGTAAAATATAGAAAAAATACCATTTCTGAGTTTGGGCTCTTCAAACACACTGAATACCTAGCAGTGCCTTGCTCCTCAAGGAAAAGGAATAACCCAATGCCAGGAATTTTCTCATTTCTCTCATGCATTAATCTTGACACACTGAGCTCTCTTTCTGCTGCTATTTCCCAGCAGATGAACACATTCTCTTATTTTAGTGAGTGATTTTTGCACACTGGAAATGACAAGGCTTCAAGAGAGATCCTCAATCAACACAAAATCACCCCCAGTCAGATTTTTTTTTTTGTTCAGGCCTATTTTTAAAAATTATTTTAATTTTTTAATTGTTTTCCATCACTGAATTGCTGGCCCAGCTCCATAGGTGTAAACCTAGTGCCTGTGCATGCAGAAACAGAAATCCAAATCTCACTTGATTTTCTACCTCAGTTTATATCCCAGAAGTAGAAAAGACAAATTAGCTGCCTTTATCAGGGTTTTCTCTGCTCTGTGACACAGGGGCTGGAAACAACTACAGAAATTCTGACTTTTCCTGGCTGCTGGTTCAGCCTTGCTGCAAATCTTTGGGCAGAATAGAAAGGCTCCAAACCTTACAGAGAGGTAAGAAATTAAATCCAACCAGCTTTAAATTAAGCAATTAAATCCAACCAGCTTTAAATTTTTAAGCTTCAATTTGAAGCTTAAAAAAGATGTTGTTCTTTGTAGAAACCATTGAAACTTACTGCTTTGTATTTGAAATTTTTTCTTTTAAGCAGGAAAAAAAGATCACGTTTGGAAAGAACAGATATAGGGCTGAGTTATTTTGTCCTCATTACATTTTATAGTTTTTTTATTATCAAAATATTATTAATAACAATAAGATTGAACATAATTGGGGGCACACTATGTTGTTACATAGATTATTTCAAAGCCACTAAAGCCCAATTCAGCCAAGAGAGCTAAAATTCACCTCAGAACCCAGACAAAAAAGCTTGGGGAAAAAAAACCCTTCAAAGTCCTGAGAGTGACAGAAATCATTCACAAAACATAAAGAAATATGAGCTGGAGGTGTGTGTGAGGTGCAAAAATAATTTATATGTCTGGATAATGAAGTTTTTTGGGGATGTGCATCCATGAACCATCCCCTGCTCCCTCCAGGTGGAAGAGGGACAGAACTATAAAAGCAGAGCTGAGGGGGAATATTTGGAGTTCAGCAGTGAGAGGTGACACCACACTCAGCCAGCAGGGCCTGGGAGCTCCTGTTTTGCATTTTAAATTGTTCACAAAAATTCTGGGTATTTTTCCCAACAGCAAAATGAAAAATAAATTATAACCAAAAGTTAACTACAGCTGCAGCTTTATTTTATATATTTAATTTAGCGGTGCACAGTGTAGAGCCTAATTTGTTGGAATAAACTCCCAACAGGTCAGGTGGCTATTTTATATTGAATTATTCAGAACTGCAACCTGGGACAGGTGGTCCTCAAAACTGTAGCCATGATATTTTCTGAAAAATCCCTTTTCTTACGATTTTTCCTCCTGAGAAGCTGAGAGGCCTCAGGAACAAAATGTAAACAATGATTATCTGCTGCTGTGGAATGCAACAGGGGCATCTGGGATTGGTCTTATGGGGTTGTTTCTAATTAATGGCCAATCACAATCAGCTGGAGTCTCTGGTCAGTCACAAGATTTTATTATCATTCTATTCCTTGCCAGCCTTCTGATAAAATCCTTTCTCTATTCTTTTAGTATAGTTTTAATATAATATATACCATTAAATAATAAATCAGCCTTGTGAAACATTCTGGAGTCAACATTCTTATCTCTTCCCTGGTCCTGGGACTGCTGTGAACACCACCACACAAAACCATCACTAAAAAACATCCAAAAAACCAGAGGTCTCTACCTTTAGTTACACCTTGTTAAAATGTGAGTGTGAATTAAGGATTTTAGTACATTTCCTTGGCCAGCTCAGTGATTCATTCCAAATGGTCCAGTTTTCAGTGACTCTTTCCCACCCATCACAGATTAGCAGTAATGTCAAAACCCCTTTTCAGGAGATTTTTCTGTTGTTGTTGGCAGGGTTCTGTGTCACGGTGTCCCAGCAAACAGGTTGTAGCTGTTGTCCTTCATCCCTGGGGTTGGGACAGGTACAATTAATGGAGATCTCCAAAAATGTCCTGACACTTCACTGGCCCTTCAGTGCCTCCAGCTCAGCAAATCCAAATGATCCATGGCACTAATTACCACGTGATCCCTGGCACTAATTACCATGTGATCCATTGCACTAATTACCAAGGGATCCATGGCATTAATTACCACGTGATCCATGGCATTAATTACCACGTGATCCATGGCACTAATTACCACATGAGTCCTGGCACTAATTACCAAGGGATCCATGGCACTAATTACCACGTGATCCATGGCACTAATTACCACATGATCCCTGGCACTAATTACCATGTGATCCATTGCACTAATTCCCACGTGATCCATGGCACTAATTACCACGTGATCCCTGGCACTAATTACCAAGAGATCCCTGGCACTAATTACCAAGGAATCCATGGCACTAATTACCACGTGATCCCTGGCACTAATTACCAAGGAATCCATGGCACTAATTACCACATGATCCATGACACTAATAACCATGTAATCCATGGCACTAATTACCAAGGGATTTATGGCACTAATTACCAAGGGATCTATGGCACTAATTACCATGTGATCCATTGCACTAATTACCAAGGGATCCATGGCACTAATTACCCGGTGATCCCTGGCACTGATTACCAAGGGATCCATGGCAGTAATTAACACATGATCCATGGCACTAATTACCCCGTGACCCATGGCACTAATTACCACATGATCCATGGCACTAATTACCCCGTGACCCATGACACTAATTACCACGTGATCCCTGGCACTAATTACCCCGTGACCCATGACACTAATTACCACGTGATCCCTGGCACTAATTAACACATGATCCCTGGCACTAATTAACACATGACCCATGACACTAATTACCATGTGATCCCTGGCACTAATTAACACATGATCCATGGCACTAATTACCACATGATCCCTGGCACTAATTAACACATGATCCATTGCACTAATTACCACGTGATCCCTGGCACTAATTACCCCATGACCCATGGCACTAATTACCCCGTGACCCATGGCACTAATTACCCCGTGAGGAGCAGTGCAGCACAGCAAAGGACAGCAGCTGTGCAGTCAGAAAATGAATTTCAGGCAATCACAGAATAATTAAGGCTGGAAAAGACCAACCCCAAACCCAGCTCTGCCAAAGCCACCACTGTCCCCAAGTGCCACATCCACGTGTCCTTGGAACCCCTCCAGGGATGGGGATTAAACCACTGCCCTGGCAGCCTCTTCCTGTGCCTCTGCACCTTTCCAGGGCAGAAATTTTCCCCAAAATCCAACCCAAACCTGCTGGAACCTGAGGCCATCTCCTCATGTCCTGTCCTTTGTTCCCAGGGGGCAGAGCCTGACCCCACCTGTTAGGTCATTTTAGAGCAATAAAGTCCTCTTTGAGCCTCCTTTTCTCCAGGCTGGACATTCCTTTTGGTCCTTTTTGTTCCTTTGGGAGAAATTTTTCCCAATACCTAACCCAAACCTGCTGGAACCTGAGGCCATCTCCTCATATCCTGTCCCTTGTTCCCAGGGGGCAGAGCCTGACCCCACCTGTTAGATCATTTTAGAGCAATAAAGTCCTCTTTGAGCCTCCTTTTCTCCAGGTTGGACATTCCTTTTGGTCCTTTTTGTTCCTTTGGGAGAAATGTTTCCCAATATCCAACCCAAACCTGCTGGAAGCAAGGCCACCTCCTCTCATCCTGTCCCTTGTTCCCTGGGGACAGAGCCTGACCCCACCTGGCTGCACCTTCCTGCCAGGTCATTTTAGAGCAATAAAGTCCTCCTTGAGCCTCCTTTTCTCCAGGTTGGACATTCCTTTTGTTCCTTTTGGAGACATTTTTCCCAATATCCAACCCAAACCTGCTGGAACCTGAGGCCACCTCCTCTCATCCTGTTCCCTGGAGCAGAGCCTGACCCCATCTGCCAGATCATTTTAGAGAGCAATAAAGTTCTCCTTGAGCCTCCTTTTCTCCAGGTTGGACATTCCTTTTGGTCCTTTTGGAGACATTTTTCCCAATATCCAACCCAAACCTGTTGGCACCTGAGGCCACCTCCTCTCATGTTGTCCCTTATTCCCCGGGGGCAGAGCCTGACCCCACCTGCCAGATAATTTTAGAGCAATAAAGTTCTCCTTGAGCCTCCTTTTCTCCAGGCTGGAGATCCCTCAGAATCCCTCAGAAATTCATCTTAAACCCCTCAGAAATTCATCTTAAACCCCTCAGACTGATCACAGCTTTAAATGCACTCAGCAGCCTCTGCAGGACTCAGGCCTAAGTTTTGTATGTAAATGTTAAATTAAATGCTCAAAGCAGGAAATATCTGGGGTTCTAAATGGAATCTAATGAATTTTCCTAAATGGAACTTTTGGAGAACATTACAGGTGAAGGCAATAAGCACAATCACAGGGAAAAGAGGAAAAAATCACAAGCAAAACACAAAATGATGCCCTCATTTGCACATATTCAACCCCAAATTCTGCTTCTCATGGTACCTGCAGCAGCAGAGCTGTTCCTTTGAGAAAATAAAAACTTCTTTGCTTTACCCTGGTGTTTGTAACCTTTCCAGTGGGGTTATGTAAAAAGTGGAAGATTTAATGAATAATGAAGGTGACAAGGACAGTACCACAGCCCCTTGTCCTTTTACGTTTATATTCAACAGCTGCAACTGCTGCCAGGTCATTTCTCAGAGTTTCCAACAGTGAGCTGCAAAGTGAGCAGTGTCCCTCTAGAGCTGCAGTGCATTCCCAGTGATCAATCAGGGGACAAGAATCCTGTGCAATCATGAATCTTATTTTTTTTTGCCTCACAGGAGTGTTTAATCCAGCATTTTAGCTCACGTTTCTGCAAAAAGAGGAGCCACAGCAGAGCTTTACTCATGTGGCACAGCAAACCCTCCCAGCTGAGCTCTCTGGGCTGTGGGGAACAGATCCTGCAGGGTGGAAAGGGGTAAAAAGTGTCTGACAGAGCCCCAATTTTATCAAAAGCTTGATGAGAACCTGCAAGACATTTGTAAATTTAATTATGACCTGAAAAGCCAAGCAGATTTATTTTAGACCCTCTTGGCTCTGGGGCTGCAACATCCCTGCTCCCAGCTCTCAGCACCTCCCTCTGTATTTAAAATATAAAATATTGAGGGGCAGCTTAAATTCAGCACCTTCTAACATCAGCAGGAAGTGGAAATTCAGGGAGCTGAGCACAAAGAGAAAGAAAGGATCAAAATATTCAGAAGTCAGAATCAGACAGGATAATATTCAGTGATTGTGGCATGTAGAGGAGTTCCAGGAAATGTTGAAGAAAGGATTCCTGTGGGACTTTTCTCTCTTGCAGCTGGTTCTGCACAATGAGGAGGATTTCTCATCACTTATTAACCAGTAACTAGTGCAGAAGTAAAAAATCACTGAGCAAGAACTATTTGAGTTTAGCTCTGGCAAAAGAATATTTGCATTATTTTAACAAGAACCCATTGAAAAAGACCCAAAATATCTGAGAATTCAGTGTTCATACAATCAGTGTGATATTCTAATACTCAATAAAATCCTGGAGGGATTCTTGTAACACTTCCCATCAGAAAATGCTGCCTTGGTGTTGAGACATACATTACAAAACCTCATCCACAGTTTAATTAATGTGCTGTGGGTGGGGTAAAATGTTCTGATATCAATAAATAAAAGTGATACAAAGACTGTGGGGGTTTTAACACTTTTGATTCAGCTTCTCCTCATCTACAGCACAAAATCCTGAAGCACCTCAGTGCTGATTTGCTCTCATTCCCACTCAAGTGGTCCAGCCAGGAATGCTTGATTTATTTTATTTTTTTTTGAGTCTATTAATTAAGATTATTAATACAGAATTTTTTTCAAATCAGTAATTGCAGACACTCAAACCCGTGCTCTGTAGTGACACAGATGATACAAAAAATAAGCTTTGATTTGGGCTGGATAACAGAAATGTAACAACATAATAAAAAAGAAATAACTTTTAAACAAAAATAAATATTGTAATGAATCAACATGTAGAGAATAATTGATTAATGGAGAGAAATTAAGTTCTAATATCAATAAATTTAAAATGATACAAAGACTGTGGGGGGTTTTAATACTTTTGATTCAGCTTCTCCTCATCTACAGCACAAAATCCTGAAGCACCTCAGTGCTGGTTTGCTCTCATTCCCACTCAAGTGGTCCAGGCAGGAATGCTAGATTGTTTTTAATTTGAGTCTATTAATTTAGATTATTAATACAGAATTCTTTTCAAATCAGTAATTGGAGACACTCAAACCCGTGCTCTGTAGTGACACAGATGATATAAAAAATGGGCTTTGATTTGGGCTGGATAACAGAAATGTAAAAGGTAATAAAAAAGAAATCATTTTAAAACAAAATTAACTATTGTAATGAAGCAACAAGTAGGGAATAATTGATTAATGGAGAGAAATTAAGTTCTAATATCAATAAATTTAAAATGATACAAAGACTGTGGGGGGTTTTAACACTTTTGATTCAGCTTCTCCTCATCTACAGCACAAAATCCTGAAGCACCTCAGTGCTGATTTGCTTTCAATCCCACTCAAGTGATCCAGCCAGGAAAGCTAGATTGTTTTTGAGTCTATTAATTGAGATTATTAATCCAGAATTATTTTCAAATCAGTAATTGGAGACCCTCAAACCCGTGCTCTTTGATGATATAAAAAATGGGCTTTGATTTGGACTGGACAACAGAAATGTAACAAGGTAATAAAAAAGATATAATTTTTAAACAAAAGTAAATATTGTAATGAAGCAACATGTAGAGAATAATTGATTAATGGAGAGAAATTAAGTTCTAATATCAATAAATTTAAAATTATACAAAGACTGTGGGGGTTTTAACACTTTTGATTCAGCTTCTCCTCATCTACAGCACAAAATCCTGAAGCACCTCAGTGCTGATTTGCTCTCATTCCCACTCAAGTGGTCCAGCCAGGAATGCTAGATTGTTTTTAACTTGAGTCTATTAATTGAGATTATTAATCCAGAATTATTTTCAAATCAGTAATTGGAGACACAAACCCGTGCTCTGTAGTGACACAGATGATACAAAAAATGGGCTTTGATTTGGGCTGGATGACAGAAATGTAAAAGGTAATAAAAAAGAAATCATTTTAAAACAAAATTAAATATTGTAATGAAGCAACATGTAGGGAAAAATTGATTAATGGAGGAAAATTAAGAATTGGCCGAGGTTTTCCCAAGACATGAGCAATCCCTTAAAAATCCTTAAGGTTTTCAAGATGCAGCCAAACACCAAGACAACAGTTCCACCTTCTTTGACCACAAAGTTTCACCAGAGACTTTCCAAGGTCCCTCCCAACCTTTTCATTTTATAACTCCACTGTTAGAAAAATGTAAATTTCTATAAACCTTGGTCCCTGCCAGGGTTTCAGACCAGGGATATCAGCACAGGACGGGGATGTGTTGGTGCAACAAAAATTAACAAAGAGCAGGAAAGAAAACTTCAAATGCTTTTTTGTAACTTTGAGTCCAGCAGGCTCCTCCCTTCAAAAGGAATGGGACAGAGAGAACTGAGCTCAGTGGAATGCTTTGTTTGCAAAAATTCTCAGGAAAATAAAAAATAAAAAGAAAATTATTAGGGTTACTACCTTCAGTAAGTAATTTAGGAAAAATACATTGGCAGCTACAGGGGTTGCTGTTTCAAAGTTTAAATTTAGTTAAATTTATAAATGGATAATCAAGATGCATAAAAGAACAGATTCCCTTCTTCCTCAAGATTTCGTAAATGAAATAGGAAGATCAGAAAATTAGGGAGATTCAGCGGCTCTGTGTACAATATAGAAAAACTCAGAACTGTCATAACCAGAAATCAAAAGAAATCCAAAAGTATTTTGGAAATCCAAAGAAACCAGAAATCAAAAGTATTTTGGAAAAATCAGATCCTGAACCAAACCTAATGATCAGAGACTGGAATGATAATTTAAATGTTAAAAAAATTAACTTTCTTCAGTCTTCCAGATAGTTCTTACCTGATCTTTGGAAGCATTTGATCTCAGCTACTGGAAACTCTTCTCCATGAGGTGGAGATCAGATATTATCAAGCAAGTTTTAAAATACAAATAAAATTATGGTAACTGCACTGGCAAATTTTTCTCCTTCTGATTTTGAGTTTTTCATTGAAGGGTCCTGCATTTTGCATATTTGCAACGTTTAAAATGTGAAAGCTGGCACACAAATACCTTCAGATCTAAGATTGGATAATTCAGGGCAAGAAATCCTGAATAATTAAGGACAAGGACCTCGGAAAGGGCACAAATCCATTTCACCTGAAAGCTGCCAGAATCACCTGGGTTTATTCTGCTATTGCACAGCTGTTGGAAGGGAAAATGGAAATGCTTTGTGAGAAAGGGATGAATTTCAAGAACAGTAATGGAAAAGTTTGGAACATCCTGTTAAGAGTGTAATAGGCACTTCCTCTGGAGTTAAACTTGATGTTAGTCTTAATATATTTCATATCCTGAAATATTAAATATTCATGACCTGTGGTAGTGCTGGTTGGGGAATGATGGGGTTATTTTATAACAGCTTTTAAGGCTTGGGTTCTTTTCCTAAGCCTTAAAAGGGAAAAGGGAGAACAACCTCCTGAATATTTCACAGAGCACGAGTGTGTGCAGAGGACACACCTTCCCTTCTCCATCCCACCTCTGGCTCCCCTGGGCTCTCACTCTCCTGTCCCACAGACACCTCCTTTTGAAAAAGTTTCAAAGGTGATAAAGCTTTAAGAAATCTTTTTGCTTTAAATAAATGTATTTTTTCATCGAAATTATCCAATCCAATTAAAGTGTGTCATAAATTTAACAGACTGTTACATTATTATAATAAAAAACCCCAGAAGTCAATTTTAAATGTTTCCTGGAAATGAGCATATAATAAATTCAATTTAGTGGGAAGGCTTATGGATGGGCTTAAATATGAATTTTAGAAATGGCATTAGATTTGAAATGGAAACTTCAGCTGAGAAATCTGTTACATCATTTATATTTCAGAACATTTAATCCATTTATAGCATCCCCACCACCTGAGTGCTGCCTTTGTTTTTAAGCTGGGAATTTTGCTGCTCTGGGAAGGCAATGCCACAGCCCAGATTCCCAAAGATTAGGGTGGAAAAAGTGGGAAAATATTGAATAAAGAGTGCATTAAAAAATTAAAAATAGTAAATGTATGCCCAGGGTGAAAACCTGCACTGCAGAAACAGAGCTGAAAAAGGAATTATCAATATTATATCATATCAATTATCAATATGATATTGAGTTATCAATATTGGATAGAACAAACATTTAATCCATTTATAGCATCCCCACAACCTGAGTGCTGCCTTTGTTTTTAAGCTGGGAATTTTGCTGCTCTGAGAAGTCAATGCCTCAGCCCAGATTCCCAGAGATTAGGGTGGAAAAAGTGGAAGAATATTGAATAAACAGTGCATTAAAAAATTAAAAATATTAAATTTATGCCATGGGGAAAAACCTGCACTGCAGAAACAGAGCTGGGAAAATATCAATATTATATCATATCGATTATCAATATGATATTGAGTTATCAATATTGGCTAGAACAAACATTTAATCCATTTATAGCATCCCCACCACCTGAGTGCTGCCTTTGTTTTTAATCTGGGAATTTTGCTGCTCTGGGAAGGCAATGCCACAGCCCAAATTTCCAAAGATCAGGCTGCAAAAAGTGGAAGAATATTGAATAAACAGTGCATTAAAAAATTTTTAAAAGGTAAATATATGCCCAGGGGACAAACCTGCACTGCAGAAACAGAGCTGGAAAAAGGAATTATCAATATTGTATCATATAGATTATCAATATGATATTGAGTTATCAATATTGGCCAGGACAGATCCTTCCTGAGAGCCAGCACCCTGTGGAATGGCAGGTTCATGGGTACCACAGGGTCTCCTCAGAAATGTGGGAATTTTTGCAGCCTGATCTTTGGAAATCCTGAGGAATTCCTGAGGATTCTGGAAACAGAACAGCTGCTCATGGCAAAACTGATTTAAATGCTGCAGGTATACCACGAGTCTGCCTTTTACAGAACCCTGCTCTAAATGTTTTAAGCTTGAGATCTATAAAGCTGAATATTGGGCATGAATTCCCCTCTCTTTGCACTTCTGTTGTAAGACTAGAAGTTACTGCTGCTTGTTGAAAAGTTTATTATCCCATTTCTCGTGCCCAAGACAGCCTGTTCTCTCCCAGGCTGACCTCATCAGAGAGGTGGTTATCAAAATCACACTGAAATAAAATCCATTTATTCCACCTAGCTAAAGCTGAGGGTTTAGCGAAGCCATCAGGAAAAGAAAAGAGAAAAGGTCAGACAGGTTATCCACCTTCAAAGCACAAGATCTGGCTCTGGGGAAATGGTATAAACTGAAAGAATGGAAGAACAATAAAATCCTGGATGTAAACTGCAGAAATGTGAAATAAATCCTTTCCAAAGTCACTTCAGCCCAGTCTGAGCCCAGGGCTGCTCACCCTGCTCTGCCTGTGAGTGCCCTGGCCCAGCCTCATGTGCACACACCTGCAGCCACAGAGCTCCTCCTGCTCCCTGGGGCACATGAAACCATGCTAGAATGCATTTCCATCCTCAGACACTCCTTCTGATGGAGAAAAAACCCAGTTTTGCTCCGTTTCATTTCTTCCCCTCAGCTGCAAGCCCTCAGAAAACTCCAAAGTGCTCGTGCACCTCCCTGAGCCACATCAAAGGTGTGAGGACATTGATCTTGTCACTGCCTTGGGTCACTTTGGCTTCTCCAGGTTCCTCTTTTTGGGATTATTCCACTGCCTCTGAACTATTGATTCTCATCCTGATGTCTCAGGTTTTGGCTTTTCTATTTCTCAGATTCTGTGCTGCTTCAGTGGGTGGGTCTGAGCTTCTTAGAATACATTTCCATCCTCAGACATTCATTCTGATGGAGAAAAAACCCAGTTTTGCTCCGTTTCATTTCTTCCCCTCAGCTGCAGCCTCTCAGAAAACTCCAAAGTGCTCGTGCACCGCCCTGAGCCCACATCAAAGGTGTGAGGACATTGATCTTGTCACTCCCTTGGGTCACTTTGGCTTCTCCAGGTTCCTCTCTTTAGGATGTTTCCCCTGCCTCTAAACTATTCATTCTCATCCTGATTCCTCAGGTTTTGGCATTTATATTTTCAGACTCTGTGCTGCTTTAGTGTCTGTGCTTCATATGAGGGGATGCTGAGCTCTGTGCACAGAGCAGGGACACAAAACAATTCCTGCTCCAGCTGGGCACCAAGGACAAATGATCCAAATCTCAGCCCAAGAGCACAAACACCGTGGGCTGGAGAGAGAAAAACAAGGATGGGACTGCCTGGGCTAAAGCTGGGATGGGACAATGAACTGCAAGGTGCAAATGGAGCAGAACTGATCCCAGGGACAGACCCCGTGCCCATCGTGCATTTTGGGGCCATTTTGGTTCATCTTGGGTGCAGCCCTGGCTGGGCTCTTGTGCTGCCCAAGGTGCATCCATGGAGGAGATCCTTTGAATAAATCCCTGCTTGATTCTGTAACTCCATCCAGCCCCTGTTTTAGGTCAGCCTTCCCAAGGCATCACCCCCTGCCCCTGGCAGTGTTCCCAGCAGTGATTTTGTGATTTTCCCTGCACTGGTGAAGGTGGCACTGCAGGAATCTCTGAGTGTGTGGGTGGGTGGAAATTCTTGCATGGGAAATGCAGCAGCAGCTTGAGTGGCACAGTTGGCAAACACACCCAGAATGAGCAACTGGGAACAGCCAAAATATTGGTAGTATCAAGGATGTGTGCAGTTGACAAAGCTGAAAAATTTCACTCTGGCGTTTTCTAAATTTCAAAAATCCATTATGTGTCAAATATTTCATTTATAAACAGAAGGCACTAAAACAGAAATAAAAATATCCTCAACCACAACCCAAACTACATGAGGAACAATTGAAAATCAGATATTTCAATGCAGTAATTTTGTTCCCGGTTTCCTTTATTTCCAGCATGAGAAACCAGTGATTATTTTAGATCATCCCTCCAGATCTGTGCCTCTTTTCCTCTCTCAGTGTTGTTGATTATTCCCAGATTCCACTCAGAGCTGTGGCTGACACCACTCCAGGAGAAGCTTCCTCCTCACCCCATTGCTCCCTGCTCCCAGGATTGAGTGGAATTCACTCAAAAAGTGCTAAATATTTTTATTTTTCCCCATAATATGCCTGTCTTGGTCCCTCTCTGAGTGCTTTCATTATTTCTGCTCTTGATGTGTTCAACCTGTATTTTTAAATTCTCTTTTTATGAGTATTAAAACTCTCAGTGACTTGTGGGACTGAGAGTTTTGACTCCTGACAGTTTGGGGCAAAATCCAAATTTTGCAGAATTTGTGCACAGAAATCAAAACAACCTGGTTTCTCTCCAATAAATCTCATTGCTAAATTAACAACAATAAAACAAAACCACCCAACCTCACCTAAGAGAATTAGAGAAAAAGCAAATAACGAAACCTAAAGAAACAAAAACCCGCAAACAACTCTTAATTACAATTAATTACAGTTCCTCACACATGTGGAATTCCCCTGTTCTGGTGGAAATAAATCTCTCAGGCTCACCTTTCCAGTGGATTTGGTGCCTTTCCAGATGCAGAAATAGCAAATGGTCCAGGCAGCCAGGAGGCACAGGGCGAGCTCCCAGCGCAGGTTCCCAATGTGCTCAATGCCCTCGGAAATCGCCAGAACCCTCCGTCTGCATGGGGAAAAAAGGGGGAAAAATTAGAATATTGAGCTAAAATGGCACTTATTTTGGAAATACTGGGATAAAAGTCAAAAAAAATTAGAATATTGAGCTAAAATAGCACTTACTTTGGAAATACTGGGATAAAAGTCAATTAATTACCAAAAAAATTAGAATATTGAGCTAAAATGGCACTTATTTTGGAAATACTGGGATAAAAGTCAAAAAAAATTAGAATATTGAGCTAAAATAGCACTTACTTTGGAAATACTGGGATAAAAGTAAAAAAAAAATTAGAATATTGAGCTAAAATGGAACTTACTTTGGAAATACTGGGATAAAAGTAAAAAAAAATTAGAATATTGAGCTAAAATGGAACTTACTTTGGAAATACTGGGATAAAAGTAAAAAAAAATTAGAATATTGAGCTAAAATGGCACTTACTTTGGAAATACTGGGATAAAAGTCAATTAATTACCAAAAAAAATTATAACATTGAGCTAAAATGGCACTTATTTTGGAAATACCAGGATAAAAGTCAATTAATTACCAAAAAAATTATAACATTGAGGTAAAATGGCACTATGTGGGAAATACTGGGATAAAAGTCAATTAATTACCAAAAAAAAATAGAATATTGAGCTAAAATGGCACTTATTTTGGAAATACTGGGATAAAAGTAAAAAAAAAAATTAGAATATTGAGCTAAAATGGCACTACAAAGAAAATACTGGGATAAAAGTCGATTAATTACAAAAACAATTAGAATATTGAGCTAAAATGGCACTTATTTTAGAAATTCTGGGATAAAAGTCAATTAATTACCAAAAAAATTAGAATACTGAGCTAAAATGGCACTACATCGAAAATACTGGGATAAAAGTCAATTAATTACAAAAACAAATTAGAATATTGCACTAAAACAGCACTACATGGGAAATACTGGGATAAAAGATAAAAGCAAATTCACTACCAAAAAAGGATTATAATATTGAAGAAAACAACATTGTAATGGAATACTGGGATAAAATTGAATTAATTACAAAAAAATTAGAATGTTGAGCTAAAATGTCTCTATATGTGAAATGCTGGGATAAAAGTCAATTAATTACAAAAAATGAGAATATTGAGCTAAAATGGCATTACATAGGAAATACTGGGATAAAAGTGAATTCATTACAAAAAAAATTATAATAGTGAAGAAAACAACATTGCATATGGAATACTGGGATAAAACTGAATTAATTACAAAAAAAATTAGAATATTGAGCTAAAATGGCACTACATGGGAAATACTGGAATAAAAATGAATTCACTACCAAAAAAAGATTATAATATTGAAGAAAACAACATTGTAATGGAATACTGGGATAAAACTGAATTAATTACAAAAAAATTAGAATATTGAGCTAAAACGGCGCTATGTGGGAAATACTGGGATAAAAGTCAATTAATTACCAAAAAAATTATAATATTGAGCTAAAATGGGACTTACTTTGGAAATACTGGGATACAAGTCAATTACTTACCAAAAAAAAAATTATAATATTGAGCTAAAACAGCACTACGTGGGAAATGCAGGGATAAAAGTCAATTAACTACAAAAAAATATTTAGAATATTGCACTAAAACAGCACTACGTGGGAAATACTGGGATAAAAGTGAATTCATTACAAAAAAATTATAATAGTGAAGAAAACAACATTGCATATGGAATACTGGGATAAAACTGAATTATTTACCAAAAATAATATAATTTTGCACTAAAACAGAACTACATGGGAAATCACATGGGATTAAAGTGAATTAAATACAAAAAAAAAAATTAGAATATTGAGCTAAAATGGCACTTACTTTGGAAATACTGGGATAAAAGTGAATTCATTACAAAAAAAATTGAGAATATTGCACTAAAACAGCACTACATGGGAAATACTGGGATAAAACTGAATTAATTACAAAAAAAAATTATAATAGTAAAGAAAACAACATTGCATATGGAATACTGGGATAAAACTGAATTAATTACAAAAAATAATATAATATTGCACTACAACAGCACTACATGGGAAATACTGGGATTAAAGTGAATTAAATACCAAAAAAAATTAGAATATTGAGCTAAAATGGCACTATGTGGGAAATACTGAGATAAAAGTGAATTCACTACCAAAAAAAGATTATAATATTGAAGAAAACAACATTGTAATGGAATACTGGGATAAAACTAAATTAATTACAAAAGAATTAGAATGTTGAGCTAAAACAATGCTACATGTGAAATACTGGGATAAAATGGAATTAATTACAAAAAAGAAGATTATAATATGGAAGAACACGGCATTACATATGAAAAACCAGGATAAAAGTGAAATAATTACAAAATTTAGAATAAAACACACTATGTGTGAAATACTGGGCTAAAACTGAATTAATTACAAAGAAAAGATTTTGATATTTGAAGAAAATTAGCATTGCTTGTGAAACAATGGGCTAAAATGGAATTAATTTGATTAAATGACTCCTCTTTACTCACTACTGAAAATTCCCTGTGCTATGGTAGAAAGAGAGATAAAAGCAGAATATTCCAGGTATTTTGTATCTGGTTAGAAATGAACAAATATTTCACATTTTCAAGTCAGAGACAAAATTTTTATTTTAGAACAACTTTTCTTTAATGCCAAAGAAAAATAAATTATTTGAATAAGTTACCAATATATATGAGCTAAAAATAAAATATTTCCTAAATAAATGGGTTTTTTAATTTGATTTTTTTTCCCCAAAAAATATTTTCTAACCTTTATTTTTACCCGTCAACCTTAAATTTCATCAATTTCCTTTTGTAATTGGAGCTACAACATTAAAATATTTCTTTTCAAAACCTCAACATTTTGAAGCAACTTAAAGCAACAAATGCACACATAAAAACATTCACGTAAAAGTTTTTTAACACTATCCTGAAATAAATCATCCTAGGAAGAGATCTCTTTAAAATCTGTATTTCAAGGTAATAAATAATAAATTGCATTAATAAATTAATAAAGTTATGAGTTAATAAATAAATAAAAATTACAAATTAATAAAGTTATAGGTTAATAAATAAATATAAATTACAAATTATTACAACCTCAGACTTGTACTCCTCTCCCTCCACGCTGAGAGTGAAAACAAATTAATTGATTTTCACTGGTTTCAATTGATTATATAATTAATATCTACATAGGTATACACATAATTTAATTCCAGTCTAGTAGAAAGGTTAAGAATTAAATCAAACATAGCAAACTACAGGTAAATATATAAAAATATTCTTCCTTTTGTATTTGGTTCAAATGTATGTATGTATTTTATTGTCTGAGTCAATAAATTTAGGGATATAAAGTCTGATCCTGTAATTTCAGCTAATAAAATATAACCATTAAACGATATGGAATATTTCTATGAAAAATATAATATTTATAGCAGATAGAAATATTTAAATGAAATAAAAGGAAATTTTAAAAGTGAAAAAAAAGGAGGGAAATTCCTGGAGTGATGGAGTGGGAGGCTGGAGATGCCAAGAGGGAAAATGGGAATCTTGGAGCAGCACCTGGGCAGGTCCTGCAAACACCTGCAGAGCTGCAAATGCTGCTCCTGATGGAGGCAGCCACTCACAAAATGAGAGTTTAAAATTCCCTCTTTAGCAGGGGAATGACAGGATCAACAAGGTAAACAAAAATCCCAATTAAAAACCCAAAATCACAGACTTTACCTCCATATTTCCCAATTAATAAAGATTCATCTTCCCACTCAACAATAAAGGAGGCACGAAGTCAACACCAATTTTTGACAATTATTTGCTTAAATTAAAATTGCTGCCACCTCATCCACATCTCCTCCCCAACCAGGAACTGGTTTTATTATTCAAACCTTTATTTTTTTTAAATCTTTATTCTTCAAATCTTAATTTTTTAAATCCTAATTTTTCAAAACTTTATTATTCAAATCTTAATTCTTCAAATCTTAATTCTTCAAAACTTTATTCTTCAAAACTTTATTATTCAAATCTTAATTCTTCAAATCTTAATTCTTCAAATCTTAATTCTTCAAATCTTAATTCTTCAAAACTTAATTCTTCAAAACTTTATTATTCAAATCTTAATTCTTCAAGTGTTTATTATTCAAATCTCCACCAGGTAATTTGGAGGAGAGGTGATCCAGCACAGAGCATCCTCAGTTAGCCAAGAGCTGCCAAGTGCCTGAATTTCTCTCATCAAAATGCACCCAAATGAAGAGAGGTGGATTTTAATGAAGGGTTATTTTAATCAAGAAGAGGAAGGACATAATTGATACCTGCACACAACATCACTGAGACATAATTACACAGAGGGCTGATGGAATGCATGGTTAAAATTCAAATTTTTCTAAGCTGTTTGACAGATGAAGGTGGAATTTTACCGAGGATGGAGTCCACCCTCCTTACAAATCCTCATCAAATCCCAAATGAAGTCCTTGAATTCTTAGATCACCCAGAAAAAGGAATTAATTGCAAGAGAACCAGGACAAAATTTGGCATAATATGATCGGAAAAGGAATAAATCATGTAGGGTAATAAATATTAAAAGGCCTTTTAAAGCTGGACATTTTTAAGATGAAATCTGAGGCAAAATATTTATGGTTGGGCCTCAATAATAGTGAAATAGAAACCTTTTTCATTTAGTTATATTTTCCCTGTGTACTAATAATGAAAAAAAAATGCTTATGTTTTAATCAAAGCAGGTTTTTTATGGCTATTTATTTCTGTGAACATAAATATGAGTAAGGTTCCTTTTCCACAATGGGTGTGCAAGTCACTTCAATTTCTACATTCTTCCCTATCCACAAAATAACTTCATAAATAAATGTTCTCTCTCTCTCTCATGATTGAAATATTTCAACCACCAAAAGATGCCTTTGCCTTAAGAACACAATTTTTCTTAAATTTTTCTCCTTTTTTTCATAGTTTTTCTTGCTTTTTCTTAAGAATATATCTTTTAATAAAGGCTCGAGGTGAAGATTTTTAAAAGCAACCAATTCCTGGCAGCTCAGGATTTTCTGGATGCTCTGAAATCCCAAAGAGCAGAGACATCTCCTTCACCCACGCAGGACTCTTGGCCAGATACTTTTGTAAATTATCACAATGGCGAATTAATGAGCTCCCCACAATTAATTATCCCCGCGGGTCCTATTGAAAACAGACACGTGGTGCCAATCAAGGGCAGCTGTCAGCACCATAATGAGGAGTTAATTACCCCAAAGTGCTGTCGAGGCTTTGGATCTCCTTTGTTGCAGCAGAACAAAGGGTTGGTGTTTCCCTCGGAAAGGGAGCAGCAGCGAGTCCAGAAGTGATAATTCATGTGTAACATGAAATGTATGCAAAGAATGGAGCCAAGGAGGGGAAATCCCTCTCAGCTCTCCCTAAAGCCAGACCTAAATTCTGCTGCTGGAACCATCTCAACAGCAGCAGGGGTGAAGTTTTGATAGGAGGGAGAAATCAGAATATGAAAGTCTTCTCATAAAGTCTCAGTTCAGTCATATCTACCCCTATTCTTTCATTATTCAACTGAAATAATAGGAAAAGGGGAAGTATTTTGAAAATATATGGCTGCCCCTTGTGTCTGAGACATGAGGTTGATATTCAGGGGTCAGCAGTGCAGCTTCTACCTAAAACCTGCCATAAATCACAGAAAACAACAAAACAAAGTTGTGCAGTTTCTTCCAGTCCTTCCTCCTCTTCTCTTACCTGCAAGAGCCCTGCCCTGCCTTGTTCTCCTCAATTCTTCATGCACAGAGCACAGAAACAAGCAGTAAAATCAGCAATGTGCTCCTCTCTGATTTGAAGGAGCAAACATTTGAAAAGTTCTGTAGTGAATCTACAGCTCAGCTGCTTTGCATCACACTTGGGTGAAAAGAAAAAATTAATTTTATCCTGTGTATCAAGACTTGTTAAAGCTGAGCACCTTTAAAACCCTCTTAAATCAAATGAGAAATAACAGATATTTCATTGCAATGTCTTGACTCTTTCTCACTAGAATTCACTGCTGCCACTTCTTTATTAGAAGAGATAATTATCAACAACTTTCCTGGAGAGATAAAACTCCCAGATTCCCCAAGAACCTGGGAGACCAGAGTAGCTGGCAGTACAGGTGCAGGATTTGAATTACTCCAGAACATCAAATCCCAGCTTGGTACAGGCCAAGAGAAGCAGAATTTGCTGGCAACAACTTCAGGCTGTGTGAAACTTTTCTGTGAGAAAGATTTCTCCTGCACTGAAGACACAAATCATTAATTACTGCTGGATCTCATTGAAAACAGCAAGTGATGAGAGTTTGAAAGTATTTATTGTAGGTATTGAGCTTGTTTTGCTGTTGTAGCTGTTTGAGGAGGGGTTTTTGTTTTGTTGTGTAAAAATATTCAGCACTTCAGCCCCTTGAACCCACCCAGAGCCTGGGAGAGAGGCCAAGGGATTGGTGGCACTTGAGCTTTTTGGGCAGAATATTGAGGGAAACACACTCCAGTGCCATGGGGGGAGTCTGGAATCAAAGGTTAATTCAAACCAAGGCAAGGTTTTAATTCATTAGTTGCAAATATTAATTCTCCACAGCATATCTTGCTTGTAAGTAGAATATTCAACCCCTGGCAGAGTGGATTTGGGGTGTCTCACACTGTGCTTGAAGGGTTCATTGCCTCTGATCACACACATTTACATTGGCTAAATGCTAGTGAACATTCTTACATTTCTTCCTGTAAAGAACACAGAATAAAAGTAGCAGAAGTTCCAGGAATCTAATGAATAAAAGATAAATTTGGAGGGAATAACAGGGCACATCTCCAAAGGGGGATTGTCAGAAATGCTGAGGTCTGGACACAAGGGTCTGTGCAGTTGGGCTGAACAAAATCATGACAAAATGACTCCAGTGTAGATTAATTCTGCTTAGAGTAACAAATATTGTAAGCCTGGCTTCAATCTCACTTGAATCTAAACAGAAATGTGGATTTAAAAGGAAATAAAAATGGATAGTCAGGAACTATATAAATAGTTACAACTTATAGAACTATATAAAGAAAAAATTCAGCATGTTTTCAGTACTCATAAAAAAATAATAAACCCAGGAAGAAATTAGAGCTCATACAAGGACCTGGTGCTCCCCTTTGCCAAGGGTTACCTCTATTCCCTCACTTCACATGCAAAATTTACACAAAATTTACCCAATAAAATCCCACTGGGAGATGATTTCAACATTAGATACCTACTGAAAATGGGACTCATTTGTTTGAGAAAGTACAAAAACACATTTCAATGATTTTCAAGCCTGGCTTCAAACTCATCTGAATCGAAACAGAAATGTGGATCAAAAAGGAAATAAAAATGGATAGTCAGGAACTATATAAATAGTTACAACTTATAGAACTATATAAAGAAAAATTTCAGCATGTTTTCAGTACTCATAAAAGAATAAAATAATAAATCCAGGAAGAAATTAGAGCTCATACAAGGACCTGGTGCTCCCCATTGCCAAGGGTTACCTCTGTTCCCTCACTTCACATCACTGCATGTGCAAAATTTACACAAAATTTATCCAATAAAATCCCACTGGGAGATGATTTCAACATTAGATACCTACTGAAAATGGGACTCATTTGTTTGAGAGAGTACAAAAACACATTTCCATTTGGTGCCTCAGTGCAGGGGAGAGGAAGAAGGGCTCCTCTGTTGGAATTGCTGGACAGGGGAAGGTCATGAGATAACTGAAAAGAAACCTTTGCACCCCAATTTGAAAACAAACCTTCTGAAAGCTCGCACACTATTTACTGGCTATGAGAGCACTGGATTTTCCTGGGAAAGAGTGTCTTTAATAAAGCTGGAGGAGCTGGAAGAGGCTCTTGAACAGAAACAGGATTAACAGCTGCCAACACAGTGTTGAAAGGAAAGTCCTGGGATATTCTTGAGTTATTTCATGATTTGGGAAGCTGAAGAACAGCTCCAATCTATTTGAGGAAGGTCCCTTCAAGTTCCCACTTGCATTTGGAGCAGTGTCCAAGGCACTTGGCTTTAAAAAACCCAACAGCAAAGAGCAGCCAGAGAGAGGAGCCCCTGAGGGGCCCTGTCCGAGGGGATGTGCCCAGTGGGAGCTCAGGGGCAAAACTCCTCCTACCCGGGCCAGCCTCTGCCCTCTGAGCATCCTGAGAGCATAAAAACAACAAAACCATGCACAGAACCCTTTATTTGATATTTCACCTGAGCAGCCTCTGCCCTCAGAGCATCCTGAGAGCATAAAAACAACAAAACCATGCACAGAACCCTTTATTTGATATTTTACCTGGGCCAGCCTCTACCCTCAGAGCATCCTGAGGGTGCAAAAACAACAAAACAATGCACAGAACCCTTTATTTGATATTTTACCTGGGCCAGCCTCTGCCCTCTGAGCATCCTGAGAGCATAAAAACAACAAAACCATGCACAGAACCCTTTATTTGATATTTCACCTGAGCAGCCTCTGCCCTCAGAGCATCCTGAGAGCATAAAAACAACAAAACCATGCACAGAACCCTTTATTTGATATTTTACCTGGGCCAGCCTCTACCCTCAGAGCATCCTGAGAGCACAAAAACAACAAAACAATGAACAGAACCCTTTATTTGATATTTTACCTGGGCCAGCTTCTACCCTCTGAGCATCCTGAGGGTGCAAAAACAAAACCATGCAGTGCCCCTGTACAGAACCCTTTATTTTATATCTTATATTTATTTATATTTTATTTTATATTTTACATATTTAATATATTCAATATATTTTATATTTGATATCTTTTTATATTTTATATTTTGGTGGACTTTTATCCCTGCAGCTGTCAAACCCAGCCCATATTTACCTCGTGAACCTCATCACTGAGCTCCTTGTTCAAAAATCAGAACACACCTGAGGGTGTGCAGATTTCTCACCAGTTTAGGGGAAAAGGATTGAGATCTTGTAGACACCCTTTACTCCTGTGTGAAAGTAAATTCCAGGTTCTATCTACAGATATTTCCTTAACTCACATATTTCTTTCTCTCATTGCACTTTATGCAATTAATATTCATTTATTTCTGTGAAAATGTATTGCTTTGAATCATTCATACCCAAAAGCATCCAGGTATCCTGTGCAAACACAGAGTTCCTGCCTCAGAAACTCGAGCAGGTATTACTGAACTCTGAAAATTCAGTATTCCAGTTCCAGGCAGCAGAATCCTCCGTGGATCTTGAAGTGCCAGGAGTTTTGCCCTGCCAAGATACCTGTCAGCAAGGTGGAACATTTCCCTGTGCCTGGCTAATCTCAGCTAATTGCTGCCTAATTTGGGAGAGGCAGATCCATGCATCCAGACTGCAGAACACCAGGGTGGAAAAGAAACAGCTGAGAAGGAACAAGTTGTTTTGAAAGAAGCAGAGAACACAAGATATTAAAGATTTCAGATATTCTCCACTGCCTTATCTGCTCAGATGACAACTTTGGAAAATGATACTGATAAACTGAAAAAATCTGTGCTGAATGCTAAATATAAACCTGTGAAACCAAAAGGCTGGCAGCTTACTTTGTGAAATTCTTGGATTTATTTTACTTAAGATAAACATGTTTTATATAGATCAAGGTAAAAAAAATTATCCTTCAATAAATGGAACCTTAAAAGAGTGTTTTTAATTCTTCAGACAATTCATTACTGGATTTCATGTACTGTTTGCAAGGTTTCTCTCCTCTGGTGTGGTTTGTTATCTTTTGACACTGAAAATGTAAAGAATGGGGCAATCTTGTCTCAGAGAACAGGTATAGAACATTCTATGTCCTGGAAATATCAAAGCTGGGAAACATTGTTCAGCTTTAACACCTAAATCCTCTGCTGTACATTACAGGACTGTAGAAGATAACTGTCAGTTTAGAGACTTCTTGAGTTTCATTGCATAAACAAAAAGTAATAGAAGATCACATAGCTCTGATGGGGGACTTGGGCAAAAATGTGTGGGAGAGCTCTCCCTCTTCCAGGAGGAGAGCACATGTCTGAGCAGTGATGACCTTCATGAGCTTTAACCCCAGAGGAGCACAGAATCATGGAATGGTTTGGGTTGGGAGGGACCTCAAAAATCACCCAGTGCCACCCCTGCCATGGCAGGGACATTTTCCACTGTTCCAGGTGCTCCCAGCCCTGCCCAGCCTGGCCTTGGGCACTGCCAGGGATCCAGGGGCAGCCCCAGCTGCTCTGGGCACCTGTGCCAGGCCCTGCCCACCTCATGGGGAGAATTCCTTCCCCATATCCCATCTAACCCCAATCTCTGTCAGTCCGGAGCTATTCCCACTTTTCCTGGCACTCCATGCCCTTGTCCAAAGTCTCTCTTGTTTCTAGTTCAATTCTCTCTCAACAATATCTGTCCTATTCTATAACATTTCTAAATCAACATTTCTTTTCTCAAAGTTTACATACAAGTACACACTATAGAAACCTTCTATCAAATTTGAATAAAAATTTTCTACAAATCCATTTCCCACATCTTTCCATCTTTCCTGCAGCCCTTTCAGGTAATGGAAAGCCACAATTCAGTGACCCCAGAGCTTCTCCTGTGCAGGTGAACAATCCCAGCTGTGCCAGCCTCTCCTCCCAGCAGAGCTGCTCCATCCTCTGCTCATCCTGGAGCCTCCTCTGGGCTCCTCCAGCAGCCCCCAGGGCTGGACATGGCTCTTGCACTACACAGAGCACACCCTGGATCATTGTCAGAATTCAGAATTCAGCAGGACACCCCTCAGGCTGCACTAAATTGGTTCTGAGTTTCCTTCCACCCAAATCCTCCCATGTGGATGAGCAGGAGAGGAGGAGGAGCAGACACACACTGGGCACTGCCTGACCCTGCCCTGTCTTGCTGCCCTGATGTGATGGTGACATGGGCATGAGTGGCACAGTGACAGCATTAACACCCTACAGATGGCAAATATCTGACAGAGAAAATGCCTTAAAAAGAAATTATTCCTTTCAGACTTTCTTTCCCCTCCTTTAGAGTCTGATATTTGGGAAGATTAACTAAACTGGATGGTTTTGCCAGGTGTTTTCCCAGGGCAGTGCTGTGGTAATCACTGAAACACCTCCAGAACAAGCACAGCTACAACTGCAAAGTTAAATAAATCCCAGTGCTTTTGTTTTTTTCTTTCTTTTTTTTTTTTTGCACATTTAGTCACTAAAAGTGTTTAAAATCAAGAGAGAGTCTGGATGCCAAACTCTCCCTGCAAGTAAACACAGACTGGCACTTTGGCTTTTCTGGAATATCCAGAATAAGAGCTCCAGGCTCTGTTCAGTGTCCAAACCTCTCTTTTGAGGGTTTACTGGAAACTCTAGAACAGGAAAAATACCCACAGGTTTCTAAAAGAGCTAAAAAGGTCCTTCACAAATACTGCTGGATACCCATGTGTACTCCCCAACCATCAGTGCTCAAGGGTTGGAAAGAAGGAGCTCAGCTTTTAGATGATAATCCATGGGTAACAGGTTGAGAGAGATGTATCAGAAATTCTTTAAAGTGTAAGACCTAATTTCTGGAAATCCACTGAATTCCCTACTTGCCTTGTTTCTCAAGGCACCAGACAGACAATCCTCTGTGGTCACATTAGCAAGAATCCTTCAGCTACAGCATTATTCTGAAATATTTACCTCTTCCAGCAGATCCAGTGTGAATTACACACAGCAGAATGAATCCTTCCTGGCTGAGCCACATTTGCTCTATCCAGCCAAGCTCCTTCTCCTTAAATTCCTGCCAGGAGTGAATGCTGTTCCATTCATTACCCATTTCTACACACCTCCAATTTAAAAGAGAAATTTCCTCTGCAGAATTTTTGTAGCATTCACATTCTCTGGAAAATCCCTTCACCCAGGATTCTTCTCCTGGGAAGCTGAGGAGTCTCAGAGAAAAAGGAAAACAATTCTTTTCTCATTTGCTTCTCCTGTGTTGTGCTCATGTGGAATGTGTTTGGAGATTGTTTAAATTTAAAAGTGAAATTTCCTCTGCAGAATTTTTGTAGCATTCACATTCTCTGAAAAAATCCCTTCACCCAGGATTTTTCTCCTGGGAAGCTGAGAAGCCTCAGAGAAAAGGAAAACAATTCTGATTTAATTTGCTTCTCCTGTGCTGTGCTCATGTGGAATGTGTTTGGAGATTGTTCACCCACAGGTGATTGTTCCATTGCATTCTGCTGGGAGTTGCTTTCACTTTTTGGCCAACCAGGGCCAAGCTGTGTCAGGACTGGAGAGAGGAATTTTCGTTATTATCTTTTAGCATTCTGTAAGTATCCTTTATCTATTCTTTAGTATAGTTTAGTATGGTATTATTTAATATAATATAGTATCATAAAATAATAAATGAGCCTTCTGAGAACAGGGAGTCAGATTCATCATTCCTGCCTTCACTGGGACATTTCCCAGCAAATACAATAAATTTTCTCTGAAATTTCTAGTACAGCTTGCAAAACATGAAAAGAATGACACATTTCTTGTGTCAACCCCTGGCTCATTAGGGTCAGCACAGGCTGACTGTATAAATAAGAATACAATGTATAATATAATGTATTATACATTATACATGTATAATGTAAATATATGTATATAATATAATGTATTATATATGCATAATAAAATGTATAAAGATGTTATTTTTTCATTTTTACATGTGTTTATCTCTCACACTGAACATCCCATTCCTGACCTATTTTCCTCACCCCTCTTTCACTGAAGTCATGGCAACTTCTCCTTAACCAGCCCCAAGGGTTTAATCCTGTTAAATCACTTTTTGTGCTGCTCCATTCACCTCTGCTCTACAGTCTCTTTGCTCAATGTATCCAATGACTCCTTCAGGCTTTTTTTTTTGTAATTTTTCCTCTTCTCCTCTCTGAAGAAGCCATCCAGCAACAAAAATCTCCCTTTTTATTCACCTTGAGTGGTGGAAATTAGCTCAGCACACAGCACCAGCTGTGAACTGAAAGCACCCAGAAGAAATCAAGTCAAGCTGATGCCTCTCAGAATTTGTGTGGAGCCTTTTAGAAAACCTGTACAGTTGTACTCAGCTTTTCACTATTAATTAAATGTTCATCAAATGAGAACTACTGAGCACAAAATATTGAGAGCTACTGCATGATCTTGTAAAACAGACCTTCACTGTGAGTTTTTGGCTACAAATTCATGTAACAAATGAATGGTGATAAGCTCTTATCTCTTCCTCACAGAACAGGCCAAAAGAAAACCATTCCTGACTGGCAAAAAAATTTTAAAAATTGAAAAAATTCCTCTATCAACATATTTCTTATCTCACTGGCCTTAAAGTCTAGTCACAAAAAAACCCCTAAGATGTAAAAAAGAGCAGGGGCATGAGGAATAACAAATAACTTTGGGCCCAAAAGGGAAAAAAAGCTGCAAATGAACATGACTTATTTTGGGAGGTCTCAATGGTTTGTCCACATTTGCAGCTCCTGGATCTTCATAAAATATCACTGCTGTAGCACTCCCAAATTACAGATTATTAATTAAATCCAGATTCATTCTACTGGATCAATTTTTCCTGTATGAACTAAAACCCATGGACATCAGCTATGGAATAATTAAAGAAGAGCTGCTGAAGGGATCTGGGGGGATTTCAGTGATTTCCTTGGTGCCCAGAGGACAGCAGTGCCCACAGTGATGTTTCAAGGCCTGCACTGATTGGTGTCCTGGAGCCTTTCCAGGAATTCCAGGGCAATATTTCATGAGTTCCTCAGGAATTCCTCCTGACACAGCAAAGCAATTCTGCTGCCCTATAAGAATATAGTGCAAAACAGTGAAATAATTTTAAAAATCATGATTGATTTGTTTTGTTTCTTCCAGCCTGTGCTCATTATAATTTTTGCACAGTGAAAACACCTCTCCTTTCAGCATTTAATTTGATTTAAAATCCCAAGCAACCACCCTTTCTGTTAACATCCTGAATCTACAAAGCCATATTTGGGAAATACTCTTTAAAAGAGTCTAAACATTTGATTTTTCTTATGATGATATTTTTTCAAGAGCCAAAAGTAGACAGAGACTTGATGAATTGCATGGAAATCTGTCCTTTACATGGTATTTATGCTGAGATAGCCAAAAACCAGAGGAATGTGACTCCTGTTAAATGATGTTTTCAGTCACCTGTGCATCTCTAAAATCCCTCTCAGCAGAGCCCTTCCCATTCCCAGTTCCAAGGCAGGGAATGAATGTACTGGACACACTCCTGAACAGTTGGAAATAAAAGTCTCTTCTTTAATAGCATTTCTAGAGCTTTAACAATTGTGCAATCAAGGGAGATTTTAAGTAGCTCACATATGACCTTTGCTACAAAAATTTAATTTCTGGTTTTGACACCACTGCAAGTCAAAACTTGACTGTGTATTAACACAGGAACCAACCAAATGCTACAAAATTCCCAAAGCAGGAGAAAGTCAGGAGAATTTGCAAACTTGAAGGTCATTTTTTCATCATCCACAGCAAAAGTGTTATGTACAACAGGAAGTGTAAAAATCAAAAATCATGGAAGTTCATCCACCTGGTTTATGGTCCAGCCCCCAGTACAGGAAAAACTGTTGGACAGGAAATGTAAAAATCAAAAACCATGGAAGTTCATCCCCCTGGCTTAGGGTCCAGCTCTTAATACAGAAAAAACTGTTGGACAGGTAACATAAAAATCAAAAACCATGGAAGTTCATCACCTGACTTACGGCCCAGCCCCCAATACAGGAAAAACTGTTGGACAGAAAATGTGAAAATCAAAAAACCATGGAAGTTCATCCCCCCTGCCTTAGGGTCCAGCTCTTAAACAGGAAAAATTGGCAGCATTTGGACAGGAAATGTAAAAATCAAAAATCATGGAAGTTCATCCCCCTGGCTTAGGGTCCAGCACTTAATACAGAAAAAACTGTTAAACAGGAAATGTGAAAATCAAAAACCATGGAAGTTCATCTACCTGGTTTAGGATCCAGCCCTCAATACAGGAAAAAATTTACAGCATTTGGACAGGAAATGTAAAAATCAAAAACCATGGAAGTTCATCCCTCTGGCTTAGGGTCCAGCTCTCAAACAGGAAAAACTGGCAGTATTTTGATACCCATCCCATTTGCTTTTTTTCAGCTGAAGTCAGGCAAAGTCAGTGATCTTGAGGCAAACCCAGATGGAGAGCTCATGAGCCTCCAAAGAAAAAGGGATTTTCACACAGCCCCTCATGAGCTGGGCAGCAAGGGGAGGGTCTGGCACTGTTTAATGTCCTACAAGACACCCACAAAGGGGCTGGTTCTGTTTAGTGTCCTACAAGACACCCAAAAAGGGGCTGGTTCTGTGTAAGGTCCTACAGGACACCCACAAAGGGGCTGTTCTGGTTGATATCCTACAGGACACCCACACAGGGGCTGGTTCTGTGTAATATCCTACAGGACACCCACAAAGGGGCTGCTTTGGGTGCTCCTGGATCCCCTGACACTGAGCAGGTTCATCTCACCCCTGACTTCTCAGTGTGCTGAGGATTAACCACAATGTGACTCCTGCACTCCTTTGTGGCCTGAATGAAACAGGAAAAAACCTCTTTTTTGACTTTGCAAGGAAAGGGTTTGTGCCTTTTCCTTTTTTTGCTGAGAACAGCCCCCTTTTTCTTTTAGCCCAGACAAAACCAATGTTTCTTCTCAGTAGGCTTTACTTGGAAAGGCTGGGGATGTGTCACCCCCTCCAGAGAGTGACAGACCTCCTTGAACAGAGCACCAAGTTGTTGCTACACAGCCAATAAAAACCCATTGAGGTGGAATCAGCCACAAAACCGTGGCTCCTCTTTCTGTCCAGCTCCTTCCCAGGCTCTGGAAAGCTCCAATTGCTGCCCCTGGGGACAGACTGCAGCAGCAGCCAAAAGGGCACAGGGGCAAGGCTGCAGCCCCCACACCTGCCAGGCAATTTCCTCTCCTGGGAAAGCAGAGAAAGGATGGAGCAGAGCATCCCCCCTCTGTTTGTAAATACACCCTCACCCACAGCCACGGGGATTTTTCATATCCTGCTTTAATTTAGCAGTAATTAGCAGCTACCAGTATGAACTGTTCAAATTTTGGATGCCTGTGGACAGTTTTTTACTGAGACATAGCTGACAGGAAAAAACTGACGTGAGAAAGTACATCTGAGAAAGCAACAGCTTTCAAGGACATGGTTTCTTTAAACAAGAGGTTGTTTAATAAATTATGTGATAACAGGAGGTAAAAAAAAAGCCACAAACATCTTGAGAAAGGTGTGGCTGACTCTTTATAGCTGACCAATAGTGAGCTCTAGTTTTGCAATATGTATGAGCCTTATTACTGTGATTATAAAAGTGCTTCTGTTAATCAATAAATCTGAGACTTGTAGGTCATCAGAGAGTGAGCAAGTCTCCCGTCTACCTTGTCAGATGCCAAAAATTCACTTTCCTTGAAAGTATGGTTATTACTTTTTCTTAGAAAATCCTTACGCCAGCTGTACAATTGGGATGAGGGAAAGGCCATAGATGGGAGAAAACAGGTCAAGTCTCTGAATGCTGGCACGAGTTTGAAGGGAAAAGTGGAAATTCAGGCTCTTGTCTGTGCTTTGGAACACAGCAGCAGTGGGTTTGAAGAGTAAAAAGTGAATTTTTATTAGTTTAGCTGCTTCCCTGTACACACAGAATTTGGAACTTGTCAAGGCTGCAGCTTGCAAGGCCTTCTGGAGTAAGAAATCCTTTAATCCCCTAATTTTGATCACTTGTCAGTGGTGTCTGCTCACTCAAATGAAGCCTTGAAACACTGACAGAAATAGATATTTCTAAGCAGGAAAAAAAAAGAAAAGAGTGTCCAAACTGCCAAGTTTTGCTGCACCTCCAGCAGGATCAGCCATTTCCACTGTGTAGCTACAGAGAAGTTGTTATCAATTATAGCCTCACAAAAATATTTAAATTTTTGAAGCTTAATAAGGTTTTTTGGAGTGTACCAGCAAGAAAACAGCACCTAGGACCTGCTGCAGGATTTTTGTCTGAGTCCTTTTTTGGGTGGTTTGTTTTAACAAAGAAAGTTTAATTTTTGTCTTGCATGGATTCTTTCACCCTCTGTGTGAGGCAGTTATCAAGGCAGGGAGAGAAGATGAATTCTCAGAAGTCAGAGTATTCCTGCTAAAGGAGCAGCATCCCTGGGCACACCTGAGGAAGGGAAATGGAAAAGCCTCAAGGCACTGCCAGGTATCCTCTGTCCCCTCTGCAGTCCCTGCCTGACTTCAGCCACAGCTTTAGGGCTTGCCAAGGCTGCAGAAGCAGCAAAAGCCACAAATATTTCAGCAGAGAGGCTGGAGTTTGGGTTAGCAATCCTCAAACCAGCTGAGGATTTACTTCTAGTCATGAGGAAATAAAGGCTGAGCGTTACAACCCAGCAGCACCAGGTAAAAGGGAAAAAATTCCTTTTCAAAGCCTGAAATAAAGATGGTTTGGGCCTGGTGTATTCATTTACACACTTAAACCCAAATCCAACTTGTCCAACTTGCTGCCAGCCTCTGCTGGCACTTTGAGAATGTAAATCCTGTGTGAAACAACAGCCTGAGCCTGCCCAGCATGAGGAGCTCTCAGACTGGGAGCACTGAGAGCAGCACAGAGCACTGCAAAGCCACTGGGGAATTGCTGAGTCTCTTTTTGTTAGGCTGGGTTTAGTTAAAACCATGAGAAGAGAGTGTGATTGTGTCAAAAGCTGTGGGATATGGCTGTGAAAGGGGAGCTGCAGCACCAGCCTGACACTTTACACATGCAGGGCTGAGTTTGACATGCAAACAAACTCACTCACAAAAAGCAACCAGGATCACTGGGCACAACAACTACCACTCTAACCCACAGATTAAATCAACAGACAAAAAAAAAAAACCAACAAAAACACCACAAAAATATCCCACAAAACCCCATTTTTCCCCCCACAGCCAACCCTTCACACAATAAATTGGCTTTATAGGGCCACAGCTGAGAGGAGTTCCAATGGCAGCCTTGGCATTGCAGGGAGCAAAGTGGGAAGGTTCTAAAAAACACCTGGAGCCTCCCCTTTCCCTACTCCAGCAAATTTCCTTTTTACTATTTGTTTCAACAGGCTTACAATGAGTTTATGGCTCCTGGCAGCAGAATTTACAAAATCATAAAGCAGCATCACAAGAATACCACCTCAAGCTGAGGGAAATAACATTGCTGATAACATTTATCTCCACACAAAGTACTTCTTCTAGTGATATTAACTGCTCTGTGATCTGCTCTTTATACAGAAAGACCCTGCTCTGCTTTTTTGTTTGATATTTAAGACATAATTTTATTAAAATCTTCATTCTAATTAGCTACTTCATAGCAAAATCAATCCTGATTTTTAATAAAGCTCATTCTTTCACTTTGAAACGAGTTTTTCATGTTTGCTTTGTTTTTTCTTTTTTGTTTTTTTTTCATTTTGAAACCATACAACATCATAACCACTTAAGTTTCAAACAAGGCAAGCACCTTCCTTAGCAGGAAGAGAGTACATTTATTTCCTGTGTGCAAAACTATGCAACTCCAGTTTTACTTGGACAGAGAAAGTAGAAAAGTTGAATATCTTAAGTTATTTTGGCCAGCAAACTGTTTGTGTTACAAAAAGTTTGTTTCTGACACAATAAAGAAAGACATCCCAAATAAATAACATCTTATTTATCTCTTTTGGTGTTTTTTTGGTTTTTTCTTTTGGTGTTTGTGATTCTGAAAGGTTTGCAATGTGTATTTTCAACTTGTTATTGACAAGACCATAAAACCAGCTAGAGGAAAGGGTAAATCTGATTCTCCTTTCTAGTTTCATAATTCATTCCTGATTTAGCCAACACCAGGTAGGGAAATATGCCCTGAAATTGAAAGATTTAAAATCCACTGCAACCTGATTGTAAGTTGAGCTACAGAATCTGGTTTAGCTTCATTTTCAGAGATTTCTGAGAAGAGACATCCTTAAAATGGATTTGTGTGTGCTTCAAAATAACACTGACCCAGGAATCCAGGCACTGACACAAAACCCACAAATCCACAGAAATATGAGAGTGTAAAGCCACAGAAATATGAGTGTGCAAAACTTACTCTGTGTTCTCATAGAATTGAACAAAACATTTCCTACTTCTCTGGATAACCAGTTACCATCAGTGTCAGAGTTGGGAATATTGTTAAAAAAATCATCTAAATGCAGAGGGTAAATTGGCTAATACTTGAGAAAATATATTGTTCATTTACTCCACGGATGTTAAGTCTTAATTTTCCTTATCTCAAAGAACCATGTGAGATTTTTGCTAAAATAAATCAAGTTGTAGCATTAAGTGATGCCACCTGAGAAACTCTTGTTTATTCTGAGATATTATCTGGGGGTAGTTATATTTTGATTTAAGATGTTAGGTGTTCAGATTATTGAAAATTTTAACAGAAAATAAAATTTCATTTTTACTCAGAGAGTTTATATGTCTCTCATGTTATTCAGGTTTAATTTAGTTTGGGGGGAGGTATTTTTATTTTTAAATAAAACAGTATTATTTGCTGAAATAACTCATGAAGTCTAGGTTTAGTGATGTAGCAAGAAAGAAAGACTCAGGCAGAAAATAGCATATCCTAAGATTGAAGGAAATTATGTCAATCTGGAGTTTTCCCTTCAAGAAGTTTTAATTCCTGGTTCTTTAAAGTGTAGCTGTTGCTGTCCTGAACACAAAACTGCCTCAGAACAAGGCAGTGTTTTAAAAATAAAATTAATGGGTCCTCAAGAAATTGTAGTAACCCAGAATTGTGTAACAGGCTTGGAATTGTGAAATGCCTCAGAATTCAAAGGAACATTGCATTTCTCTGATTGGCTTAGCACACACTACACCCAGCAAGGAACAAATGGGAGACTACACTGCACTGATTAAATATTTATATCAGAAAAAATATGTCACCACAAAAGCAGCTCATCTTGTGCAAACATCTGATTTCCTTCCCTTAGTCTAGCAAGAAATCAGAGCCAGGGGGAGAGGAGAGAGTTAAACTCTGCTGTTATTCTAGCTGAATAACTAACACTTACACAGTCCTTTAAAAAATAATGAGATCCAGAAGGCAGAGTATTAGTTAGCTGAAACAAGGATGAGGATGTAGCTCTAAAACTCCTAAGGGAAGAAACATTTAGGTGGGAAAAAAAGAAGAAAAAATTAAGGGGAAAAAGGAATATTTTAAATCATCTTCTTTCTTTCACCTTTGCCTCCTCATTAGTATGGGCTGGAGGCTCTTTCCTCCAGCAGCAGGAGCCAAGCTCCCGAGCAAGTGGCACACTTTGTTCTGTGTCCTTTCAGGAGATGGAATTCCTTTCCTTGGATCCTCTTAAAAAAGAGTTAAAAACTCTCATTCTGACCGTGGCAGGATAAGAAAATTTCCAGCTGAACTCACTCCCTAAGTGCCACACGGTTATGAGGTGTAAATGGTCAAATCATTGCAAGGTAATGAAGAGTCTGATCAAATATAAAAGTAGTGAATAGTCTGATCAAATATAAAGGCAGTGAATAGTCTGATCAAATATAAAGGTGCTGAATAATCTGAACAAATAGAAAGTTTTTGTGCACTTACTCCCAGAATTCCATCACTGGAGAAGTGGCATTTTGTAAAGACACTTGACTGCAGTTGCTCATGTTGAGTTTTTGAAATTCCACACAGTTTTCTAGAAAAGAAGCAAAAAAAAAGGAGTTTGGTGTGTCGACATGAAAGTACAATTCTTGTTCATGTCCCACTTTGTGCACCTTGGAAAGCCCCACATTTTCTGGGTGGGTTAAAGGTTTTTGGGGGCACTAAGGGCCACAGCTGCCAATTCTGCAACACCAGGTTATGATAACCCAGAGAAAGATCCATGAGGACTCTCCTACAACACTTCCCAGAGGCACAGGGCCAAAAAATCACCTCAGGCAGAAGAAAGAAACATTGAGGCAATGGATTGGGAATTAAAATTACAACGTGCTCCTACTCCAGCTGCTGGTTCAGAGGTTTTTGGCTACAAAGAGAACATGGCCAGCCCTAAACTGCCATTTCTTCCTGGTAAGGAAAGTGGGTATTTCTTCTGGCTTATCACTATTATCATCATCATTATTATTATTATTATTATCTCTAGCACAAAGGCCAAAGCAGCTCAGCACTGTGGAGCATTTGAGCACTGATAACACTGGCCAAGCTCCTTGGCAGGGCTGCCAAAATTGATACCAAACCCTTTCAAATCTACTGGGCCAAAATAACCTCCTTAAGATTTCAGAAATTAAGATTTCAGGGAGATTTAGGTGTGCTCAAAGAACACCAAAAATGGCCGATTAGTGCAAACTATGAAAGACAACATGATGGGTTCTTAATTTGAAACTGGATGGTATATAAGGGATAAATGCAAAATTTCAGGAACCAGGACAGTGGGATGAGATCCTCCCCATGGATGTTTGGGATCTAGAGTCTCAAAAAGCAGAGAATGACAGATATTTATATAAATAAGAGGACAGATGCAGAGCCCTGCCCTGCAAACCCTCCTGAATACCTCATCCTGCATGCAGGAGGCTACTTTACATGCACAGCAAGGATTATTTATGAGACTGCATTTCCAGAAGTAGCTTGATGAACATTATCCCTCAACATCTGGCATTTAAAAGAGCGATTCCAAAGATCCACATTTAATTTTTTTTCCCTCTCCATTCAAACTCCTCCTGACTTCATTAGAGTGAAAGAGCAAGATTGCAACCTGTCATCAGGTCATTCTCTGCTGCAGAATTCACTCAGTGTGCTCAGGGAGAATAGATATGATTGTAAATGAGAGTCTTGGGATTTAGCCAGAAGATCTTACAGAATTAACAAACCCATGGTCTCTTTCTGCTGACATCCTATTCTAGAGGAGTAAATGCTTTACAACGACCTAACTCAAAAAGCTCCAAGGCAGTTTCACTCCAGGTTTCCTTTTTTTTTTTGCTGTAGTGGGATGAGATTGGCCCATTTGTACAGATTTTGCTACACCAATAGCTTTGTTCAGAACATTTCAATACAGTAATCAATCATTTGGGAGGATTTTACAGTGGTGATCTCTGCTGAGGTCATACCTGTATTCCATTCATGGCCACAGGAAGCCCAGGGAAGCTCTGTAGTAAAGCAGTTGAACAAATAGAAGATAGCCCATGCTAAAATGATGATGTAATATACATTTAGGTGTGCCTCTATAACTTGGGTAGCATAGCCAATGCCTGGAGGAGCAAAATAAAAAGTGAGATAAAAAAGAAAACTTCTGCTTTTCAGGTTGTATTTAATTTAAAACCAAAAGCTTGCTCTTAAGTATATCTTAACTTCAATTTTGGTACAATTAATTTCATTTTACTTCAAATGAAATGCTTTCTTTTGCAGTAGAACACAGAATTGTTACCTTCAAAGAGAGGGCAAACTTTCCTCCAGCATGTGATGCCTCCTTCACTTGTAAACTGTCCCAAGGCCGTCTCTAAGAAAAATACTGGGATTCCACAGCAGATAAAAAACACCACGTAGGGGATGAGGAAAGCACCTGGGGAGAACATTGAGGGGGTGTTGGTCAGAATGAACAGGGCTCCTCACGAGCACAGGGAGGATTTTTCCATTGAAGGAAGGATCTTGAGCTGGCAGCCATCAGTGCAGTGCAGGAAGGGTTTACTCCTGCCCCAAATATCCAAAGTTAACCTGTAAACCATGGACTAAAACAGAGCAGATCAAAGTTCCTCAGCCTGAAGTCAGCACAGGAGTCTCTCAAATGCAGAAAAGATCCCAAGTTGCATGCTCAGCTCCAAGTTCTGCTCTGCCCAGCACCGCCCTCCTTGCTTTTCTCAGGGGTGAGGAAGTGCTACAGATACTCAATCTGAGAAATCTTTTTCATGTTATTTATATGATAAGGATTGAGAAAAGGGAATGGGGAAACAAACTTCAGAACTACTCACAAGGACAAGAAAGCAGGGCCTGGCCTTATCAGCCAGAAATATTGATGTGAAATTCTAGGAAAATAACAAAGCATCCACATTTTGGTTGGATGCTGACAGTAAACTCCAGCACAGGGAGTGAACCACAGCAAACCCAACCACAGCAAACCCACACCCTGCAACAGCTGCTGTGCTTCAGTCACCCTGGTTGGAGAGTTGGGACAACTGCATCCACCTGCTCTGAGCTTCCTTCATCTCATCACCAGGAGTTCCTTCCCTCAGCCAGGAAATTCCCCTAGAGATGAATCCCAGGTGCCTCTCAAGCAATTCATGGGGATTCCACAAAGAATGGAAAACTTCCCTGGATAATTTACTGGCCAGTATCATCACACACACTATCACAGTGAGTTGATCAATGCAACTTGTGGAAATCCAAAGTGCCAGCTTGTTTTTTCAACAGGAACATTAGAAAACATCAGGATGCCCAGCTTGCAAAAAGATCATAGTCCAAGAAATACCTCATTCTAAACACACAAAGAAATTAATTTTCCTCAAGACCTGAATATCCACAGCCCAAATTTCCAGATTATTATTCCTACACTCCCTGTTATGATTTGGAGCAAGTGCCAGAGAGGTCACACCTCACAAGTTCCAAACTACAGCCTCTAAATTTGTTCTGTTAAAAGCAATTTATTTCACAAACTTCTCAGATATTTACCACTGGCTTCCCCCAGCACACACCAAGGAGTTGGATTCATCAGATTTAAGCACTAAAAACAAACTCTGGTCTAATTCCAGTAGGGGGTTACACAAGCTCACAGACTGAGCCTCCATTGACTAAAACTGGTCAATGGCAAATGTCCCATGGTGCCAGGACATGAGCAATTAAATCACACCCACTTATTCTATTCTTAAAGAGTACAGTGGTGATTAAATATAATATTTAAGTAATTACTTTTTCATCAAATCACCCAAAACAATGATGGAAATTCTTTCTACCTCATGTTACAGAATTTAAAATTATAGCAAGCTGGCACACACCTACAAATGGGCACCTAAAGCTGCAGGAACCAAAGAACTACACAGCAAATACATATTCCTGTCATTTCCTCTGCCAAAAGTTCTCTGGGAACACTTTGACCATCAACAAGAAAGGCTTGTGTATATGATGTGCAGCATGTTAACATTCAGGATCTGGTAGCAGCACTCTCTAAAGAGCTGAACTCTTGTAGCCTAAGTTTGGCCAAAATACAGAGACATAAAGAAAGGAACTTCCAACAATAAACACAATTTGCACAGCAGGATTTGTCTTGTAGGAACAGCACACAAAATGGGCTAAAAACCATGCCTGACTTCAGATAAGGAGGGACAAGGAATAAAAGTTTGGCACAGCAAACCAACCCATCAAGGAGCAGATCAGTGCTTATCAGCCCTCAACATCCTATTTTTCTTCCAGCCTCTGTGTTTACACTGCCACTGACTCAGGCCTTAAGTGGGAAGAATGTTGAACCCAGTCCACAAAATTCTAAACTGGGTTTGTAATTTACTTTGCCTTCTTCACTGCTGCCCAAGCTGATGTGCTTATTCTCAGCTGTCATTTATCTTACACAGTTTACAGTTGGCTATAGCCAGTACGTGCCACATGTTATACTCTGTAGAAGCTGAGTCTGCTCTTTTCTCTCTTAAACAACATTCATGTGTTGTATTTATTAGGGCTTGCTTTCTTCCAGTACTCTCTAGTTTTACATCTTTCCCTGCCTTGCTGTAGGAATTGGGGAAGTACTGAGGGAAAAGAAAAGAAGATTGAGGTGTAAAAAATTTCATGCGACAAAGAAAATTAATTTAGTCTTTGTAGCATTATTAGAAAAAAAATATTTATCCTCTCCAAAGTACACTGCTGTGACAAATGAAGTGCTGCCTTCTTTTCTGTGTCAGACAAACTTAGTTAAGTATGCCTGGGTGTGTATTCACAGGCAGAAGACAGAGTGTACTACTATAACTGAATGCTGGCTTCCCCTGCATGAAAAATGCTCCTGAAAAAAAAGATGTCAATTTACTAACGTAGCAGCAACTTGTAAAAATAAACCACACAGTGTTTGGAGAGAAGGAAAGAGAAACACAGCGATTTTTCTCAGTTGTCAGATGTTAATGCTTCCCTGTCTGCACATGCACTGAAATCCTGAACACGTCTCCCTTACTAGTGCAGTAAATCACAGCAAGGCACTCTTAACTGTTTAATTCCCGTGTTTAATTCCCATCTAAATCCACACGTGATGCCATCTTACCTCCTCCATTCTTGTAGCAAAGGTATGGGAATCTCCAGACGTTGCCCAGCCCAATAATCTCCCCTGCCACAGAAAGCACAAATTCAACCTTATTGTTCCAGTGACCTCTTTCATGAACTTTCTTGTCATTGCTGTGGACGAGGTTGGTACTTGAGGCTTCTGGGTCCAAAGCATCTTCTGGCTTGCCATTAATTATAGGAATAGTCTTTTCAGCTGTCATGACTTTTCAGCCTAGTGGAGAACAAAAGAAGAACACACAGGTGTGTTAAGACACTTGCTGGCACTGATCTTCAACCACTGAGATCTCCCAGGGTGGCACTGGCTTCTTGTTACCTCTGGAAATCTGCGGCTGAAAATGAGGGAGGCAACTCCACGAGGCTGGAAAAGTTGTAAGGCAGGGGAAAAGGAAAAGAAAGGGGTGGGGGGAAGAGAGGAATTCTGTGCAAGGGAAGGAGGAATTCCAAGTGGTGACAGATAACTTGCTAGCAGAGAGGGAAGCCTTTCAAAAACCCCTCCCCAGGCAAGGATCCCACCCTGCCTGACCTACCAGAGGCCAGGGATGTGCCGCACCTCCCGGGCACACACCTGAGCGCTCAGGGCAGCGCAGAAGGGCCGGGATGGCCGTGGCCTGCCCGCAGGAGCTCCAGGATTACTCACCCAGGGCTGTGCCCGTGCCTGCCTGCGCGCCGGGGACAGGGGCCGGGCTGTGCTGAGCGCTGCCTGCGGGCGATGCTGCGGCTCCGGCAGCGCGGGCAGGGCACAGGGAGGAGGGGAGGAGGCGTTCGGGATCCCCGGCAGCCGGGAAGCCTCGTCCTGCCCTGCCGCTGCTGGCGGCCCGGCGTGGGTTGGAGGATGCTCCCCGCGCTCTGGATGGAGCCGGAATTTGCAAATGCTCAGCCCTCCCCGGAGCGATGGTTTAACACCCGCCTCCCCCCTCCGCCCACCTCAGGCTGTCCCGCCAGCTCCCCCCTCCTTCTCTTCCTTCTCCTCCTCCTTCTCCTCCACCCAGCATCACCACCGAGCATCACCAGCGAGCAGAGAGCAGAGCATCCCCGGCTGCGCTCCCCGCCCGCGGCCAGGGCCGAGCCCGCCAGGTTGGCAGCCGCATCCCCATCCCCGGCGGTCCCAGCCCTGCTCCATCCCTCGGGCGGGGATGGAGCCGCGGGCCCGGCAGGCTGGCAGCCGCATTCCCATTCCCCAGAGGGTCCCATCCCTGCCGCACATCCCTCGGTAGGGATGGGACCATGGGCAGGGCCGAGCCCCGCAGGTTGGCAGCCACATCCCCATCCCCAGCGGTCCCAGCCCTGCTCTGTAGCCTCGGGCAGGGATGGAGCCGCGGGCAGGTCCAAGCCCGGCAGGTTGGCAGCCGTGTTCTGCATCCCCGTCCCTGGCAGTCCCATCCCTGCTCCGCAGCCCTCGGGCAGGGATGGTACCACAGGCCCGGCAGATCGGCAGCCGTGTTCACGATCCCATCCCCATCCCCGGCGGTCCGATCCCTGCCCCGCATCCCTCCGCATCCCCAGGGATGGGACCGCGGGCAAGGCCAGCCCGGCAGGTCGGCAGCCACATCCCCATCTCCGGCAGTTCCATCATTGCTCTGCATCCCTCAGGCAGGGCTGGTACCCTCGGGCTCGGCAGGTTGGCAGCCGCATCCCCATCCCTGGCAGTCCCATCCCTGCTCTGCATCCCTCAGGCAGGAATAGCACCACGGGCCCGGCCGGTCGGCAGCCGCATCCCCATCCCATCCCCGGCAGTCCCATCCCTGCTCTGCATCCCTCAGGCAGGGATAGCACCACGGGCCCGGCCGGTCGGCAGCCGCATCCCCATCCCTGGCAGTCCCATTCCTGCTCTGCATCCCTCAGGCAGGGCTGGTACCTGCGGGCCCGGCAGGTCGGCTGCCGTATCCCCATCCCCGGCAGTCCCATTCCTGCTCTGCATCCCTCAGGCAGGGCTGGTACCTGCGGGCCCGGCAGGTCGGCAGCCGCATCCCCATCCCCGGCAGTCCCAGCCCTGCTCCGCAGCCCCGGGCAGGGCCAGCCCCGCAGGTTGGCAGCCGTGCTCCCGGTGCCATCCCTGCTCCGCATCCCCTCGGGCAGGGATGGCACCACAGACCCAGCCCCGCACCTGCCGCGCTCGGGGGTTGGCACAGTCCCTGCAAGTTAAAAAAAGGAACCCGGCGGGAACAGATGACACAAACTTCAGCTGGAAAGGGCGGCGGGGAGAGCCGGGGGACAGACGGGATGAAAAATCAACGGAGGGGGAGCATTTGGGAAGTGTGGAAACAATGTGGGCGCTTTCGAGTTGCAGCAGGGAAATGCAGAAGCAAGGAGCCCATGTGGGCATTGCTGGCTGGGGCTTGGCTTAAAATTCAAGCTGTGAAAGAGGCGAGAAGAGGGAAAAAATATTACAAATGGTTTTGTTTCAGGCTGAATCAAATATTTCGAATAGGGATTTTTTTTTTTCTATCTAACCCTCTCTTTTTTTAAATTTTTCTGTAGGTCAGTCATTTTCACCCTAAGTTTCCAAAGTCAAATTAAATACCTCTTCTTTCTTCATCTCTGCAGCTTCTCCTTGGCAAATGGCAACACCCAAACCAGGTTCTTGCTTCAAAACTTCCTCAGCTCCACACTCTGCTGCAGTTCTGATCAGCAAGGCTTTGCTCTGCGACTCCAGGGGATGCACTTTGGAACTCTCAGCTCTAAATCCAGGATTCTCTGCTGGAAATGTCCCAGGGACAGTCAGGTCTTGTTCCATGTGAATCCTCTCCCTCTCACCCTCCAGCTCCAGGGCCCTTTCCCACAGCCTGGCCAGCTGTTAGCAGTGCTCCTGGAAGACAATGGAAAGATAGATTTTAAGTTAACTTGAGCTGACTTTGTACCCTGCTTGTACATTACCCACTGGAGCTTCTGCTGTGGTTAAAGTTTCCAGGATTTAACATTTCAGTGATGCCTGTCACAGGAGTGGGTGCTGGGGCCTCACCCTGTCAGCTCTCTGTCACATCAATCCTTGCACCTAACAGGTGCAGGATGAAACTCTCTCTTTTCTTCTTGATGCCAACATTTAGACTTCTACTCAAACCTATCTTGGGAAAAGAGATCTGCCAGTGGGAAAACTGAAAAAAAATGCAAAATTCTTATATATATATATTTTTTTTTTTTTTTTTAAGCATCCTTACCACAGATATTACCAGAGCTAGGTTTGATTTTGGGTGCTGCATTTGTTTTTTTTTTTTTAATGCAGCTGGTATTCATTAATTGAGGATGGAATAGATCAGTTTTTCCCAAGCTGACTTTGCACAAACTAAACTCAACTTGGAGGGCTTTTTTGTTGATTTATTTTTACCTCCTTCTTCATCTTGTTTTCAGCAGGGATCAAAACAGACCCTGTTTTTCTGTCTCCCAGCCAGGCCTAGCAAACTCTACAGGATACATTGAAACATCAAAGCTAACAGTGAATTCTCATTTTATTCCTGAGAGTAATTCTAAAAACAGAGGGAAGCTGAGGGACAGTAAACATTTGATGATTCAATGTCGAGGAGAGACCAACCATCACCAAATAGATGGATGATCCCAAAGTGAAGGGCCTGCTGCAAGGGACAGGCTGCAGGCAGATGCTGGAGGTGTTTATTTGCTGATTTGTTCAGTGTTTGGAATGATTCATTCCTGCTGCCAAGTGTTTTACCCACTGCTGTATTCCTGCACCAATTCCCATTCAGTCTCCTCCCAGCTGAAATGTTTATGGGAGTAATTGCTGGTGCTAATCCTTGTGAGCCTTTTCCAGTGTCTGCAACAAAAAATGACAAATTTTAGAGCAGGTTGAGAACCCTTTTTTTAAAAAATTCTGATGGAGCCTTTGCTGTTGCAATGAGGGAAAATCCCTGGTGTCAGTTCATGCTCTCACTGTGCCTCTGGTGCTCCTCATCAGGAATTCCTGCCTGTTCCTCTCAGCCTGTTGGGACACCCTGGCCATTAAAATGATGTGTCCTAAAAAGCAATTCAAATTCTGCTTTATTCAGGTTTATCTCCACACTCCCAAGGAGTCCTTTACAACTCTGTGCAGAAAGTGCAGGGGTGGAAATCAGATGTTTCTGCTCACCAGAGAATGGTGCTGTGAAGTACCAAATGTTCCAAGGCTACATTTATTTAGATTGATAAACTAAAATTAATCAAGAGAAGTCATTCATACCTAGAGTAACTTGGGAAAACAACCTCCAAGAAAAATCCACATGTCCACAGGATTCTGCCAGGCTGCCAAAATTAATGTCACCTCAAGTCATGTGGTATTGCTTTGGAAATTTAAAACTGGGGCTTGGCTCTTTCTTCCCCTTATTGTAACTCTGAATTTCTGTGTTGTTCCTGCAATAGAAAACCCTGTGACAAAATAACTAGGGGGGGAAACAACAATCCTCTCCAGGTTTAAAACCTTCAATTTAGATTTGCTATAAGCATGATGTGCACAAGCCTTCTATAAAGATTTCATAAAGCTGGACTCTTTGTGGGAAATAGCTACACAAAAGCAAAGAAATACAATCAGAACTTCAGCAGTGATAATAATCTGACAATATTTTGGATCAAAAACCTAAAATCACAAAGCCATTTGTGAACAACACCAACACATTCAGCTGTTTTATTAGAGGCTGACTTCAATCAAAAATAGGCTGATTTGTGCCTAATCAGTTTTCTGTAATGGGAAAAGAAATATTTCTTTGTTGCAGATAATTTTAAGGAAAGCAACCCCTGATTGTTTGGCTCCTTTTAGAAAGGTTTAGCCCCTCTCATTGGAGGTATCTCTCCATCCAGTTTATTGCCTCACAATGGGTGAGATGCTGAGTTTGGGGCTGAGGAGAGCAGCAAAAATCACTTTTCCATCTATTGATGTTGCCCTTCCCTTGTCAATTTGAGACCTGTATTTTGTTACCTGCATTTTATCCTCTGCCCCCTCCTCTGGGTGAGAGGGGATTGGGTGAGAATATTCCAAATAGGAGATTTCTGCTGCTGATCCCCTGGAAAAGGTGGCACAAATTGGGGTTTCCTTGAGTTAATTCATCCATTCCCACTGTGCTTCAGGGACACACCCTTCTGCTAGTGAGTAATGGCACCCTGAGTTTCTTAAACATTCATTTTATACACAACAACACCAGGAGAGAACCTCCAATCCTGGTTATCCACAACTTCCAAGAGTTAGCTGTCACCCATCCTAGGGAACTGAAATCTAGCAAATAGCAGAGAAATAACAGCACTGAATGAGAAGACACTTTTGAAAGGTTTTAGTGGGACTTACAAGGGAGAAATAAAAGAATGATAAAAATAAAAAAAAAATATAAAGAAAATAAAAATAAATAAAAGAAATACCAAAGACACCTGAGCAGAACTCAATGCATAGCACACAACTGCCTGTAGTCAATCATTGCTCCAGATTAAAGCTGAATTTGCAGCCCTCCTGCAGGTACAGATGGGATCACGTGCCCAACTCAGGTACTGGGAGCTGCCCCAGCCTGGAAAAGGAATGAGCTCTGAGGGGAGCTTGTGCTCAGCTCCTCTGCATATATTTTCAACCCTATTAAAATATTTTGTATTATTAAAGGCAGTCAGTGAACAATGTCAGAATTTAATTCAGCTTACAGAAGCTTTTTGCAAGCTCATAAAATCTTTTATCTTATCCCAGACACTCTTTGCACAGCAGGGTAAGGGGTTGCTTTGTGCACTGGATGCTCCAGGTCAGTATGGGAAGATTGTTTGGAATTAAATTTCAAGGAATTTAATTACTCTCACAGCTTTGGTAAAAAGAATCATCTCCCCCCACCCTTGCCCTTTGTTTCTACAAGCAGCCCTCTGAGCCTTTGGATTAATCCTGAAATTTCACAAAACTGACATGCCTCTGAGTTGAGTTTATAGCACAGTAATTAAAAAATGAAATTCAACGCTACGAGGTGCCATGCTCAGCAGTAAAAATGGGACCAAGAGGGAGGGAGGATGAAAATTTGAGTGATGGTATTTGTCTTCCCAAATATCCCATGGGGTGAAGTGCTGCCCTCCTGGAATGGCTGAACATGCACCTGCAGGTGGGAAATAGGGAATCCATTCTTTGTTTGGCTTTGCTTCACACGTTAACTGCCTCATCTCAGCCCCTGGGCTTCTCCTCCCATGAGTTTTCCCTCTCTGATTCTCTACCCTGCTAGCACAGGAACCTGTGCAATATTCAGGCTCAGTGAGGGGTGGCAGCAATACTGCACACTCTGCCAAGTGTTGCTTTTAAATACATTAAAATCAAAACCAAGTTACCATTAGAAACACAAAGATGGGTGGGAATGAGGGAGTGGTTTGGTTCTTTGCCAGACTTGAAATAGGAAAAAAGGTCCAGGCCAACCCAGAATGAAGATAATTCATTTTCTCCCCAGTTCAAAATAATAAGAATTATATAAAACCCCCTAAAATTTCAACTCAATCATGTTTTACTTTTGAATTAGAGAGCAACAGCAATATATTGCTTCCAAATTTCTAAAGAGCTCCCGTATCTTCAGAACATTTCCTTTATTGAAATCTCTTTGGCTGAAGTTGCATGTGAGTAAAGCAAAGTAATTGCCTGGAAAATATTGATGAGCCCTTGTCAAAGCCCCAGTGCTGTTCAGGATTTCCATTTCAGCACTCAGGCCCTGGCTTTGCCAGGAGTTGTTTAACTGTGGGTGTGAAGTTCTGCAGAGCAGCCCCACAGACACTGAGCCCTGCGAGGGCTCTGCCACATCAATTACATGTGACAACTCCAACTAACTCAGCAAACAATCCTGTCCTGAGCTGGCTGCTGCCACATTGCTAATTAACAATTAATTGCCTTCCACAAGACTCCTGCAGAGCAGATGATGTGATACTGCAGATGTTTCAGCCAACTTGTGTTTCTCTGCAGCGTTGCAAAGATTTCTTTTAGTGTTTTGCTTTTTGTAATGGTATTTTGAATCAAAAACATATATCCCTTTTGTTATTTAAAATGTATTTTGCAGTATTTTAATGCTGAAATTCCTCTTACTAAAATACTTCACAGCTGTGAATCATCAGTTGTTGGTTGACACCTGTAGGTTTATAACCTGAAAATTGGGTCAAAATAGAACTTAAATGGCAAACCAGGAAAATTAATTATTGTGAAACCCCACCCAGTCATGCCCAGACAAAGCAACATCTGTGCTTCAAGAGCCAAAAGAGAAAATATTATCAAAATTTTTAAATCCACTTACTAAAAATGCATGGACTTCTTTTTCTTTCCCAGCTAAAAGAGGAATATTTTATTTAGGCTAATCCACTGGGAAAGCAAATGGAAGATTATCCAGAATTTCATCTCTGCTGGCCAATGATTTTTCCCAATGACTCATTAAAGGTGAACAAAGACTCAGTGAGGGAAGAACCCTCCAGTAAGGAGGCAAAAATCACATTTAGGTGCACAAAGCTGGGCCAGGAGGAACAAAGAGCAGCAGGGAGATCCTGGCTTGGCTGGCACAGATTGCAGGAGCCTGACAAAGGCTGTGGTGGGAGGGCAGCAGGGGATGAGGGAATTGCTGCTGGGCTCCTCTGCAAATGGAGGAACAATTCAGGCACAGAGGGCAAAACAGGCAGATTTGCTGTCAGTGGGAAAACTTTCCTGGAAATTCAGATTTAGGTTCTTCCCTCAGAGGGTGCTGGGGCTGCCCAGGCTCCCCAGAGAATGGTGACATACCCAAGGCTGCCAGAGACCATGGAGAGTTTGGAAAACATTCCCAGGGATGCACAGGTGGGATTATTGGGATGTCTGGGCTGGATAATCCTTGTGGGTCCCTTCCAACTGGGGATATTCTATGATTAATTTTATATTTCAGGATATTTCTGACCATTCTTACTCCCTCTCAGTTTTTTCCTACCCACAGGAAAACTGAAACAGACCCTCCAAGGTTTGTCTATGTTGTAAAGAAATCTTAAAACACTCCCAGGGATACCCAGGTGGGATGTCTGGGCTGGATAATCCTTGTGGGTCCCTTCCAACTGGGGATATTCTATGATTATTTTTATATTTCAGGGTATTTCTGACCATTCCTACTCCCTCATCTCAGTTCCTTTCCTACCCTCAGGAAAACTGAAACAGACCCTCCAGGGTTTGACTATGTTGTAAAGAAATGAAATGCTTAAAATTTTGTCTCTAATTCTTTTCCAAGTTTTGGGCACTGAGGAGAATCATCACTCTACCAGAAACTCAGATCCTAATCCATGGAAAACTGAATTCAGGAGAGAAGGAATTTTACTGGAGGTCATTTTATGCATAAATTCTGCCTGTTTTTAACTCCCTCAGCACCCTGATATTTTTGGGGTGACTTATAAATCAGGCAGAGAGAAGCTTGTCCCATATTACCTGAGACATGGAATTCTGGCTTCACAGCAGCAGGAGAAAGAACTTGGGCTTGTTTCTTTTTGCATTCTGCAATAAGGAAGGCAGTAGTAGAAATAATCAGTTGAGATTCTGTGCGCCCCCCATGATTTAATCTAAGCACAGGATCTGGTGAATGGAATTCCCAAAGCAGCACCTCTTTCTTAAACTCTTTCTCTAAAATTCACTTGCAATTTTTTTATAGGAAAAATCCCTATGCTGAGGAAAGATAGGCATCAATTTTTTTAAAAATCCAATTTTTTAGAAGTTTAACTTTCTCTGAATATTGTCCTAACCATCATTTCCTCATGATTAGAAGTGTGTAGTTAACTAAAACAGGAAGAACACAAAGATCTCCTTATTCAATGTCACTTTTACTTGTCCCACTGGGAAAGGAAGACTTTGCTGATGGAGTCAAGGCAAATAAGGTTCCCCTAAAATGTCAGATCATGAGTGACAGTGACACATCCCCAAATATCCCATCTTTACCAGCCCTGGTATCAAAACAATTTTTATACAATATATAAATTTTTGGGAGCATCATTATATATATCAATATATACAATATACAATTTCTGAGAGCATCATTCTGTGCTTTGCAGTCAAGTTCTCCACCTGCTTCTGAGATTAAATATCATTTAAAAGTAAAAACATTGCACCCAGAAGAGGAATCTTTCCTCTGCAGTGGTCTCCATAATCACAACCTTTTAACTTCTTACAGGCTACAAAATATGCTGCAAGCACAATAAAATTTTCCACCAGTGTGTGATTTACAAAACTTTCAGCATATTCAGCCTGAAATTCATTTCTAAAGATACTTTGCAGATTTGGGGCTTAAAGGTCAAATTTTCAGGAGTTAAATTACTGAGGTGGTCTTTTCTGCAGAAGAGGGGCAGAATATGGCACTTGGCTCATTGTTTGCAGTTCAAAAGGGGTTTGTGCCCCTTGCACATTGTTTTGATGATTAAAATAGCTGAGACTAAGGAGATATGGCTTTATAGCTGTGCTTTTATCTCTCCAGAAAGTGTGAGTTTCCTCAGTTCATTACTGACTTTACACACAGAATAAAAAGCTGTAATCCACATAGCAATAGAAATAAAGGTTTTAAATCAGGCAAGGTTTTCTTCTGAGGTTTGTTTTTAAACCAAGCAGGAGGGTGTGGAGCAGCCAGCTCTTAGTGCAATTAATTTCAGGTCCTTGTTAGCAATGATAAGAAAATATTAACTTCCAGATGATAAGAAAGCCTTACATTGCAGCTGCTTGTGTTACATGGATTTTTGATTCTAACTTGATTCCTATTTTAAGTCTCTTTAAGCTTATTAAGAGTTTCCCAGTTCAGCCCTGGGTTTTACAAGAGCCTTGAGCAAGGAGCAGAGCAAAGTGTCCCTCCTGACAGGCAGGGATGGTTCAGCTGCTTCCAATGAAGGCAGAACTTGCAGGTGAAAGACCTGAGTTTGAACATAGACAGAAGATGTTCTGGAAACCTTCTCCTGTGCTGTTGTACACCCAGAAATAACAATTTATGTTCATTTGCTGCATGGCAAATAAATCTGCAACAGAGCACACTTGTTAAACGTGGGGTTTGTGAGCTGCAACACAAATCATTATCTACCAAATATTTCTATAGTCTGCAATGTTTCTGCACCCTGGGGTTTGTGCACTGACCTTTTGGCAGGGCTCTGGCTGTGTCACAGCACACTGACCCATGGAAGGCAGCACCATCCCTCAGCAGGAGGACACAGACTGAATTTTGTGTTGATTCGTGAGTGACAATCACAGAACCCTGGAATATCCTGAGCTGGAGGGATCCACAGGGACCAGAGAACATCCTGAGCTGGAGGGATCCACAGGGACCAGAGAACATCCTGAGCTGGAGGGACCCTCAGGGATCAGAGAACATCCTGAGCTGGAGGGACCCTCAGGGATCAGAGAACATCCTGAGCTGGAGGGACCCTCAGGGAACAGAGAACATCCTGAGCTGGAGGGACCCTCAGGGATCAGAGAACATCCTGGGCTCAAGGGACCCTCAGCGATCAGAGAACATCCTGAGCTGGAGGGACCCTCAGGGATCAGAGAACATCCTGAGCTGGAGGGACCCTCAGGGATCAGAGAACATCCTGGGCTGGAGGGATCCACTGGGATCAGAGAACATCCTGAGCTGGAGGGACCCTCAGGGATCACTGTGTCCAAGCCCTGCACAGACCCCCCAACAGTCCCACCCTGTGCATGCCTGGCAGTGCTGTCCAAACTCTCCTGGAGCTCTGGCACTTTGGGAATGTCACCATTCCCTGAGGAGTGCCCAGCTCTTTCTTTTCCCTGATCTCCACCCCAAACCTGCCCTGGCACAGCTCCAGCCCCTGAAACCCTCTGTTCACCCTTTATACCCTTGTGCACACAATTTTTTAAGCACAGGGGCTCTCCACGATTTCTTGAATTGTTTCAGTGCCTCTTTGCTAACAGCACCCTGAAGTCCTGAGTCCTCTTTTCTATTTGCAAATCAGAATCCTGGCCAGACACAGAAAACAACCCATCTATGAGTCCATTTGATTAAAACAAAATTTGGCTGCTGCCTAATGGCTTGCTCAGGAAGCATTTGGGTTGCATTAAAATGAAGAGGCCAAAGCAAGTTCCTGAGCTGCATTCCAAATCCAATGTTAAAGGTCAAAACACCAGAGTGAATGGCACCTAATCTGTGGAACAGCTTTCAGGAACTCTTTTTGCCACCTTCAACATTTACCACTCTATTCTTAGCTGAAGCAGATGTAAATGATGGTCTCCTATAAAAACAAATGAGATATTCAAGGAAACTTCTTTGAGGAAACTGGAATAGTTCAATGCAATAAACTTAAGACACAATTGAGTGCTATAATAATTCTTACTTTCCCATAAGAAATTAAATCTTAATGAAGTTTGTTGTTTTACAAGATATTATTCTAACATAGATGTTGCTATTACTCTTTGTCAGCTGCTCTAAAATATCTGAAGATCTGCCCAAATTACCATTTCAACTCCACAAACATCATCCTATTCCAATTCCAGGCTGAAAATAAATTCTCACTCTTCATCTACAACTATGAAGAATCTCAAATAGTGCTAAACATATATTGTAAAATTTGGGGGAAAAAAGTACTTAAGTATTTATTATGTTCCAATTCCTAATTTAGATTTTTTAGAAGAAGTAAATGCATCTTTCACCTATGTTTGTTTTTAGAGTTATATTATAGTGTTTGTATTAAAGGGTTACATTTTAGTGTATGTTGCTTACAGTTGGTTTCTTCACATCCCTCTTATGTTTGCAGGCTTTAAGATTATTTAAAAATGCTTTTTCCCAAATGATTCCTCATCAGTTGTTCCTGTGACACCAGCCCTGCAAACCCTTTACAGCAGGGCCTTACCCAAATGGAAGGATTTCCACACAATTACAGCAAATTAATGTTCCTGTTTTATTTAAGGACTTGGGGGTGGAGTGTTTAAAAGCAGCTCCTGGTAAAATTCCCTTTCAGTAACAATAATGGGCTTTCCTTTCTCATTGGTGCATCCCTAAAGTGTGGAAAAACGAGTCCCTGCAAACTCCAGCCCAGTCCTGAATACAACAATGAAAACTAAACAGCAAATTAGGACATTTTAAAATATTCCTAACATTTTGTAGAGTACTTCCCATCTCTGTTATAGAAGTCAAGTCTTATTTTCCTGGGATTTTCTACAGCAAGACATCAAAACCCTTGCACACCTAAAACTCTCCTGACAAGTCTCATTTTTCTTCTACTTTGAATTCATTTTTCTCAAAGCTTTTGGGTTTTTTTCAAAGTAATAACTTCCATGATTTCTCAGTTCACTGTTTTGAACTAAGTTGTTTGAATGGAATAGTCCAGCTGGATTGCCCTGTCAGCATTTTAGCTTTATTTCTTTTAATGTTTGATAATGCCTCCCTAAAACAATTTTTATTATTGGTTTGCAAGGCAGAATTACCTGAATGTAATCAGATACAGCTTTTCCATTAACTGAAATATGTCCCTGGGCCATAAAGAGCTCTATGTGGTTTTACAACACTATTTTAATTTATTATCTAACATATTTAATGTTACTTATTGTTTTATTCAATGCATTATTTAATATTTGAATATATTAATTAATGTTATTTAACATATTACTTAACATGAGAATAACTTTGCTTATAAATGTAATCCATAAGTATTTTACAGGCCATTTTACCTCTAGCATTATAATTTTGACATTATTGTTCAGGTTGCATCTTGTATTTAGTTCCTTCACTGTAGATTACCTTAAAATATAATCACAAATACAAAAAAATATATTAAAATATCCTACATTTAGACATGATTAATGACCTAACGTTTCCTACCCATGGCAGGGGGAAAGAACAAGGTAATTTCTAAGGTCCTTTCCTACCCAAACCATTCTGGAATTCTCTGAAAATGGGCCTCCCATTCCCAACGTCCTTTTTACTAGTATTGACTGATTTTCTAAATAATTTTCCAAATCAGGCTGTGTTTGCTCCTCCTCTGCATGAAACAGGTAACTATTTATATAGAATATTTCTAATTTTCTATATTGTCCCACGCTGCTTCTACAGGTGCTTTCTAAAGATTGTAAAAATTGCCATAAACAGCAAAAATTCCTTGCTCAGGAATGGACTTCCTCCATTCATTTCTGCCATTAACTTGGGAGCACCATGCCTAATTGCTGCAAGGAGGGATCCACAGAGCTGGACAAAACCTTGGCACTTCAAAAAGAAGCAGAGCCAGGTTTGCCTGTTTTCCTGAGCAGCTCTGACCTCTGCCCAGATGTGCTGTGATCCAATAAACTCCTGAGGGATCCCTGCAAACAGAACGTTCTGGGTCACCCACTGCAGGGCTGGAGCTGTTCTCACAGCACTGCTGGGATGCTGGCAGATAAACTGATTTAAAAACCTCACCTGGATAGAGATGGGTGACAGAAATGTGGATACAGAACTCTTCATTCATCAGGGATAGTGTGCAGCAGTAGATTCATGAGAGAGACACAGCAAGGAGGAGAGAGAATTCCCACAGGAATTTATCTGGGTGAAAAATGAGAGCCCCAACATTGCATCAAGGAAGAGAAAAAGATCCCCAAAGAACTTTTTATCTGGGTGAACCATGAGTGTCCCAATATTACATCAAGGAGGAGAGAAAAATTCCACAGGAATTTTTTTATCTGGGTGAACCATGAGTGCCCCAATATTACATCAAGGAGGAGAGAGAATTCCCACAGGAAATTTTTATCTGGGTGAGCCATGAGCACCCCAACATTACATAAAAGAGGAGAAAAAAATTCCCAAAGAAATGTTTTATCTGGTGAACCATGAGAGCCCCAACATTACATAAAGGAGGAGAAAAAAATCCCCCAGGAAATTTTTTATCTGGGTGAACCATGAGTGCCCCAATATTACATCAAGGAGGAGAGAGAAATCTCCTGCTTGATTCCTCCCTGATTTTTTATCTGGGTGAACCATGAGTGCCCCAACATTACAACAAGGAGGAGAGAGAAATCTCCTGCTTGATTCCTCCCTGATTTTTTATCTGGGTATACCATGAGTGCCCCAACATTACATCAAGGAAGAGAAATAAATCCCCCAGGAAATTTTTTATCTGGGTGAACCATGAGTGCCCCAACATTACAACAAGGAGGAGAGAGAAATCTCCTGCTTGATTCCTCCCTGATTTTTTATCTGTGTGAACCTGAGTGCCCCAGTGTTACATCCCTGTTTTATTAAGCTTGGTTCAATCTCCCACTGACTCTAAGAACAGCTTAGAAAAATTTTTGTATTACTCCCCCAGAGGGTTGACATCTGTGATTTATAGCTGAATCTTCATGGCATGAGTTCTCTTTGAAAGCAAAGTCTGCTGCTGTCACCTTGTCCTGTGCTGGCAGAACAGAAAGGTACTGGGGTTTTTTAAGTGTGTGATCTGCAGCAGTGAATTTGAGCTCTCAGCTATAAAAGCTGCTCCTGTCCCTCTGAAACCTGCTTGCTGCAGCTCTGACAGGTACCCCAGACTGCTGGGAATGCACAAATTCCCCTGAACTTGCAGCTTTTGAAGGAGAGATCTTTGCAAGGAGCAGCTTTCCTTCACCCCCTCCCACCCTCGAGTGGGCTCTCTGTTATTACAAAATGGGTTTCTCAGCAGGAGCTGCTCGACAACAAAATGAGCCCTTGGCTCAGCCACCCGATGTTGTCAGAGCTGAATTTCTGCCTGGAACCGGACTTGATATTCCTTAAAATCAGTTCATTAACTGTTTGACCTTTTCTACTTCCTAGGAAGATAAAAGTATCAATGCAAAGCCAAAGCACAGCCCTGGACCACCTAGGGTGCTGTGACATGGTTTATAAGCAGGGAGGTGGGTGAGAGCAGAGCCTGGGCTGCCCAGAGAGGGCAGGGCTCCAGTGGAACTGCTAAAAGTCATTAACATTCTCCAGGACTGTGCTGGGAGCCTCAGTGCCTTGGAAATGCCCTGGCTGCTGAGGCAGGGCACAGGCAGTCCCTGCACCAAAACATCCCCCAGTGCTGCAGTGCCCAGCTGCCAAAGCTGCCTCTGTGCTCATCACTTTTACAGGTGAACAAAATGACTGGAAAACAGCCAGAATTCTGCTCCTGCTCCAAAAATGCACACTTGGTTACTGCTGTTAATCTCAGTAACAGGGTATTGTGTTTGTGTTCCCCCAGATGAAGGCAGGAATGATGAATCTGATTCTGTGCTTTCAGATGGCTAATTTATTATTTTCTTTATAGTATATTAAAGAATACTATACTAAAGAATAGATAAAGGATGCTTACAGAATGCTAAAAAGATAATAATGAAAACTCCTGACTCTCTCCAGAGTCCTGACACAGCTTGGCCCTGATTGGCCCAAGAGTGAAAACAACTCACAGCAGGATCCAATTAACCAATCACCTGTGGGTGAACAATCTCCAAACACATTCCACATGAGCACAACACAGGAGAAGCAAATGAGATAAGAATTGTTTTCCTTTTCTCTGAGGCTTCTCAGCTTCCCAGGAGAAAAATCCTGGGTGAAGGGATTTTTCAGAGAATGTGAATGCTTCAACAGGGTAAACTGAGCAACTCTAAATCTGGGGTGTCCATTAACTACAGTGCAATAATGGCAATAATTATGTTCATAACAACATCATTCAGAGCATTTTCACATCCAATGATATCACTCATATATATGAACAAAAAAAGTATAAAAATTGTTTTCATCCTGTCTGCTTTCTTGGATTATTTTCCAAGGGTTTTTCATGCAGACCATCATGAATTTGTCAACTGCCTGAGCAACCAAATGACTGTGGCCTTGCTCTGTACAAATCCCATCTTTCCTCTGCCTGCTCATTAGCAGTATTCCCTAAAATATCAGCAACTGCAGCCTCAGGCGTCCAAAGCCTAACCCATGCTTAGCTTCAAGCATTTAAGAATTCCAAATACCAACATCTCTTAACAACCAAAATGCAAAATTCTGGTTTTGCACAATGATTACACACAGACATGACCAGTTCTGGCCACCCACAAACAGATCCTCCTTTAGCCTCTGGAACCACTCTGCTAAAACAAACAGAAAATGAGTTTTCACTGGTGGCAAATCTGTGTCGTTTTGATCTCATTTCAAGTTGAGGAAGAGATTATTTTCATCCTGTGCAAAGTCTGAATGATTAAACATTTACACAGTTCCAGAAAGACTTCAGAATAACTTCTTCCAGCAGAACCAAAACAAATCAAGGTTTTGGATGAGTGTCAGTTCAAATGACAATTGAGAGGATCCTGGAGTTAAAAATGACAATTGAAAGGATCCTAGAGTTAAAGAGTTTGGATACAAATATTAGAGTTGTGATAGATGCTGATCTACCACACTCCTGTAGCCAAAAGTAATTGATATATCTATGGCAAATTTGTGTTGTGCAAATACCATTGAGAAAAAAAGGAAACATTTGTTTTTAAATCCACAATGCTATTGATTTCAAATGTTATTATACAGAGAGGAGTTAGGAACTGAGGTCTGGACCTTACCTTGTAAAATGAATTTGAGAAGAGGCCATGTGGGTAAATGGAGTCTCCTGAAGCACTTTCATCTCTGATGCAAGGAGAGTTCTGCAGCACAGAACATCAACTGTGGGGTGCTACAATACCAATACAATAAATTATCAATGCAATAAATTATCAATGCAATATCAGCCAACAAAATCATGAGATCCTGCCTGTGCTTAAAAATAATTAGAGAGGTCCTAACTCCACTCCTGGATTTGGTATATAAAAATGGCAAAACCAACTTTAAACTAAATTCAAAGGAGGAACAGCCAGGAATTTGGCAGCACTGTCAAAGCTGTGAGTCTTGGTGGCATCCCTGGGTTTCATTGCAAAGGGAGGGGTCAGAGCAGGTGATCAAACCAGTTCCCCTGGATTAATTCAGTGATTTAAATCAGGTGTGATGGCCTGACCCCAGCTGGCAAATATATATTGCTGTATTACTTTGATAAACTCCATTTGCATGGTAAAGAAGCCATCTCTTTCTTCACAAATTTTTTCCTATACTCTCAGAAAATGTATTATTACGAACAGATTTAAACTGACTTCATGATATTGTGCTTTATGGGTAAAAAAATTACAGCTATTCTACCTCTAGAAGGCTGAAATATATTCTTTCCATCAGAAGAGGAAACAGGCAGAACAAAGTTACTTCTCAAGCAGAAAATTGCAAGATAAAAAATGCCAAGCAAAGCCAAACTCCAAACATGATCTGTATATCAAGCATTGCTCATAAATACCACCTGATGGAAGGACAGGGATTCATATCCTCTGCTAATTTTGTCCATTTATCTTTCAGCAGAAGCATCTTGTTTTCATTTGCTCTGGAAAACAAAAAGGTTGAAGTTGTTGTACTAAAAATGTTAGTTCTTATACAGAATTAATATAAGAATAAAATAAATTAGAATAGAAGCAGTCACAGCCAAGGCAAGTGAGGGCTTTTATTGCTACACACACCAGACTGAGCAGTCAGTGCTTTGGAGCCCCTCTTTCTTTGAAAAATGACATTTCTGCTCTCTCATGGAGGGTTTGCCCAGTAAAGGGGCAAACCCAGCAGTAACTCTCAATGGAAATAAAAATATTGACAATTACAATGTGACAGACTCAGTTAGCTTGATCCTTCAGAAAATGGCAGCTTTGCCTGGCCAATTCAAGGAGAAAAAAGGGATTTTGTTGTCTGTAATCTTTGGAACATGTTGAGTGTTAATCCTGCTATGCTGAGCAGGACTTGGGGGATATTTTCTCTCCAAATCCATACTTTTTCTGTTGTACTCTCAGCCCTTTTATTGTATATTTGAGTAGCTTGCTGGGGTTTATAAGTAATTATTCCCTGGCCCAAACTCCATCAGGCTCAATTCTCCATAGGACAATAGTGGACTATTTTTGGTCAATAAAAATAATTTTATCAGTTTATAATTTCATTACACAGCCCCATTTATCTCCTTACATCACAGTCAAGATGATTTGTGACTGTTACAATTGGTTTAATTCTTTTGGTAATAGTCTTCTGAGTTACCAAAACTTATTTTTCTGCAGCACAACCATTTGAAATCCACAGGAATCTAAGAATACATGCAGTTTTTTTAATATATTATATATTTTTAACATATATACTGAAAAAATAATATGTGGATAAAATAGCCTAAAGAAGGAATGGAATTTGCTTTGTTTTTGCCTTTTCTAAACATGATTGAATGCAGCAATTGCTCAGGAGGATTCACTGGGTTTTGTGGCTTCTAGAGCACAGATTTTCTACACACTTGGTGGAGAAATTACAGCAAAATAAACTGCTTAGAAAAGTTTAGCTGAGGTCTATTGAAGGCAGTTAATTTTATGGCTGATGAAAGATAAAGACCCTGAGTTTTCTATGACAGATTTCAGTCTAGATCTGCACACAAACTGCAGGAGAGATTTTTAATAATTCATCTGTAATTTCACATCCCTGCAGAAATATTTCTAAATGCTGTTGCTGTCCACAAAGAAAAATGTTATCACCACCCTCATAATGTTCTTTGCAGGTTATAATTTTCCTTGCAGCCAATAAATAAAGGCTGTAATAAGCAGTAGGTGATGGGAAGGCAAAGAGAGTTTTATTTGCATTTATTTATAGCATATTTAGACAGTGGTTAGAGCAAGTTAGGAAAGGATAACTTGGTAAGGCAGCACCATATCACAGATAAATATTCTGGGGAGAAAGGATGTGGGAAATAGTGTTTAATTTTAAAAAACCCCACTGAATGTGGTGGCACTGCTGAGCTTTAAGGAGTTAAAACACTCCACTATTGATTGCTTTGGAAATCCATCATATTCCACTGCAGTAGCAGCAGAAAATCTGTGGGTGGAGGTGCAATATCAACTGTGATAAAAGAGAATAGCCACCAGAAAAACCATGAGGATTATAATCCAAAGCTTGGCCAAATGTTTGCACTATGGAGAAGCCTCATTTCACCTCTTCTGAGCATCTATATATTGCTCTAAAATATTCAGCACATTATGATTTCACCTGCAGCTTTTGCTGTGAATCTCAAATAATCCTGACCTCAATCTGGGTTTGAGCAAGCAGCTTTCATGTTCTGGATTTTAATTGCCTCTAAAAAAAATATGAAAATTTGTTTTACTTTTCCTGACTGGAAAGAGCTTCTTAACTCTGTTTTCTCACTGAAGCTGCTGGTGCTCACTTAGGAGTCCACTGTTACAATAACAACATACAATGTTTTTCAGATTTCATTAACAGGATTTTAGTCTGGATGTGAGCATTTTGCTTAATTATTTTCTAAGTTGTTCTACTTGTCCCTTTGGGAAATACTCTGTGGTAATAGTGTGCAGATCAAGATTCTCAGAAATTATCTAACATTTATTTTCCAGTTTTCTCCTGAAAAAATATTTAGAAACTAGCTACCCCACTATACAGATATATCCGTATTTTCCTTGTGGTTCAGTTGTGTCTTTGACCAGCATCCCAAACCAAAGGGATTCTCCAAAAATAAAAATAAAGGGTAAAGATCATAGTGGAACTAGAAATCAACTTTTAAAATATAGACTCTGAAACCAAATACTACATTTCATATGAATCTTCTCTGGAAGATCAAAGCAGTGTGAAGACATTTGAAAAACAATTTAAGTGTACCCATGGACATGAGAAAATTCACAACCAAAATCACCCACATTATGGAAAAACCCACACGTGGTGGCTTTATAGGAAATATGCATCTAGCACAAAAGAGATCTCTTCCAATATTCCTTGTGTAATAATCTAAAAATAAACTCTTGATTCCCATGTTTTGAATGTGGAAAACATGGAAATCAAGAGCTGCAGCCTTACAAAAAAAATTTTAAAATTAGGAATCATCAGGGAAACACAGAAGTTTGTGAGAGGGTACATTCACTATGAGAAGTGAATTATTGGTTAGCCTTGGTACACATGACCAGACTGTAGAAACATTCAATCCTAGTGAATCAATTAAGCTTTTTTATTTCTCCATAATTAAAAAAAAAAGTACATGGAACCTTGTATTACCACACAATCTAAAGACAGTATCTGGAAAACACACACAAAATTACTCAACGTTAAAAAAAAAAAAGGACTGGTATTGTTCATAACTTCCAGAATTTTTTTTTTCCCAGTCTGGTCAATAGTTTGCTTTACAGACATGAGACACATGAAGTAATCTATATTACGTGCACTCATTTTTAATTAAAAACTAATTGTTCACTGAGTTCAAAAGTATCCGCTACAAACAGAAATACGTTGAAGGAAATGGTCAAAAGTTTAAAAAATTATTCCTTGTCAAGAAGTTAGAGCTATATCCATCTTTATGGTTTTTTTCTTCCCCATATCATTCTCCTTTCTCAAAAGGAGAAATGGAGCAGCTTTACAGTGATCTCTGCAGTCTGCTGCCGTGTTCTTGAGTCTTGGAAAAGGACTGCTAGCTACCTGATGGGGTTATTTTTAGGAGCTGAATACATCACCAGAGTCTGTCGTGCATTCCCAGAGCCAGGCCCAGGTGTCACACGGAGTCGGGATGCGCTCCTGAAGCCTGCGGGCAGGGATCCAACGGTGACGGTGCAGATCAGGCTGACACGGAGCAGGAGGGCTGCAGTGCTCCCTGAGAAACTGCTCCAGGCAGCCAGAAAACATGCCAGAGAAAGGAGAATGATGGAATGGCTTCCTTTGTGCTCATCCCTGTGCTTCTTACAGAGAAAGGAGGAATGGGAGCACATTACTGAGTTTAATCTCTGGGATAAAAGCACAGAAGCTTTATGGGGCTGATTAGAGGAACAGGAGCTCACACACACTTTGTCCTCTGAGCAGGAAGAGCAGTGCTCATCCAGAGGGCAGCCAGCATCACTGAAAGGCATTAAAATAATTTAAAAAATTAACTTGTGCGGTCTTGCACTTGTGTTACAGGTCAGGCACTCACAATAGTGGCCAGAGAGCAAGTGTTGATTCCTGAGAAGAGAACAACATCAAGGACAACAGAAACACTTTCAAGTGCTGCCAGCAGAGTAATCTGAGTGGTGAGGGATGCACAAGGATCATCCAGTCCAAGCCCTGGCCCTGCCAGACCCCCCAACAATCCCACCCAAGGGCTCTCCAAGCTCTTCTGGAACTCTGGCAGCCTTGGGGCCATGACCATTCCCCAGGGAGCCCCAGCACCCTCTGGAGTAGAACCTTTTGCTGATATCCAGCCTGAACCTCTCCTGACAGGATTCCAGGTCATTCCTCCTTGTTGTCTTATACATCAAGAGTTCTATTATCATTATAGTGCAAGGATTCCATATCACCAGAGTTTCATACCTCCTCAATGGTTCTCACAGGCAGCTCCTCCAAGCACTGACTGTTCCTGGTCCTTGCAGCAGCCATCAGACTCTAGATCCCACCAGTCCACTCTTTTATAACACTGTTCTTATTTGCTACAGGTGTGGCCTGTTAAGATCAGGTCTGCTCCTAATCTTTACTAATTGGTCCAGCTGCAGCTCGTTGGGGGATAAGATTACATTCTGTACCACCTTCATTTACCCATACTGTATCCCCCTACACCTCCTGGTCCTTCCCAGGAGGAAGCTGCAGATCCCTGAGGCCTCCCCTCGTCCCTCCGGATGAACAGCCCGAGTGCCCTCAGCCGCTCCTCACGCGGCTTCCCCTCACGGCCCTCCGCCATCTTGGTGTCCCTGCTTTGGACACGCTCTAGTAGTTTAATATTCTCTTTATATTTTGGCACTCAAAGCCTCATACAGTACTCAAGGTGAGGCTGCCCCAATGAGACATGGAGGGGTCAGAAAATTAACTTAGAGTAGAGCAGGACAGTGCCCTCTCTGGCCCAGCCGGCCATGCTGGGCCTTGTCACCATGATATTTTCTGAAAAATCCCTTTGCCAGGATTTTTCTCCTGAGAAGCTCAGAAGCCTCAGTGGAAAAGAAAAACAATAATTATCTGCTGCTGAGGAATGCAACAGGTGCATCTTTGATTGGTGTCATGTGGTTGTTTTTAATTAATGGCCAATCACTGTCCAGCTGTCTCGGACTCTCTGGTCAGTCACAAGATTTTGTTATCATTCCATTCCTTTCTATTCCTTGCTAGCCTTCTGATGAAATCCTTTCTTCTATTCTTTAGAATAGTTTTAATATATCATTTTCTTTTAATATAATATATATCATAAAATAATAAACCAGCCTTGTGAAACACAGAGTCAAGATTCTCATCTCTTCCCTCATCCTAGGACCCCTGTGAACACCACCACCACATTTGGTGACCCCGAGTGAGGAACTGCCACAGGGCCTGGTGCCCTCAGTACACTGATGTCCCCCTGGCTGCCAGGACACTCAGCTAGAGCCTCAAGAGAAATATTTACACCTCAGACCCCATCCAAAACACGGATTGTACTCACAGTTCTCCTCTGGGACCTTTGCTAAGTCACCTCTCTCCCTTATCCTTGGGGTTTTTGGTTCAGGTGTCAGTCCTGTTATGACCAAAACCTTTTCCTTCCATTGGAAGCTCATTGGGATGAAGGCTTTGCTCCAGACACAGGCTGGGTTTTGAGGGGGAATCTCTCTCTCCCAGCACAAGCTCAGCCTGTCCCAGAGGGTGGGAGACCCTACGAGCATCCATGCAGTGCCACTCTCGTCAAAAGGCAAACTCGAAGTGTATCAAAGCTGTATCATTCATGGCAAGATGAAAGGAAGTCTAATTTAGTATAAAATGTTGCTATCTGACCATAGTTAATTAATCTCATCACTAATAAATGTGAAGATAGATTGTTTGTCTGTTCTGTCCACAATATTAGTAGTCTTAGATGAGATGCTCTGGAATTGCCTCTTTATGGAGTTGATCCCGACAGAACTGGTGGTGTGAATTTGTGAAGAAATGATTCACACCAAACATTACATTAACTGCTGTAACCACATAAAAAGGATTAGTACAGGGGTAGAGGCACAATAGCATTCCAGATCACAGCTAGCCATTCTTGAGATTCCTTGATAACCACCTTGAAATTCAATTATCTTCAGTACAAATTTGTGAATGAAGCACAAGACTACAGGTAATCTCTGTTACCTGTTGCCCTCCACTCCACAAAACCACACTAGCAATTTTTGGCCACATACTCACATTTAACAAGAATTAAAGTTTATATATAGTGAATTTCATTGTGAATTAGTCTAAATTTTTCAGTCAACCAGTACTAAAAAGTACTGGTACATTTCCTATGAATGAACCATGCAATAGAGCTTTCCAAACTCAAAAAGGCTGTAGCTCTATTACATTCTAGCATTTGCTCTTCCATTTATTTTCAAGAAATTTATAGAAACATACTGGCTTTGCTTTCATACCCCAGAGTTTGTTTGAATGCAGTAAATTGCTTTAAAACCACTGGGGCAGTGATTGACTCCTGTCAATCACACGAGCACAGGCAGTGTTGCAGGATGAGAGAGGAGCAAATCTCCAGAGGGCAGGAGCTCAGATGGTGAGGATTGGCAGACTGAAGGGTTGTCTGCTGTTTTCCCGATTTTAGCATCACAACCCCCCTGAAACAGAGGAAATAAAAAATATTATTTGAGTTATATATAGTTTTATATATAACTCTCTCTCTCTCTCTCTATATATATATATAGAGTTATATATAAAACTATATATAACTCAAATAGTTACTTTGAAAGCAAAGCAGAGTAACTAATGAGGTGTGAACGAGGCAGTAAAAGCAGGAGGGTAAATTGCAGACCCACAGACAGGGGCAGTGCTACCCCATTCCGAGAGCTACCAAAGAGAACAGGCAAGATGTTCAACAAAAATTTCTTTTCTGACTGCCCTCCAGATTACAGTGATCTAATCTGTGTGCTTCAGAAATACTTCCTCTGCTCACCTCTGGCTCCAGGTCACTTGCTCACCCAGCACAGTGTTAAAAATAAACCAAACAAAGTGAACAATCAAACCACTACATCTCCAAATTCCTGTGGGTTTTGTTAAGTGGCTATGAGATTTAAATCTCATTAAATGACCTTTTGATCAGGAAGCCTTGCTGGACAGTGTTATCTAACAATTTATAACTCAAAAACAAAGGCCAAAACACTTGTCAGACGTCCTGGGCATAATTGAGTAATCAGAATCTCCCAAACTATAAAAATGCTGTGGAGAACAAAAGATCTCTCTCTCACAGAAAGAGAGGCAGCCCTTGGCAGTCCTCACCATCATTTATGGCAGCAGTAGAATCCCAACAGCCACTCTTAGAAAGCCACGTGCTGAATTTAGTGAGAAGCTCCAGCATTATTTCAAACTGCTATGAAAATGGAAGGGCTCATCTGCCTCATTTGCACATGCAGTGGAACCTCAGTGGGTCTTCCTAGAAAAGGCTGATTTTACCTGAACTTTAGAAACATAAAACACTCAGAGTATTCTCCACCCTCCCTTTGCTGTTTGTCATGGGGTACCAGCCTAGGAGATTCAGCATTTTCAGTCCTGGGGCAGGAGAGGGGAGGCCCATTGTTTATCTAGTCAGACCAGGATCCCTGTTTGGTTTGGATGAATTACATAATGACTATAATCACAATTTGGGAATGGTTCATAGACAAGAAAACACAGGCAAAAGCTTTTGTGCAGCAGTAAGTGCTGGTAATTAAGCATCACCCATTCTTCCTTTTATATGGTGAAACGACACACAGAATATTAATTAAAATTCCCAAAGTTACCACCATGGAATGCAGTCCTCCCCCTTCAAGCAAGGTGACCTAATTTGACTCATCTCAGTTTTACTTTCATCTCCTCAATGCAACCAAATCTATCCAGCAAATGGGGCAGGACACGTGTTCACACAGGAACATGTATGACACCCAAACTTGTGCCAGGTGTTCACATGCCAGGTGTCATTTTGTAGGAGGGTTAGGAAGAGGTTTCCTTACACAATTCATAAAGGTTTTTACTGATGAAAATTAAGGTGCCTGAGGAGCTGCTTGACAAATGTGAACTGACAGGGGTTTTTGGAAAACATTGTTCAGGTAGTTGGTTTAAAGAACAGAAAGAGAAAGCTGGATTATGCTGAAAGTTTGCCTGGAAAATCCTCACCCCATGTCTCTGGGAATGATAGGAGACTCCCTCTGTTGAGGCAATGTTTCCCCAGTCTCAAATCCCTGCCCCATTTCCTGGGAGTGGGCTTGGGAAGCAAAATTTTCCTTGTGCCCACTCTGCAGCTACAGGTATTTAAGAGCCAAATGGGAGATGTGGACTCCAGAGGCTCTCCAAAATGCAGTTTACTGTATACAGAATGCAGTTTATTGTATCCAAAATGCAGTTTATTGTATCCAAAATGCAGTTTGTTCCATCCAAGAGGTTACAGCAGTCCAGGCTTGTGGGTGACAGAGCTGTGCCTACAGCTGTCAGCTCCAGCTGCAGGCAGGCCTGGAGACCCTTTGGTTTTGGTTACAATGCATGATAGACTTTTCTTTGCTGAGCCTCTGAATACAGTAGAACCAATCTATTCCTTAACTATTACCTATAGACTGTAATAACTAGTGTAATTACCATATTCATGGTACTGTTCTCCAATCACTAAAAGTTAGTCCATAACAGTTTAAGCTAGAAGTTGTTTTTCAGTTTTCTTGCAGTGGAAAATTCTGAGACCTTTTTTCTACTTGCAACTTTGCTGACTTGTTTGCCTGTGCTATCTTTCTGCTTGGTAAAAACATCTTCTTCTTTGGGCTGGGTTTATCCTTTTCTCTAAGCCATAAAACCCCCTTCTAACTAACACACCCTTTGCCTCCTTGGTTATCCAGTAAGACAGGCTCAGCAATTCTTTTCTTCTATATCAAAACTTGCTTCCATCTCTATTCCTTCATCAGACTCTACATTTAAAAATCTTCCTGCCGAGCACACATATCTGGGAGACTTTCCTGTCAAACTTTCATCCTTCCCAACAGGTATTTACTCGTGGTAAAGTTTTCTCTTGGCTCTTTGAGTCCTTCTCACCTCGGAGGGGCTTTGGCAACACTTCCCCGGGCACAGCTGGGTGGGAGCTGCTCCCTGGGGCTGTGTGAGCCTGAGAAAAGAGAAACACAACCCCTAACTTCAGCTTTTATCTCCTCCTCACGTTGGTTTTCAAGCACAGGTGTTGTGTTCTAAGGATAACAAGGAGCTGTCCCTGTGCTCCCACCCCATGGTCCCCTCTGTGCTCCATTTTCAGCTGTCTGATTGCAATTACACCAATTAACCCCAGGAAAAGATGAAGGCTTGCAGGGGCTGGGGGATAATTTTTCTGAAGCCCCAGTGTAAAGGTGTGACTTTGGTAGTTTCTTATTGTTGATGTATCCCTCTATGTTCTCAGAATTTACCAGCTTTGCAGCAAAGGAGTTTTGAGCTGTAGGACACACAAACAATGGATCATGGATGGAACAAGCCTTTAAAAAAGCTTCTCAGTGCAACTTTTTTTTTTTGCTGTAGTCTTTATTAAATATAGCCTGTGTGTTAAATATATAAATGTAAACCATTACCATTCAATATAAAGCAAAAAATATATAAATATAACCCCTGGCCTGGCTGTATCGAGGCATTCCTGCACTCCTTTTATCCAAAAGATGCCTTGAAAAATGTGGAGGGGAAGTTTCCCAAACTCCTCCTGGCCCTGGCTGCTGTTCCTAGCTGGTTTTCCACACCATTTCCAGGCTGTTGGTTGAGGAACCAACCATGAAGAGCCCTGTTCCAGGAAAGCAGAAAATCCAGAGCATCCAGGAAACACAGGACAGAGATCTGGGGAGGAACAGGGCAGCGGGGCTCATTCCTGATGGTGCCACTTGTTTCACCAGCTGAGAAAGAAATCTAAACTGGGAATAGAAAAAAGACAGTTATTCCATTTTTTACCACCAAAACCTGAAACTGGCTGCTGCTGAAATTGTCAGTTTGTACCAGGGGTGTGCAGTCAGCCTGGGAAGCATATTGAACACAAATCCATTGAGCTGAGAGCAAAACTGGTTTGCCTTGGGGGCTTTTTTCTGTTTTGTTTGGGATTATTTTTCTTTTTGGTTTGGGATGGTTTTCTTCTGGTTTTGGGGTTTTGTTTTGTTTTGTTTTGGGTTTGGTTATGGTTTTGTTTGTTTGTTTGGGTTTTTTTTTCCTTTTTGGTTTGGGGTGCTTTTGTTTGGTTGGTTGGTTGGTTTTTTTTAATTTTGGGTTTGGTTTTGGGTTTTGTTTTGTTTTGGTTGTTTTGTTTGTTTGTTTGTTTGTTTGTTTGGGGTTTCTTGGTCGGTTGGGGTTCGAAGTTCCTGGAGAAGCACATCTGTCCCAGCACAGGAGCACGCTCCCTCTGGTGGCTCATTCCCATAAATGACATTTTTTCCCCCAAAAAAGCCGTTCCGTGCAGGAGCTGGCCGGAGGAGGTGGAACCTGTTTGAGAGCACGTAGGTTCAGGAAGCTCTAAGGGTGTTTGTAAAGCACTGAACAATTAATTCTTTTATTAGCAGTAAAGACTTGGGAGTTGTACAGGCTCTTTGTTGTTGCTATGCAGGCTGTGAAAGCGTAGTGGAATCTTCATTTTTAAAAAATAAAAGCCTTTTAAAACGAGTATATTAACTGTAAAACAATCTAATTTTATTTAATAACGCTTAAAACTGCTTATTATTAATTCCACCCCTGCTTTATTTGAAAAATTAAATCTTTGTGCTTACTTCAAAGTCGATATTTGCTACTTTTTAGAGGTACAGGAATAGACTGAGGCTTAGAATAGAAGATTGAAAAACTTTAAAATAAACAAACCAAAAGCATAAACACTTGGAAGAGCTGATATTGGACATGTACATGTCTTTTAGCTCAAGGGGATATCAAAATAAATAAATAAATGAAATTAAAAAACCCAAGCCACATCCTACTTTAAAAATAAAAACCCAAAGGCCTTGTGATTGTATAATCAACATCACTGCACAGCTTCCAGCACTTGCACTCTGCTATTCAGCCTTGATCCCATGTGGTCCTACCCAAGATTTTGACTGAAGTAGTTAAAATTTTATATGTGGCTAAATATAACCTGCCAGTCAGGAAATGCTGCATGGGTGGAACATTCCAGCAGGGCAGGAGCAGGAACAGGTAACCCAAACACATCCAGAACATTTGGAGTTAACCATTGTGGTGTTTGTGAGGGTCCCCAGGATGAGGTGAGAGATGAGAATTTGATTCCATGTTCTCAGAAGGCTGGTTCATTATTTAATTATATATATGATTATCTTATCTTATCTTTACATTACATTAATTATATTACATTACATTATATTACAGAATGCTATTCTAAAACTATGCTAAAGAAAGAGAAAGGATACATCAGAAAGCTTAACAAGAAGAAAGGTAATTAAAACTCATGACTGACTCAGAGAGTCCAACACAGCCAGCTGGGATTGGCCATAAAGAAAAAATAATCCACATGGAACCAATCAAACATTCACCTGTTGGTAAACAATGTCCAAGGCACCTTCCACAGCAGCAAACACAGGAGCAGCAATCAGCAATAATCAATATTTATTGTTTTCATTCCTCTCTGAGGCTTCTCAGCTTCCCAGGAGAAAATCCTGAGCAAAGAGGATTTTTCAGAAAATCCCATGGTGACAAACTCTGGTCATGCCTGACAGCTCCTGGGGCTGCACCTGCAGTGAGCAGGAAATGGTTTCTGTTCACACCATCCCCATGTTGTGTTATTGATACAAATCTCACCCAGGAGAACTTTGAGAGTTCCTAATTCTGGCTGGAAATATTTTGGCTGCAGCAGAACACACTTTGGATTTGAATAGACTTCAACAATTTTTGGTTGCTTCAAGTTTGCACCTCACCAAATATTTGGATTTGTCCCTGAGTCTCCACAGGGAATGGTCCCTAGTGCTGAGGTTGCCCTTTGTCAAGCATAAACCCTTCTTCAGTTTAATATTTCAGAGAGTTACAAACTGTTGGAAATTATTCCAGGATTGTTCCTCTGCTTCTTGTCCCCTTTCCCTTAAAACCTGTCGGAATTGTCAGAATGGTACTAAAGAAAATTGTGCCTTTAAGAAAGGTTCTTCTGTCAGTTTGTTTTATATTTTAGGCCAATCTCTCCAGAATCCTTACCTAACCTTTACAGTGCTGGAGAAAGGGGAGGGGAAAAAAAGGTTGCTAGGATACTTGCAAAAAGGCAAATTAGCTGCACTAGAAATAAAACAAAAGGATTCAAAATCTCTAACCTTTTGAGTTAAACACCCAGTTCCAGCCACTGCCAAAATTTCATGGTCCTTCTTTTTGAGACAAAGCAATGCAGAATGTCACAGAGCCCCAATTTCACAGGCATATGGGATTTTAAACATTGCCTCACTGCATTAAGGTTAAGATATGACAAACTCTATGGTAAGTTTCTCCTGCTGTTGGCAGAAAATTTGAGAATTATTTATAAATTTATGTCTTTCTGTTTCTATCCCTGTTTGGAAGTGGAACTTTGGAGTTTTAGATATTCCTCAACTCACTGATCTGAGCTGAGCAAAGCTGAGTCCCTAAACCCAGGTAGAATGTAAGGCTTCAATGAAAGACTTCTCTACAGAGCTGTGGAGTTCACTTTTTATATCACTTTAGTTCTACTGAACTTTTCTCCATTTATAGCTTTGGCAGCAAAAAATCCACAAGAAAACTAAAGCTGAAGATGGAGATTCCTTCCCTTCACAAAAATATGCACCACTGATTGAAACACTGACAAGAAATCAACCCTTGCATATTTTGCTTCATCTTCAGTGTAGTAAAAATTCTGCTTATTTCAAGGAAATCTCATTTTACATATTCAAATGCACTGCAGCAAAGAGCTCCAACTGCCTGCATGAACCCTGAGGCAGAGCCAGCACTCATGGAGAGCTGCTGGGATTATCAAAGCACATCATTTCATCATTTCATCATTTCATCATTTCCAGGGCTCTGTATTCCACTGAGCTGAGCAGGTTCTGATCAGATCCAGGCAAAGGATGAAGCCATCACTGCTCTGCTCCCTCCAGAATTTGGATGCAGCTGTGATTTGTAGGCCAGCAAGCACATCTGCTCTGATGGCTCTTCCTTCTTCCCTTTTTGCCTGAACAAAACCCCTGTGTGCTTGGGAGATCTTCAGGAACACTCCAGGGCTGGGGCATGTTTGGTGTTTTGGTGCAGAGAGATTCTACACGACATTATTTAGGGGAACCACAAGGCAGAGCAGGTTGGGCTGTAACAAACCAATGTTCTGGATGAAAATGGAGCAGGATTTGCTCCTTGCTCAGTCCCAGGTTGGGGAGGATGGTTGGGCTGGGTGCAGGATTGAGGGAGGGCAGCCCTGCCAGCTCTGCAGATGCTCAGCAATAAAAGGCACCTCTGCCTCTTCACCTTGGCAGAAGGTGTCAGAATTCCCTTTATCTGGACAGCCAGGGAGAACTCTCAAATCTTCCAGGGAGGAGGAATGCTGCCAGTTTCACAATCAGTTCCCATGGCTCTGCCATTCCCATATCTGATGCCAGCAAGCATTTGTTCTGCACCCCTCCTGATGCCACAGAAGTCACAGATGGAAGCTTGGGGCTCCCTTATTTGCAGGAGAAGTTGGAGATCATGCTATTGATCATGCTATCATGCTCTGGCTTCACCATTTCCTTTCTCCAGCTGAGACAATACACAGTATTTCAGACAAGAAAAATGTGTACCAGGAGCCTTCCCTTGATATATTTTCCTATTTTTCTCTTTGACCCTTTTAAACCATGGAATTTTTTCCCTCTTCTTCCTCACACCCTCATAAGAATGAGTTTGCAGGTTTGGTTTTTTTAGTTGTTTTGTTGGGTTTTTTAAATTAAAAAGAAAAAAAGTATAATCTTTGCATGCATAAATGGAACTGGAGTAGTGACAATCTGAGAGGGCAAATTGGGAAGAATCCGAATGCAGCTGCATCAAGAGCGAAAACAGCAAATTGGAATGGAAACACATTTGGATAATTACAAACTTGCCAAATCAGGACATGTAAATCTCCTTTAGAAAAAAAAAAAAGGCAAAAAATGTAATATTGCTGTGTTTCTGCAGTGCTTACTGAATTAAAAATGCAGAGGCTGTAATAGTACAAAGCTCAAGATTTACAAAGGAAAATGAGCTGTAGGAATTAAGAATTACTGAGGTCTAACAGGTCATTTTAAAAGAACTCCAGAAGAGCAGAGCCAGGGCATTCCATGGGCTCAATGCTCCCTCAGGAATGGGAAGCAAAGAGCAGCAGCAGCAGAGCCCTACCCAGAGCAGCCACGGGAGGCAAGAACAGCCCCAGAGATGGTCCCAGGCTCAGGCAGAAACCCAGGGCTGCAGGCAAGCCATGGAATCCTGGAGTGAAAGATCCCAGAATAAACCATGGAACACTAGACTGAAAAAAACCCAGAATAAACCATGGAATCCTGGAGTGAAAGGATTACAGATTAAACCATGGAATCCTAGAGTGAAAAAAAACCCCCAGAATAAACCATGGAATGCTGGAGTGAAAGATCCCAGAATAAACCATGGAACACTAGAGTGAAAAAAACCCAGAATAAACCATGGAATCCTGGAGTGAAAGATCCCAGAATAAACCATGGAACACTAGAGTGAAAAAAACCCAGAATAAACCATGAAATCCTGGAGTGAAAGGATTACAAAATAAGCCATGGAATCCTGGTGTGAAAGGTCCTAGAATGAGCTATGGAATCCTAGAGTGAAAGGATCACAGATTAAACCATGGAATCCTAGAGTGAAAAAAACCCAGAATAAGCCATGGAATGCTGGAGTGAAAAGATCCCAGAATAAACCATGGAATCCTAGACTCAAGATCCCAGAATAAACCATGGAATCCTAGACTGAAAGGATCCCATAATAAACCATGGAATCCTAGAGTGAAAGATCCCAGAATAAACCATGGAATCCTAGACTGAAAGGATCCCATAATAAACCATGGAATCCTAGAGTGAAAGGATCACAGATTAAACCATGGAATCCTAGAGTGAAAGATCCCAGATTAAACCATGGAATCCTAGACTGAAAGGATCCCAGAATAAACCATGGAATCCTAGACTCAAAGACCCCAGATGAAACCATGGAATCCTAGACTCAAAAATCCCAGATTAAACCATGGAATCCTACTCAAATCACTGAGTTTGGAAAAGATCTCCAAGGCCACCAAGTCCCAGCTGTGCCCACCTTGTCCCCAGCCCAGAGCTCTGGGTGCCACATCCAGGAATTCCTTGGACACTCCAGGGTTGGGCACTCCAAACCCCCCTGGGCAGTTCCAATCCCTGAGCTCCCTTTCCATGGGGAAATTCCTGCCTGAGGCCGTTCCCTCTCCTCCTGTCCCTGTTCCCTGGGATTGGATCCCAAATCCCCCAGGCTGTCCCCTCCTGGCAGAGCCAAAGGACCCCCCTGAGCCCCCTTTGCTCCATCCTGAGCCCCCTCCCAGCTCCCTCAGCCCCTCACAGCACTCATACCCTGCCCCTTTCCCAGGAAACCAAAAATCTTAGGAAAATATTAAGGCAATTTAGAAACCATTGGATACAAAGCAAAACTTAATTAATTTTTCTATTCTAAAATCCATAACATGCCCTTTTTTTTTTTAATTTTAAAGGGACATATATAATGCAAGATGCTGGTTCCTGAAATACTTTGCTTCATATTTTTGTGTGATGATCCTCATTTCATTGACCATGCTTTTGAGAGGACATTAAATATAATATTTAAAGGATAATATAATATAATCTTTAATGTAATCTTTAAAGGATAAATAAACTTTTAATATACCAGACTTTTCATTTTTGGAGGGATGGAGCGGATAAATATTAATAATTCAAGCCATCATAGTACTTGATTAAACCCCTAGGAATTTCCAATTTGTTAGGTAGCTGGAGTACTCCTTCAGAATATCTGTTTCTATTTCAGAATCTTAAGATTCAAATGACTGCTGTCTCTCTTGTTCACTCAAAAAGATTGAAAGATGAACTTGAATTAATTTGCTTTTATTCAAGCATATAAGGAACCTGCTGGAGAAAATACAAAAATATGAAAATATAATAGGCATGCCTATAGATAAACTTTTAGTAATAATTTGTGTTTGGTAGAAAAAAATTCAAAATTAGGCATGTCTTGGAATAAAAAAAAAAGGATTTATAGTGTGAATCTCTTCTCCAGCACTGAATTCCTGATATTACAGCTTTATGATGATTACAATGAAATTCAAAAGTGAAATAAGGTCTGGGAGGATCCAGCACTTTGGATTTCAGTGTAAATGAGAAAATTGGGGAACATAACAGCAAGCATGACTCAGGAACCTGATTGCTGGTTTTGTTGTTTTGTTGGGTTTTTTCCTGTTGAAATTCCTCCAGTTTTTAATCACCTTTAAATCTCCTCAGGGTAATTAGTGAGGGCACTGGTCCCTGGGGGAGGCTGCAGTCCCACATCTCCCGAGGATCACCACTCCCATCCATTATTCCTGTGCTACCCTTGATTTCCAGGCTGCACCATTGTCTTAATCCACATTTAACTTTAATAGAAAATGACAAATTTCACTAATTTACACCGAAATTGCTTTTTAGAATTGCTTTTTGCTTCCCAAAAATGTGCAGCACAGCCATTGAGCCTCACTTAACTTTCAAAGCACAGCCCAAGGGTTGTAAACACCTCGGTGAGAAAACTCTGACAGGTGAATCATGTGAGTACATCCTCCCACAGGAGAGGCATTTTCAGGGTGTTGAAAGCTTCACACTTCAGTTCAAAAAGTAAAACTTGGGTTTCTCCTTTGAGAGAAAGCCATTTTGTACAACCTGTGCAGAAATAATGCATCAAACCACTTCAAAACATGGAGCAGTGGTCCCACAGCTCTGCACTGTAAAGAGTTTTTATGCTGTAATCACAATGGGAAGCAAAACTACTCCTTGGTGATATTTTTAGAGGTTTTGGTGGCTGAAATTCAGGTTTTATTGGCTGAAATGTTTTAAGAGATGCTAATAAAACATTTTTTTTCCTTTTCCAGTCATGTGCACACAGTCAAGAGTGATGGGGAAAGGGAGAACACCTGCTGGGATTTTAGAATTTATAGTACAACCCAAAAAATATAGAATTCTCTGACAGAGACAACTCTGGAATTCCTACTAAGCTGATACCTTCCCATTCCCCAGAACACAGCTAAATTATTAAATACAGCTTAAGGATAGAAATAAATGTATTTCTATAACATCTGTAGGAACAGCACAAGAATTAATACTAATCTGGTCTCAGTCTTTCATGTTTCCAGTAGGAATTAATTCCATTTTAATTAATTAATTAGTTAATTCCACTTTTATTCTCTTTATAAGCTGGCATTAGAACTTTGCAAAGGTCTGAACAAGTCCTGTAAAACTGAAGTTACACTGAAGTGCTCTCAGGGGTTTCTTCTTCAGCGATGGAAAGTTCCTTTTTTGATTTTTTTTCTTCTATGGCCAAACAGGAGTTTTCAGTCCTTTTCCCCCTGAAACAGGAGGGTTGCAAAATGCAAATGCCACCGAGCTGTCACCTCAGCCCCTGCTCCATGTGGGTTGCACATCCTGTGCCCTTCCAGCAGGATCAAGTCTGCACACTGAGGAGCCTGTTGGAGCCTCCCCGGGCTGGCTGTGACCCCCAGCACCTGCCAAGCTTCAGCTCCCCTGCTCCCAACCCTCTCCTGAATTCCCCTGGAAGGTTCATCACAGGACAAGTTCCTAAATTTCCTCCTTGCTAAAATGTCTCACTGCAACGTTCTCATTACAACCACACCACAGTGCCAGGATAAATGCGTTAATACCTCCACATCTCTCTTGTTTAGGAGCTGGAGATGTACAAGTAAAATATAAAATAAATATTTCACAGGGGCAGTTAAGAGGCAGAGAGTGTAAGACATGAAACTTCCGTTGATTTCCTTCCAGAGACTTTTAAAAACATCCTTCTTCCTCTACCAACATATTTAACTTGTTCCTCCCCTCTGTGTTTGTTGGGGATTTTGCATAATGCAGTGTCACTAGAAACTTTCTGTCTAGCTGAATTAAGAACCACCAAAAGTCTCTCCAGAATGGAGTTCCTGAGTGAAACTGAAAGGACTAAGTGGCTGAATAACTTTTATTTTAATTAAAAAAAAGAAAAAAAAAGGATATGGCCAGTTGCTTTGGAAAAAAGGCCATTCACTTGCCAGGGGACTTGGAGATCTTCAGACCACCCAGAAGGCACAGACCCTGCCAAATCAAAACCCCAAGGGCATCATGCAGAAAGGGCTGCACTTGGCTCCCAGCACAACTGGGATTTTACCTTTTATACTTCAGGGCTTAGAGCCATAAAGGAGAACTTGCAGCTGAAACTTTGTGTTTTATCATTAATAAGTCCCACCTGTCTAAAAAATGGGTGAGAGTAGAAGCAGGAATGGGGTGATCACTGAGAAAATCAGTTTTGCAGCTGAATGGGATTGGGAATGCCAAGAGGGCTGAGCTCTCCTGCTCCACGATGCCCTACACAGCACCAAGTTGGCTCCCAGCACTATTGGGATTTTACTTTTTACACTTCAGGGTTTAGAGTCATAAAGGAGATCTTGCAGCTGAAACTTTGTGTTTTATCATTAATAAGTCCCACCTGTCTAAAAAACATGTAAGAGCAGAAGCAGAAATGAGGTGATCACTGGGAAAATCAGTTTTGCAGCTGAATGGGATTGGGAATGCCAGGAAGGCTGAGCTCTCCTGCTCCACGATGCCCTACAGAGCACCCGGGAGAAGCTGCAGCAGGTGGAAAAAGAGGCCACAAAAGCAGAAATTTTTCTATCAAAAAGGGGTATCACTGGTGCCACTCAGTGAATTTTGGGAGCTGGCACATGATGTCACCCAGAGATGAGACTTCAGCTTGGGGTTTTGCCCTTGTCATCCCTGAATTTCCAGCTAGCCCATTACTCTGGCTCTAATTAGACTCAAATGATGAATATTTGTCAGGCTTTGGAGATATTTGTTGTGAAACCAGCTGCACCTGTTAATAAATGGGGGCGTAGCACTGCCAGGAATGTTGCAGTGTAAACAATGATGGCAGTGATTGTTCAGAGTTCCCATTCTGCTGAAATCAATATTAAATTGAGGAATATTGGAGTGATGCTGTGTCAGGGCTATCTAAATCAGAGGGCAGACAGAATTAAGGGAATAAAAATCAGTTCTGTTTATTGAAGGGCCTGCAGGTATATTTAGGGCAGATGAAGCCCCCCAGGGGCTACACCCAAAATGGACAATGGCTCACAGGTTTTTGTACTTTTATCAGTTTGGTCCATTTCAATATTGGAGGTTCATCTGCCAATCCCAGCTGCAGGTAATGAAGTCATTGAGCCCAAGTTTGCTCCCCCAAGTCCCTTTTGTTCCCATCCCTGGGCCCTGAGGCAGTGAGGTGTCCTTGATTGCCAGGCCTGGAGAGGAATTGTTGTGTGTGCCCAAAATGGGAAAGCTGCAGCTGCCACTGGGTGTGGAGTTTGGAGTGACACACTAAAGAACTGCAGGAGTATCAATAAATTAAATATATAAAAGCTAAAATGCTAAGGCATCAAGAGCATAGTGTGTAGTTATTACATTGTTGTTCTTCTATTTCTAGAGTCTCATACCTGTGTTGTTGTTGCTTCTTAGCCAGGGCTCTTCTCTTCTGGCTCTCCCTGGCTGCCCTGCCCCCTTTTATCCCAAACCTTCTCATGTGCTACAGCCCATCACAGCTGCAGCCCATTTACAGTAACGAGCATCAGGGCAGGGTCACTTATACAATACAGAGATCTTTTACTGAGAGACCAGCTATACAATACATACTATAATCCCGTGGCCCCTACATAGTACACACTTGCACTTTAAGATGTGATAATCAGATCAAAAACTCTTTAATATTTATAAATGAGCAATCTGTGCCCATGAGCTCACTTCCAAAGAGAATTGGAAACGCTCATTTCCAAAAAGAACTGGAATTTCTGAGTTTCCACGGCCAGGGGATGCAGCTTGCCCTGTGTGCTGTGGCAGCACAGCCTGGCACTCAGCTGGGACTGTGGGGCAGCACCTGCTCAGCAGCACCAACCTGCCAAAACCAGGCCCAGCCCATGGCACGGCTGCAATCAGAGCAGGGCCAGCCATGGCAGCAGCACAGAAATGCAATTCCAGCCATTTGGAGGTGCTGGGGATAACTCAGATTTACACATTGTTTTACTAGACTTGAAAAATGGAACTGCACATGGGCTGAAGGGGGTGGCAGGGAAATGCCCTGCTCTGGGGGATGGCTGAGCCTGCACCACCTGCACAAAATGGAACTGCACATGGGCTGAAGGTGGTGGCAGGGAAATTCCCTGCTCTGAGGGATGGCTGAGCCTGCACCACCTGCACAAAATGGAACTGCACATGGGCTGAAAGGGGTGGCAGGGAAATTCCCTGCTCTGAGGGAAGGCTGAGCCTGCACCACCTGCACAGCACCTCACTCAACCTCGGCAGCAGCACCCAGATAAATTATAATTCCTCCCAAAAATATTCCTGGAAGTTTTCCAAGAGTGAAAGCATTCCTCCCTCAAGTTTGTTATTTGAATGCTCTATTTATATAGTGGAGTGTTAAAATAATTAATTTTTTGGGCCAGACTATGATAATCTCTTTTGACAACCTTTGTGGGTAGCACAGCCATGATTTTTTTTTTTTCCTGGTAATTATTTGAGTTCTAGACCAGCTTTCAGAAAAAAAAACTAATTATTATTTATTATTATCTATTCCAATTCTATAAGATTATTATCTATTCCAATTAAGAAATGCAGGTGTAAGAGAGGTAGAACTTCAAGAATTCGTCCCAGGTGAAGTATTATGTCACTGGCAAGTTGTGCTTTTATTTGACTGCAGGTTTCTGCAGCCCCAAATTCAGATTTTGATTAATAAGCTAATACATTTCTTTTCCTCAGGAGTAAGTTCCAGTATAATGTTTCTGAATGAAGAGAAAACCTGACCACCTCCTGAAAACCAATGAGGAGGGAAAGATTAAACCTCTGTGTGAAGTAGATAGGAAATAATTTTTTAAAAATATTTTAAAAAACATATTTTGAGGGAGGGATATTATTTTTTCAAGTAAATGCATAATTTTTTTTACAATATTTGATGATCTGACTTGTCAAGCTTATTTTTTGCTAGTCCTAAACTATTAACTCTAGTCTGAGCATTCAGTAGAATAACCAGTGAGTAAAACAGAGAAATGTTTTCCCAATATTTTTGTCAGATATATGATGAGGAAAAGGAAAGTTTTGTGCACCAAAGATATTCATAAATTGAGGCAGATTTGTAACATTTCAGAGAAGGTCCTGACTCTGGGCCCTGTATTTAAGATACTCTGCAGGACTTTGAGGTGACTGAGCAGCCCAATAAATGAAAAAAAAAATTAAATTATTATAAAATAATTGTTTTTTCTAAAGTGGACACACAGAGGTGTAAAAGGGGTTCCAAAAGTTCCTATACCATAGAACGACTTGTGGGTTTTGGTTGGGATAATGCTTCCAGAAAATAAAATTTCATCCTTAAAGAAATCTCAGTTCTCTCATTCTGCACATGAGGCTTTCAGCTGGGTAATAAAAATATTTGGGGATAATAAAAAACTTTGTGGCTGTTCCTCTAGTACAGCCACAATGCTGATTTTTGTCACAGCACCATTGATTCTGTCTCTTGTGTCTGCTTTTCACAAGATCACAGAATAATCTGGCTTTTCCTTATTTTTTCTTATTTTTTTCTATTCCAAGATGATTTACAAGGAAAAGCTGCTCTCTCCTTCACTCTGAAAAGGCAATAAAGCTTCTTTGGATATTCATTGTGCACAGGTGTAAAATCCCATCAGAAATTGGGAAAGGTTTTCTGCACAGCATCAGGAGGTTGGGATAATTTTGAGAAAAAATTATATTGCAAAAATGACTTGAACAAAACACACTTTACTTTAAAATACATTAAATTCCCTTTATGAATGCCAACACTGATTCCAGTGTTGTTTAGTGCAAAACCAGGTGCTTTGGGCAGGACTAGGACTAGAGTCACTTAGCTCTAATTGCTGAATATTCTTCTTGAATACTGAACTTCAAAAGCCAAAAAAAGCCCAAATTGTTACTTGAAAACTGAAAACATTGGATTATTCAAGTGAGACAAGGCTGGAATGAGGTGCAGATATTTCTGGAAGCCCCTGAGGGCAGGCAGTGCCCATTCCATCACCTCAATTGTTGTGTTTCTTATTCTCAACAACCCCTTTCATTTTGCTCTGCTCCCTGTTTGATGTGGTGGAGATCACAGCCTCCAACACGTGCAATTTCACTTTCCAGTGCTGATGACAAGTTCAGACTGAAAGCAGTTTTGTAAAATTACCCATGGCAGTGCAGACAGAACAGAACAATGTAATTAACTGCAGAGCAAGTCATTAAAAAGAGAGAGAAGAAATGAAGCTGCAAATCAGCTGCAGAGGCAGACCCTGAACTTTTGGCACCACAAATTGCCAATTCATTATCAGCATTGTTGTTATCAGCCCCCTGGAATATTTGGTGACCTTTAAGTTTAGAAATGGAGCTTTGGGAGTTGGAGAAACTCAGAAATCCACTAAAAATGTCCCTTTTTCTTTTTGCTTAATTGAAACAGGGTTCTAGAGATCAGGATTTCTATTTAAACACAGCAGCTGTGCCCTTCTGCCAATCAATGCATAAATTCACAGAAGGCCACTACAAACTGCATGGAGCAAATCCATAAATATGGTTGGGAAGTGTTTTGAGCCATCACAGGCAGAAATTTTTAAACCAGAATCTATAATTGCTTCTAAAGTTATGGGTTTGCAATGCTAGAGCAATAATTATTATTTTTTATCTTCTGGAAATGGACAGAAACCAAACAAAACAAAACCATTTGGTTCTTTATTGGAAAAAAAAGAAAAAAAAATGAAAAATATGGTTTGACCATAGATAGTTCAAGTCAATAAAATGCTTTAAATAAGGGCACAAAGGGAAATATGGGCTCATTTCTCAGTGTTTACAGAATTTGCCAAGGATAGTGGCAAACCCCCCTACCTAGGGAGATAAAATCATGCAAAAAGTCACAAATTCACAGAACCGCACTCTGTACAAACAGACTCTGCTGCATTTAGGGCCAGAAATCACAAATTTCCCCTCCCAGGAGAAAATGCAGCCAGAAATGCTGCAAGGACTCTCTGCATTTGCTGTGCCCAAGACAGAGATAAATGTTTATAAAATGGGAGAGAACTCCAGCAGAGAGTTTAGAGCTGCTCCATGAGCAGAAAAAGTGGGAATTCCAGCACCCAGCAAAAAGAAAAGTGGGAATTCCAGCAATAGGATCCCATGGTGCTGGAGATGCAGCAGCCACATTTATTATTATTATCCTTATTCCTCTCTCTGTCAGGAATTGGAGGATTTTGTTTTGGGGTGGATTTGTACAGCCTGCTGTTTTTAGCTGAAATTTGTTAGGAATTTTAAGTCTGGAAAAGGTATTAGAATAAATCTTATTTTCTTGCAAAAATTCCCATTGCCTCTATTAGTTACTGGGGACAGGAAGAAAAACACTCAAAATTTCCCTCAAATACTTGAATTCTGGTGTATATTTCATCCATAAAACTGCTCTTTTTGCATCCAGCTGGAGAGCAAGTATTTTAAGGCCCAAGGAAGGGCTGAACAATGAAATAAAAATGAAGAACAACAGGAATTATCTGTCAAGTAAGAAAAGGCTTTTTCAGGAGTTCCTTCTTAATTTCTTTATTATAATCCAAGCAGATGAAATGGCAATTTTAAGAGTTAGGAAAGAGTAGCAATAATAGTAACAGCACCATGAACTAGGGGCAAAGAAACCCTGACCTCAATCTTATGTTGTTTTTTATTTTTTTTAATGTACTTGTAAGCTGTGTGTTATTGACATAAAACCATATATTTATTTTTATATTATTTATAGTCCCTGTTTGGGCTATTTTTAAAAGCCCATCCACCTCTAGTCAGCAGTGCAAAACAAGTGTGATTCAAGAGAGCTCCAACAGAGGTCTTATTCTTCAGGGAAATCAGATTGAGTAAGGGCTTGAATAAATTCAGGCTGCAGCCCCAGCAGCCTGTGGGTGTCTGTGAATGGCTCATTTGGAATTCCAGACACACTGTGAGCTACAAATGCCAACCACCAGAGCTGCACCACACAGACCAGGCTCTTTCTCCATCTTAAAGCAGCCACTTCCTTTCTGAAAACACACTTTAAAATCCTCTGAGGACAGAGTGATTCATTTCAGGAATTTTTCCTCATCCGTGTTGGGTTTTTTTCGGATTTTATCTCAAATATTGTCCCAATGCAAGGTTGTAAACAAGGAAAAGCAGCAGCTCACGAGCAGAGCTGAAATGGGGGAGAAAAATTGAGTTTATCTGTTTTGGCAGATAAGAGCTTGCTGCTGTGATCTGTCATTTGGGTCATTTTCTCCTTCAGAATGGGAACTGAAATTCATTTTGCTGAGAATTTCTTTCAAACTCTGGGTGCAGGAAGGCAGAGTTTTCCCACAGGACAAATGGGAGTTATTTCACCTCATGTTGATCAAGACTGCAGGTGAGAAGGCTGCCCTAGAACAGAGGCTGGGCAGAGTTACAGAATAAAGCAGGGATTTATTCACAGCATCTCCTCCATGGATGCACCTTGGGCAGCACAAGAGCCCAGCCAGGGCTGCACTCAAGATGAACCAAAAGGGTCCCAAAATGAACCCAAGATTCAGATGGTGTTCACAGGGGTTTTGGATGAGGGAAGGGGTGAGGATCTGACTCCATGTTTCAGAAGGCTGCTTTATTATTTTATTATATATTAAATTAAAACTATACTAAAAGAATAGAAGAAAGGATTTCATCACAAGGCTGGCTAAGAATAGAAAAAGAAAGAATGATAACAAAGGCTTGTGGTTTGGACTCTCTGTCCGAGTGAGCTCATTGTGATTGGCCATTAATTAGAAACATCAAACATGGACCAATCCCAGATCCCCCTGTTGCATTCCACAGCAGCAGATAACCATTGGTTACATTTTGTTCCTGAGGCCTCTCAGCTTCTCAGGAGGAAAAATCCTAAGGAAAGGATTTTTCATAAAAGATGTCTGCGACAGCAGGGGTTTATTCAAAGGATCTCCTCCATGGATCCACCCTGGGCAGCACCAGAGCCCAGCCAGGGCTGCACCCAAGATGAGCCAAAATGGTCCCAAAATGCACGATGGGCACGGGGTCTGTCCCTGGGATCAGTTCTGCTCCATTTGCACCTTGCAGTTCATTGTCCCATCCCAGCTTTAGCCCAGGCAGTCCCACCCTGCTTGTTTTTCTCTCTCCAGCCCACGGTGTTTGTGCTCCTGGGCTGAGATTTGGATCATTTGTCCTTGGTGCCCAGCTGGAGCAGGAATTGTTTTGTGTCCCTGCTCTGTGCACAGAGCTCACCATCCCCTGATATGGAGCTCAGACACACACACAAAGGCAGCACAGAATGTGAAAATATAAAAGCCAAACCTGAGAGCTCACCCCCTCTGTGCCATCACCTGGACTCACTCACACACGAGGCAAAGCTTTCCCAGCAGCAAACCTGGGCTGGGTTTCAGAACAAAAGGAGCAAAATCTGATTTATTCCTGCCCTGAGCATGCTCCTCCAGCTCGGGGCATCATGTGGCTCCTTGTTTCCAAGGAAACAACTCTGATGCTGAGCACATCCTCTCCTATCAGCAACTGCAGGAGGGTTTGGGGATTTTTTTCTTCCCCCCTCTGAGAATTTTTTGAAGACATCAATCTGAAATAATTTGCTGCACTTGATTGGCGTTGATTTCTATTTACAAATATGTAATTCTTCCCACGAGTAGAGGAGATTATCCAAATCTACACAGAAATGAACTGCAGGAAATACACGGCACAGGCAAATTAATTTAATTATATTTGGGATGGGATTGCCACAGTTGACAAGGGAATGAAGATGTCACACAATTGTGATCCCTAGATGGAGCTTTTACTTTGATTCTTTGGAGGCATCATTTGAATTATGGCTGATTTGTCATTTAAAAAAAAATAAAGAGATTGACAGAGCAGTGATCATATCTGGAGCACCTGGAAAAACTGAGGAAAAAAGAGAGAAATGGGGAAAAATGGGAACAAATCTGAAAGTGTGGCACAGCTGAGAGAAGTGGTGCTTCTGCCTATCAGTGGATTGGTAAAATAAATTAAAAATGGATTTACAGGAGCTAGAGAAAACCTTTCAGTACAATGATAAGAGATTCCTGAAGGATTCTTTTTCCCTTCCTGTTAGAGGCCTGGACTTTACCACCCAGGACAGTTTTTATGGCATCAAAACCTCCATATGACTGGAGAGTTGCAGCAGTTAGTCAGGTTTCCAACGTGAATCCACACTCTAAGTTATGGCCTGCAAGTTTTCATTTCTTTGTTTCCCTGTGTGAACAGCCCCAGTACAAAAAAATGACATCATTAAATCCCCCACAGAGCATCAAATTAAATTCTAATTAAAGTGAAGAAATGCAATGATGAAACAGAAATAGGAAGTGCAAATAACCCTTATTAAATCTATAAATCCAAAATGATACAAATTCAGGTAATTTCTAGTGTCTATTATTAGGAGTGTTTGTAAGAGGTATGCAGACATTAATTCTTTTTAATGAAAACAAATACTCAGGAGATCACCAAAGCACCAAGAAAGGGGCCAAGCAGGCAGGAATTTTTCCATGCCAAGGCAGGCAGAAATTCCAGGGATTTTAAGAGGCTGAGCTGGTTCTGTTTGGACATTTAATGAAAATAACATAATTTCCTCTGCCATGTTAAAAACCAAGCAAGGCACTGCAGAGTTTGTGGGGCTCTGTTGGTACCTGCCAGGCCTAAAAGAGAATTTTGGAGCATTTTTGGAGCTCACATTGGGCTGGAAGTGCTTTGTGCCTTATCTCCAGTGGGAAAACTGATAACATGGCCAATATGAACTGTCCCCTATCAACAGGCAGGGAAATAGAGAATTGGGTCTGTGCTTTAGGAAGGGACATTTAAGTGACAGGATTTAATCAAGTAATTTAATCTAAACACACTTAATTTGTCATGCTGAGTAAAGAGATTCAGCACTGAAAAAAGCAACTTATTTAAATCTTTCTATCCTGAGCAAAGAATCCCTGTACAAGGCCATTGCCTGTTTTACAGCCCCTGTGATAAGATACAAAATCCTGCCCAAAAAAACCCTCTTTTTTATTGTGTTCTATTCAAAAGCACAGAAATATTCACAGGAGGGAAACAGCTCTGTGGAGGTTTCCAGACAAAAATATTACTGCAGCTTCCATCAACTGGTTTTACTGGAGGTTGGAAGTGAGCATGAAAAATAAGAGCTTTAGCAAAAAAAGGGCCTTCAGCAGGTAAATTAAACTTAAACTTAAAACACTTAATTTGTGCTGAGTAAAGAGAATCAGCATTGAAAAAGGCAATTTACTTAAATCTTTCTATCCTGAGAAAAGAATCCTTCAGCAAGGCCATTGCCTATTTGTGCTGAGTTAGAAAACCTCTCCCAGAAAATGTTCTGTTCAAAAGCACAGAAATATTCACATATTCCTCAAAAGGAATAGATATCCTTTATATTCCTTTTGGAAAATAGCTCTGTGGAGGTTTCCAGGTAAAAATATTACTGCAGCTCCAAGCAATAGGTTTTACTGGAGGTCAAAATTGAGCATCAAAAATAAGAGCCTTAGCTTAAAAAGGGCTTCAGCAGGTAAATTAAACTTAAAACACTTAATTTGTGCTGAGTAAAGAGAATCAGCATTGAAAAAGGCAATTTACTTAAATATTTCTATCCTGAGAAAAGAATCCTTCAGCAAGGCCATTGCTTATTTGTGCTGAGTTAGAAAACCTTCTCCAGAAAAACCTCTGTTTATTGTGTTCTCTTCAATATTAATTTTACTTTGGTTTTAAAAAAACCCTCTGTCCAAAATATTCTCCTCTTGAATGTCATCCTGAGTGAGCCTTGATCTATAGAATACCCAGTCCTGGGAGCTGATCCTGGGTTAATTTTAAAGCACAGATTAGGGACAAAACTGGCAAGAAAACAGTGCTGCAAAGCAATTTTCCCTTTAAAAATCCACTTCTTTTTTGGGCATTGGTCTTGCCTGCAAGCTGCTAATCCATTTTCTCTCTGTGTTCAATGCTATTTTCTTGAACATGAATGCATTAGAAAATAATTTACTTTTGGTCTTCCTTACAATATTTACCTCTTTGTAAACATTTAAAACTTTTTTTTAATGTATTTTCTATTCTACTTGTACCTTTCAAAGCTCAAAAAGCCAAACCCCCAATTTTGCAGACTTAAAAATTATCACTGTTTCAAGATTTTTCTATCTAAATCTAAATGTATTTCATTTGATCTGTAGATCTAAACTGGACATCACCAGCTTCATTTTAAGTGAAGCTCTATGGGGAAAGCCCAGGAATATAAATCCATTTGTATTCCAAATAATTTCAGGAATGAATTAGAAGGAATTCAGACAGGAGGTTTTGCTTTGAGATCACTTCTGAAGCATCACTGGAGTAATTTATTGGAATCAGGCTGAAGGGCTGTGCTTTTTCTGAGCCCTATGTATGCCTTCAAACCCTAAATTACATTTTTAAAGTTTGGAAAAATTCTGCTTTTGACAGGAAATGCCCAGGAATCCCAAAGAGCAGCCCTAGAATGTTCTCTGGACACCTGCAGGGTGCAGAGGCCAAGCTGCCAGGCAGGCAGGAGAGCACAGAGCCCTGTGCTGATGGCAATTAGCACAAATAATGAGCTGCCCAAAATTCCAGCAACACCTGGGCAGCACGCCTGGCTTCAGAGGGGTTATAGGGTGAAATAGATTCACATGGGAAGTTTGCTCTTTTATTTAGATGCAGAAAGCTTTTTCCAGACTATTCCCAGGCTGGGGATTTGGTTGGGTGCCTCTCATTAGGCTGTGTGATGGTCTAGGGTGACACTTGGTGGCTAATCCGAGCACTGAAACATCAATTGCAAGTCAGCTCTTGGGAGAATTCAGGAAGAAACTGATGTCAGCTCCTGATTAAAATCCTGAGCAGGCACGTGTGCAGCTTCTCAGGTGTTTGGAGCGTGATGTGGAGTGGTGAGCATGTCTGAACTGCTGTTCTCAAATTAAACCTGCCTGAATTCCCTGAAACAAGGGAATGATCTCACTGGAAGTGCCTTTAACAAGGACAGAGGAGTTTGGCCATGGGATAGAAAGGGAAAAACAACTGATGGGATTTCTTTGTCAGTGTCCTCTTGATGCCTCAGATTTGAGCTTTTATATTTTCACATTCTGTGCTGCTGTAGTGTGTGGGTCTGGGTTCACATGAGGGGATGGAGAGCTCTGTGCACAGAGCAGGGACACAAAACAATTCCTGCTCCAGCTGGGCACCAAGGACAAATGATCCAAATCTCAGCCCAGGAGCACAAACCCCGTGGGCTGCAGAGAGAAAAACAAGCAGGGTGGGACTGCCTGGGCTAAAGCTGGGATGGGACAATGAACTGCAAGGTGCAAATGGTGCAGAACTGATAAAAATGTGAGATTTTGTCACCAAGCCCTCTTACTTGGAGCTGTCTGGGCAGAGCCATGGCTGTGGCCTTTGAAGGCCCCTCAATAAATATCCACTTTATTCCCTTTAACTCCATCCAGCTTCTTCTCCAGCTCCTCAAGGCATCATTTTGGTGACCCAGATGGGACAGTGAGGCATCTGGCAAACCCTTGGACCTGGCATTCCCAGAGAGGCCCAGCTGAGCTCCAGAGGCCCTTAAGGCATCACTGTTTATCTGACATCAGCTGGCTTTTCCTGGGGGTGCTGGGGACAAACAACAGGGAATGCTCCCAGTCCCTCCCCTTGACCTCTCTGATGCTGGCCTGGAGCTCAGCTTGGTGTGCTAGCTCAGTTTGGTTTCTGAGCTCAGCTTGGTCTCCTGGTTCAGTTTGATGTCCTGGCTGAGTTTGGTTTCATGGCTGACTTTATTTTCCTGGCTCAGCTTGGTTTCCTGGCTCAGTTTGGTTTCCTGGCTGCTTCCCACCCCTCACACCCCGTCTTCTTGCCCCATCCCTGCTGCTGGCTCACCACAGTTTGGTTTTGTGGCTCAGTCTGGGTTTCCTGTCTCACTTTGGTCTCCTGGCCCACTTTTGTCTCCTGGCCCACTTTGGTTTCTGGTTTCACACTCCCCTCCTCTTGCCCCTTCCCTGCTCCTGGCTCACCCAGCCACCTGGACCTGCAGTTTATTGTGCAGATAACACCAAACCTCCCCATTTCCATGGATTCTCCTTCATCCCTGCAGCTCATGGCTGGCCTCACACTGCTTTGGGAACAGTTGATTTCAGCTCATACATCTTGAGGGGAATGTAGCTCAGAATTGCACAGATTTCAGCAAAGCTTCTCCAGTTCTACCCTCAGCAATCCAAAGTCATCAACTTGTGAACTTATGCAAGGAAAAATCCCTTTGCAGGAGTCAGTGGTGGGTGCAGACTTAACTTTTAATACTGCAAACACACCAACTCTGTTGTCATTTTCCAGCATTCACCCAGCTGGGAAAACAATTCCACTTTGACACTTTGTGCAGGTGAGGGGCTCAGCCTGACACAAACCCCCACTCTGAATTGCACTTCCATGCTTTGAGAGCATCCTTTGCTGTCCTTCAGCTGCAGGTACCCACCTGTAGGATTGAGGGTAAAAAAGAGTTTGAGGCTATTGTAATGTGCAGGCCTCATCTATTGCAGCAATGAGTAAGGGCTTTCATAATTAGTTCAAGCATTTTGGGGTAATCTCTCCGTGATTAGATTAGATTAGATGAGTACATTTGCAGGTACTCACCTGTAGATTTAGGGTAAAAAACAGTTTGAGGCTGTTGCAATGTGCAGGCCTCATCTATTGCAGAAACGAGTAATGGATTTCCTCATTAGTTCAAGCATTTTTGGATAATCTCTGCATCATTAGATCCTGCTTTTCTCTTCACTTAAAACTCTGAGTGAGGCTGTTTTAGCAGTGTTTACACTGAAATTTCTCATCCCAGTTTGCAGTAGGGTTTCCCTCAGAGCTGAGGTGAGTCTGGCTGGATTCAGAGTCCATCCTAGAGCAGATTTTCTCCTCAGCTGCTCTGCACATACTGAAACCCACAGCAGGAACAAATCTCATTGTGCTTCTGGGAGAGATCTTCCTTTGGTGTCCCTTCACAGCTGTTCTGTATTCCAGCCTTTGCCACAGCCACTGGTGCAGTTTGGGCTCACAATTCCCAGTTTCAGGTTTTAAATCCATCCCTCCCTCCTGCAGAGCCATGGAGGTTTTGTGGGTAATTCCCACCTGAGACATCTCAGATTCCAGCCCCTCCCTGAGCTAGCCCTGGAATCTCCATCCCAAGAGATCACTTTGACAGCAGAATTGTCCTTTCCCAAACAATTTCTTTGTTCAAAGGGAATCTCTGGTTGCTTCACTGGACATTTTCCTTGCATTTATTACATAGGGAAAACCAGTCTGACAATTCTGGGTTTCCCTCACTTGAATTTAACACTAACCTTTTAATTTCCCTAAATTCCTTCATGGCCTGTGCCACTACAGTGACATGAATACCCCAGTGGGTTTTCCACTGGCAGGATGCTGCAGTGTCCCTCTGTTCCCTTGTCACAAAGGTTTCAGCAAACAGAGCAGCCTGATTGCCTCCTCCAAGGTGTGAAATCACAGCAAAGCTGTTTTTATCTGCATAAATTGTGGGTAGATTTGAAAGTCTGCATTTAAAACTATGATAAGAAAATACAATTAAAAGATCAGAAGGGATTCAATCTGTTTAAATGATTAGAAATTCATGCAGACCTGCTGGGAGGTGCTGCTCCCCTTCTTGAAAAGGGCTCAGCAGAGCTCCCAGTCTGAGTTTAACCCTGAATTTATCAAATATGTGAGAATTGAGTTCTTGTACCTGGGGCACAGAGCTCTGATTGTAAAACCCAATTTCCAGTTTGAATTCCTGCACACTCTGCAATCCCATAAAGAATTCTCCATTTTCAGCTCCCCAAAGCCCTGGGCCCACCCTCCCTGTTAAGCTCTGAGTGCTCTTGTGTGCTTTGCCCCGTGGGTTCAGCAGGGGTGACAGGATTCCCCCTCTGGAGTGGGTTTGTGATGTGTGGGATGCTCATCTGTGCTTCAGCACATCCTGCACAACGCTGGGAACTGCACACAGGAGCTGCTGGGTCTGGAAAAGCCTCCTCTGCAGCCCAATGGGAAAAGAAAAATGATTGGATGAAATGATTTCATCTTTGCTATCATTAACCTGAATTATTTAATTCATCCTTGTGAGGAAAAGTTCTGAGCATTATTTCTTATAGATTTAAAATTATTTTACTCAGTCATTAGACGATCATCAACCTCTTCTGCAGCCACATTGAAGCCAAGTGGAAAAGAAGAACCCCAAAAAAGAAACAAAATCAAAGAATTTGGATCATCCTGTGCATTGCTATTGAGCATGGTTTGGGTTTTTTTAAAAAAACCTCCTGAATAAGACCCTAATCTACTGATATGACTTTTGTTTGTCCTACTTTGATAAACCAAAATCAAAATTTACCCATAGCAGTTAAAAAAAAAACCAAAAACACACCACCCCAACCAAAAAATGGTAAAATGAAAAGAAAAGAAGGAAAACTGATCAGAAAGCAAAAGCAAGTCTTAGAAACAACTCTTCCTTTTGATCAGAAAAAGTTTTAAGCATTATTTCCTATAGATTTAAAATTATATTACTCAGTCATTAGACTATCATCAACCTCTTCTGCAGCCACATTGAAGCCACAAGTGGAAAAGAAGAACCCCAAAAAAGAAACAAAAACAAAGAATTTGGATTACCCCATGCATTGATTTGGGTTTTTAAAAAAAAAACCCTCCTGAATAAGACCATAATTTACTGATATGATTTTTTATTTGTCCTACTTTGATAAACCAAAATCAAAATTCCACCAAAGCAGTTAAAAAAAAAACAAAACAACCCCCCTCCAAGAAAAACAACAACAAAAAACTACAAAAAAAGGTAAAATGAAAAGAAAAGAAGGAAAAGTGATCAGAAAGCAAAAGCAAGTCTTAGAAGCAGCTCTTCCTTTTGATCAGAATAACTTCACATGGCAGAGACTGCTTCAAAGCCCAGCAGTTTTCTGGGAATTATTGAAGCTTGAGGAGAGTGTTTCAAGTGATAATCTGCTCCTTTGGAGCTGGGCACTGCACAAAATGGCCCTAATGAGATTCAGTTCTAATGTCACAGGTCTTTCATAGCTGCATTTTAATCTCTGCTCAGGGCACCCAGGATGGCTGAATGAACAGCATTTCTATTCCACAGAAATAAAAATTTCCATTTGAAGATGAGCTGGAGATAATTTGTGCATTTCTCCTGCACACAGAAGTGCTGCTGTGGGGGAAGGAGCAGGACTGGGATGTCAGGGCCTTCACTGACCCCTCTCAGGGACACACAGGGGTGGCACTTTGACAAAACTGTGCAACATGGGCAGGAGTGCTGGGGAATTGAGTGATGCCTTAGCATTTCAGCTTTTATTTAATAAATATTTGCACTCCTGCAGTTCTTTAGTGTGTAACACCAAACTCCACACCCAGTGGCAGCTGCAGCTTTCCCATTTTGGGCACACACAACAATTCCTCTCCAGGCCTGGCAATCAAGGACACCTCACTGCCTCAGGGCCCAGGGATGGGAACAAAAGGGACTTGGGGGAGCAAACTTGGGCTCAATGACTTCATTACCTGCAGCTGGGATTGGCAGATGAACCCCCAATGTGCAAATGGACCAAACTGATAAAAGTATAAAAACCTGTGAGCCATGGTCCATTCTGGGTGTAGCCCCTGGGGGGCTTCATCTGCCCTAAATGTACCTGCAGGCCCTTCAATAAACAGAACTGATTTTTATTCCCTTAGTTCTGTCTGGCCTCTGATATAGGTAGCCCAAAAAGGCATCATGAACCTCACTGATATCACATTTGTGCCCTCTGTTTTTCTTACTGACACTTTCTTCCAACCTGGGATGTCTGAGCTCCATTTGCAGGAGATTTTCCCCCAGCCTGGGCCACTGGCAGGGTGACAAATGCCCTGTCCCCTCCCTGGTGGCACTGCCAGGGGCTGCAGCATGAGGAGAGTCTGGGGAACCAGCACAGAGCCTGCAGCACTCAGCCTGGGCTGGGCAGGACTCAAACAAAAGCAGCTTCTGATGGTTAAAATCCCCTCACTCTGCCACTGCCACAGAACGTTCCCTCCTCTGGCTCTCAGACCAAGCCCAGCCTCTCTGGGATGTCAGAACCCAGTTAATCCAAAAGCTGTGTCTGAAGGATGCTGCTGGGATTCAAATTCTGCCCTCCTGCCATCCCTCTGCAGCAAATGCTGCTGTGCTGAGATGTGCCATGGAGGGTAATGGCCATGGCACAGAGCTGGCAGCTTCACAAGCTGTCCCTGTGGCACACTGCTCCTGTACAAAATCACATTTTCCAATCCAGAGCCCCTGGGGGTTCCTCAGAGATTGGCAGGACAAGAACAGAGCACCATCGTTTCTGACACGTGGCATTGCTATTTTTTATTCAGTTTTCATATCAAACAGCACATCTGTGTGCTCTGGCTGGAAATCAGCTGCTTCTCCTTCAGAAACCTGGTCCTGGCATTTCCCTGGGTCTGAATCCAGAACACACAAACCTCCTGCCCACAATTTGTTGCATTTCTATGGCATCATCTCAGCCTTTAATGCCACAAGAAGCACAGAAAAATGAGTTGTACACTTGCTTTCTTTCAGGATTATAATCTGAGGAACACATTGAAAAACCTAACACATAAATCACTCCAAGATATAATAAGACAAGATAATGTAATTAAAAAGGTATCACTGCAATGAGAAATCCACTATGAGGAGGCTCTAAAAAAAAAAAACCTCCCTTAAATCTAAACCAACACATTCATGTCCTCCCTCTGCATGAACAGATTTAAAAATATTTAACATCAATCCTAAATACTACTGCTGGCATTGTCAGTGGCAGATTAAGAACAAGAAAGAGCAACAAGAGTCTGATGAGAGCAGGTTTTTCAGTGAATTTTAAGATATAGCCACAGAATCTTTGAGATCTGATATTGATTTCCACTGTAGGTAATTGCTATCTGATTTCTGCCTCCCTGTTTAGTCAGAAATAAATCATTCATGTTAATTTGTGCCTTGCTTATGCTCCACGATTGTTTTTAATCACTGACCACAGCTTCCCATCAGTGGACAGATCCTAAACCACCAAACAAGTAGAGAATTAAAGTGCAAACCCACAGTTCCTGTGCAGCCTTCCCTGGCCTGGTTTCTGCTCCATGGACTCTGATGGGAAATTAGGGATGTAAAGAGGAAAACCTGGGGGAACTCCTGAAATCAAAGACACCTGTGCTCTGCCAGCTGAAATGTGAAGCAAAGATTAACTGAGGTATCAAAAGCTGCAGAACAATGCATTAACTTTGGAACACTGGAATTTCTCATGGTTTATGGAAATTATTCCAATTCTAGGTCTCTAGTGCAATTTCAAATCAGCAAAAACTGGTTAGAAGTGATTAGAAGAAAAACCCAACACCAATAACTGGAATAATATTCCAAAGAACTGAAATAATGTTCCAAAGAACTGAAATAATGTTTAAGGATCCAGACTACCAGGTTGCAAACATCTCCCATTGCCATCAAAGGTAATCACCATTTTGGGATGAGAGAAGAAAAGCAGGATTTCCTCACTGGGGCTTTGCTGTACTATTCTGCCCCATAAAAACCAAAATTTTACCAAAGTCTCTAATGGCAAACAGCAGAATAAAGGCAAAAAAAGAAAACTAAAAAGAGCAAGGATGTGGCAGATGATAACTCCCAGCAGGGTGGGTGGGGAATGCAGCACACAACCCTCACTATCCCCCCAAACTCCATCGGCAACACCCTGCAGGACACAAGAGCAGAACAGAAGGGAAAGACTCCCCTGAGCTCCCCAAGAAATCAAACATTCCCTCCCCAAGAAATCCAATATTCCCTCCCCAAGAAATCAAACATTCCCTCCCCAAGAAATCAAACATTCCCTCCCCAAGAAATCAAATATTCCCTCCCTTGCCCCTGCTCAGCTCCTTCCCTTCCCTTGCCAGCACTCCAGGCTCAGCTCTGCAGTTTGCCCCGGAGCCTCCCTGAGCTGCTGCAGCCTCTCTGCCCTTTAACACCTTTAATTTGTGTTTGCTGCTCCTTGGAGGTGCCAATGAGGCACACCTGGCACAGCGAGCAGCAGGGATGGTGCAGCTCCAAGCTCTGGATTAAATTGCTTACATACATCAGAATTTCTAGAATTTCTGCCCAAGGATTCCCTTTGGGCACCTGCTGTCTCCTCTGTCTGCCCTGCACTCCCCTCAGCACGAGATTTCAAACATTTCTTCTGCTTCTTTGGCTTAGCCTGGAATTGAGCTTCAGATGCTCAAGTCTTGAAAACTTTTTAAATGGTGTCACCTTCTTTGAAGAATGGATTTTTTTTCCTGTGTGGAAATTACTTGATCAGTGTTTCAGTATTTGGACTTTTCTGCCACTCTGACAACGTTTAGTTGCAGCCTCAGGAGAAAAAGCAATATTTTTTAAAGCTGCTACCATTGCAAAAGGCAGGATTTCTTCTCTTTTCCCTTCCAATATTGCCTGCAAAGTCTTGACATCAAAAGTAGGCATTTTTCTGAGCCCAGGAGAATTCAATGACCAGTAATTATTTTTTTTTTATATCAGCCACATTTTTCCTACTTTGACAACATTTATGGAATGATACTCTGTGGAACTAATTTAAAAGGAGAGATCATTCAGGATGTTTGAGTACCTGCCTGTTTTCCCTACTAAACCTCACATTGCTGGGGAACCTAAAGAATGTTTTTTGGTTGTTATTTTTAATAAATCCATGATTTGTAAAATGTAACAGGAACTCAAATTGTGACCACAGCTTTGAGCTTTTTCCCATTTCAGGATTCAATCACAACCAAACCCTTCAGTGTGGTGAGACTGCAGAGGTTCTGCACTGATGAAGAAATTCAATTAATTCTTGACTATAGGTAGCAAAACTTCCCTGTGGTGTGAGGTGGTTCAGGGCTGTCCCAGCCATTATTTTCAATGTCTGCTCTTTGGAGGGAAAGCAAATTTCCACCAGGCTCACCATTAGCATGAGGATGCTCTGATCATAGATCAGCCTCCAAATTTTCAGGAACAAAATGTCCTGGCAGGAAAACTGAGGAGACAAAATGCTTTGGCATTATTGGGGAGTGCTTCTGTCCTGCTACATGAAAATGAAAAGAAAGGCAATTGAATCAACCCTGCAGCCTGCTCAGCCAAACTGGGTTTTCTCTGGGTTTTCTCATCCAGTGAAAATACAATTTATATCCAGCAGTTGTGGGGTACAGGAGACTGTGGAGTTTAATACAAGGAAAGAAGACAGAAGGAATATTTCACTATGGCCACTTTTATCACCTCAGGCTTACAGAAAACAGCACAGAAAATGTAACAGAGAAACACTGAAACCTTCCAAATGCCTCCCAAGCACAGAGAGCAGGATAATAAAACCAGCTGGGAGGGACTTTATTCCTTGCTAGTAGAATAAAACCTCCAAAAAGGTCCCTGTGGCACCAGCACCAGCTTCCCAAGGAGCAGCCAGAGCTCCTTCTCCCTTCCTGGGATGTGTGGTGGGTTTGGCACAGGTGAGCCCCTGGCAGGAATTCCTCCTCCCTGCAGATGTTTGTGACTCTGCAGCTTTGCCTCTGAAGCCAAAGTCCTCTCTGATAGGTGGCAGGACACAAAGACAGTCTAGAGCACTGAATGCTCTGCTGGGGAGCTCTTTAATTCCCTTTTCTTTGTTTTTAGGCTTGGTAGAACAGCCACTTTACCCTGAATGAATTATGGCTTCATTCCCTGAGCAGGCACCACTCCCCACCAAACCATGCAATGAGACCAGGCCTGGAACTGGAGAGAAAGCCACTGAAATGCCCAGAAACATCCCAACCAACCAAACAGGAGGGAAAGCAGCCTGTGCCAGGGCAGGAACTCCTGTGCTCTCCCATTCAGTGATTTGGGAGCAGCAGGGCTGGCACAGGGCCCTGCAGCAGTGCTGGGCACTCAGCAGGTTCATTGGATTTGAAGGTTTCTGTTTGGTTCCCTTCCTTCCCACAGAGCACACAGTGACATCTCCTAGAACTCCTGGAATCTTTGTCTTCTAGAAAATAATTCCAACAATTTATTTTATCAAATAAAAATTGTAATTAACTTTCCCTATGCAAAGAAGCATGAGAGAGCTTCCCCATTTGACGTTCTTTGGTGAGAAAGTGTTAGTAACTCATTCCTGTGATAACTTATCCCATCATTCTTAGGAAATTTTCTTCAATAATTTTAGATAATTATTTTAAATGCCTCTTTTGAAATTTGAAGCTGGAATAATTTTAGATAACTCCCTGCTGAAAGCACTTGGAGGCTTTATAAATGCATGTGTCACCTGCTCTGGAGACATTCCAGAGCCACCTGGGGGTGTTCCTGTGTCACCTGCTCCAGGTGGCCCTGCCTTGGTGAGGTTGCACTGGGTGATCTCCAGAGCTCCCTTCCAACCCTGGCTGCTCTGGGATCTGGGATAAAGGGCAGATCAGCATTTAGATAAAGGGCAGATGAGCATGGATTTATCAGGTGCCATAAAAGCTCTGTGACAATTTTCAAGGAAGCTGCAGAACTAGTTTTTCTGATTTTCATAATCTTGTAAAAGCTGTTTGCTGTGCACCAACAACGCTGATTTTATACCAGATCAACTCCTAGAGATCCTTAAATGCCCACACACAAGGGGTAGAGGGAGGTGCTTTGTAATTTGGTAAAAAATCAACCAAATCCAGCAGAGGAAGGAGTGAAGTACATCCCCTTACTTGGGATTTAACACTTCACTGATTACCAGGAAAACATGGGCTCCCAGATTGACAGAAAATCAGTTTGTTTGAACATGTGGGAGAAAATGTTATTGTAAATATTTCCTTGGGTTTGTGTTTGTCAACAGTCTGCCCCGTTTAATAAATGAGTTGTTTAATCATCCTTCTCTTCAGTTCCCATCAGGTTAGAGCACAATGTGCCTGTTAAAAGCTGCTTGTAGAAAGAAAAACAGAATCAAACACTTCCCTGTTTTTCCCAGCACCTCCTACAGCAGTGAGCTGGTGATCAAACCTGAGCATTCCCTACGTGGATTTCATAAAATCAGAAATATGGATTTGAAGTTCATAGCCCAGGGTGATGCACACATGGACCCTTGTTTGGATCTGAGCCAGGATACATTATTATTATTATTATTATTATTATTATTATTATTATTATTATTATTATCATTATCATTATTATCATTATTATCATTATTATCATTATTATTACTAGTCGTAATCTTCTAATATTTATATTTATATTATTTATATTTTTATTTATATTTATTTATATTTATATTATTTATATTTATTTATTATGAAGTTCCATTCTGCCAATGTCTCCCACAGCTGCAGGAATACAACCACAAATGGCAAATATCCAGTGCTTACCTTCAGTGGTTCCTCAAAGCCACTCTAAAAGTGCTGGAATGCCAAGAGGAAAGGGGAAGAGCTGAGCCCTGGAGCTGCCCCCGTGCCCACATTGGCAGCTCCTCAGGTGGTGCCAGCCCTCCTGGTGCCATGGGGCAGCAGCAGACACCTGGGGGAGCAGGGATTCTGGGGGTCACCTGCTCCCAGCTGCTTTGGGACTTCTTTGGGAAGGGCTTCATTCAGGGAATTCTCTTGGCTTGGAATTCAGTGCCACATCAGGCCAGTAACCAGCAACTATAGCTCCATTTCATTTCAGTAGAGATATATATATATATATATATATATATATATTTATATTATAGATGCACCTGCATTTTCTTCCTCCTTCTCTCTTCTATTATAGTATTTATAATATAATTATAAATATTATAATATTTATTTATATTATAGATTCACCTGCATTTTCTTTCTCCTTCTCCCTCATCTCCCCCTTTTTCCTCTCCTTTATCAGCTATTTTGCACCATTTCCCCATTCTTTATCAGTACAGCACCTCAGCAACTCACCACCTGGTTTTCTTACAGAGGTCACAATGTTTACCCTCATGGTTTTGGCATAAAACAGGTGAAAACTTCCAGCATTTCTGTTTTGAATCAGAGTATCAGCCCTGGTCCTCCCTCATGGATGAATAGCCTCAAATATTTGCATTTCTGAAGCCTCAGCACAGAGCAGGAATTCAGCGTTGTGGGGAATTTCATTCCTGCTTTTCCTCCCAATTTGCACCTGCAGCTCCCATCCATCCCATATTTCACAAACTCCCCTGCAGAGGTGAAGCTCCTAAAGCACATCTCTGGGGCTGCAGCATTCCCAGAATTCCCAAATCACACTGGACAACATCTCCAGAGCTTTTTCTTCCCAGCACCTCCTCACAGGAGCTCCTGTGCAGAGATGGAGAGTCCTGCCCAGAGCACTCAGCCCAACGCTGCAAATAAAGCTGTGTGTGAGGAGGAGGGAAACACTGACAGGGAATAAAAGTAAAATATTTTCTGATTATTACCTACCCTGAGCTCCCAAAATCACAGCAGAAAACAGTTTCACTCCAAGGTAGCTGTAAAGCTGCATTAGTCCAAGAAGTCTGCTGTCTGAATAATTGTTTTCTCCTGGGGTTTTGTTGAATTCACTGAGTACATTTTTATTTGTTGGCAACTTTCCTCACAGTGTAGCACTATTTCATTTTGGCCTCTATCAAGTATAATTTCTGACAGAGAACTGGTGAATAAAAAGTTTGAAATCCAGGTGAGAAGACAGGAAAATCTGTGATCTGAAGCATTTTAACTTTACAAATGACATTATCTGACAGGCACTCACCTCATACCTGGCCTGCTTGGCTAACTCCTATTGCAACAATATTTTATGAGCAAAACTGCACCAATCTAAGCTGGAAAAAAAAAGGGAAGGAACTTTGGGCTGGAATGAGAATTCCCTCCTTTTACCCTGGGTCTTCAGAGACAGGATGAGTCCTGCACTGAACTCCCCGATTCTGATTCTCCTGGCTGAGAGTGCTGATGCACTCCCTAATTCTAAAAATTCATTTTTCTCACTCTGACAGAGGGAGAAAGAGCTGAAAAAAAATCAGTGTAAGTGCAGAACTGTCATGAATGACAGGAGAAGCCTCAGAGAGCTGCTGTTCTCAGGACCAGGATTAAGATTGTTGTTCCCTGAGCAAATTCAGTTCATGGTTTGGCTCTCCTGAGCACTCCCTGCAGCCATTTCAAATGAAATTATCTGACAGGCACTCACCTCATACCTGGCCTGCTTGGCTAACTCCTATAGCAACAATATTTTATGAGCACAACTGCACCAATCTAAGCTGGGAAAAAAAAAAAAAAAAAGGGAAGGAATTTTGGGCTCAGGGCCTGAGCACTGGGATGAGAATTCCCTCCTTTTACCGTGGGTCTTCAGTGACAGGATGAGTCCTGCACTGAACTCCCCAATTCTCCTGGCTGAGAGTGCTGATGCACTCCCCAATTCTAAAAATTCATTTTTCTCACTCTGACAGAGGAAGAAAGAGCTGAAAAAAATCAGTGTAAGTGCAGAGCTGTCATGAATGACAGGACCAGGATTAAGATTGTTGTTCCCTAAGCAAGTTCAGTTCATGGTTTGGCTCTCCTGAGCACTCCCTGCAGCTCTCCCAGCAGCATTCCCACCTCCAGCTCCCCAGCCAGGCAGGAATGAAAGCCTGGGGCTGCTCAGCCCCTGGGCAAGGAGAGCAGAGTGTGCAGGGTCCTCACTGCCAGTCCAGATCTGCATCCATCCAAACATCCCAGCAGGAATCCAGAGCTGCACCTCGGGAGTTCAGGTGAGAATAAAGAAAGCTGTTACATTCAGACCATTATTGTTCATGCTGCTTTGTGAATTTATTTCTTTAAATTTTCCACTTGTGCTCCTGCCAAGAGAGATCTATTAGACAGAAAGCAGCAAGAGTAAATCTTTATCATTTTGTTTCAAACTATAAAATAATTTACATCACATATTTTACTTACTTTTGTCTTTTTTGTTTGTTTTTTTTTTGAAACCACAAACATTCCAGCATCACACTGTAGGAATAAGAATAACAATAGAAAGCATAACCTTTTGCATAGTATTAAATGAACAGACAGAGTAAGTTCTTTATTTACAATTATTGTCTAGATAAAAAAATTCATAAAAACAGATGAATGAACATATATTAATAACCCCTAGTGGGATGGATTGCCAATGTACCACTGTATTGTTGTCCACAAATCTCATGCTGCTAAGTACAGTACGTAGAGAGCGAGCATTTATATATTGCAGGGAATTTTAACAAACTGATCATTTTGGTTTTTGATCCATTGTTCCCATCACAGAGAGGTCAAGCAATAAAAGAAAGGAATTGTGATGCACGACTTGTAGTTGAAAGGTCATAGCTATTCTGCTTTAAAAAAAAAAAACAAAAAAGTCTATCATTTATCATATACATAAAGCACAGTCTCTGCTCACAAAAGCCCAAGTTTTCTATGCATCTCAGTTTATATATGTTTTACTATATATACACAGAATGCAGTGTTCATTTTCTTATAACAGTTTTCAAGTCTGCAAATGGTACCTTAGGGAGGGGTACTCCTACAGGAAAAAAAATTCCAAAATAATTTAAAAAAAAACCAACCAAAAACGGAACCGAGAAAAAACATGAAGAGTGTTGGAAAAACAAAAAGGCAAACAGTCAGTGTGTGAAGATGCTGAAAAGAAACTGTTCCAGTATTAAGAGCTTCTGTAGATGTTCAAGTCCAAAGCTAGAGGCTTCCCTGTAAATATTGATACCACTTTTGTCTTCTGGCCCCAGGGAGCCCATGGGTGGTGGAGTCCCCAATACAGAGAGCACCTTCCTGCCTGGGCTGGGGCACAGCTGGGGCACAGCTGGGGCTCCTGCCCTGGCTGCTGGGGCACAGCTGGGGCTGCTGCCAGGTGCCAGCGCTGCCCTGGGCACCCTGCCTGCCCCTGGGGCTGCTGCCAGGTGCCACCACTGCCCTGGGCACCCAACGTGCCCCTGGGGCTGCTGCCAGGTGCCAGCGCTGCCCTGGGCACCCTGCCTGCCCCTGGGGCTGGGCACCAGGCACAGCCAGCAGAGCTCCCAGCCCAGAGTCCCGCAGCTGGCAAGGGGAAGCTGCTCAGAGCTTTACCTGGCTGAGGGTCCTGATGCACCCTGAAAACATCAGTCTGCAGTTTGGCCTTGAGTCTAAGCTTGGTTTGGAGAGTTCTGGCTTGGTTAAGCTGCTGTGACTGCAGAGATGCACCACTGTTATGGAGCCAACCAGAAAAAAAAACACCTTAGCAACTCAACGGATCGAGATGGTTGAGGGTGTTTTTGTTCCAACACGCCTGGCATAACCGAGTGTGGAATTCCAAATGTCTTTTTGCACTGTACAGTTATGGAAAAAATCATATGCTGAAAAGTCTCCAAGCAAACTTTATATTAAATACAAAAATTAGTTATGAAAAATCTGTGATCCACAAAGTGCTTAGCATTCAAGTGGTTGACATAGCAATTGTATAAGCTCGTAATTTTTACGTTTCTAGGGCTGTTACCATCTTGAAAAATGTTTTTCGCCGTCCATACTGCAGGTGTTCAGAGCAGCTTTCTTGGGAGAAAGCTGAAGGTAAAATAATGTTATTACTGTGTTACTGCAGGAACACAAGCTTGATTAAAAAAAATCACACAAAGCACATCTCAATACACAATTAATAAAGATTTGTTCAGTCCTAATAGTGCAGAAATTATATTTGTCTTTAAAAAAAAAATCAAAGCAACAACCTACAGTGATTTTCATCCAAAATGCCAACAGCCCATACTTTGCAAATAATAAGGAAAGAAATGCCTAAAGTACTAATTGAAAAGGATTAACACAGTATATCACAAGATTTTAACATTTCTTTTATCTCCATATAGACAAACCAAATATAACTTATTTTAAATTATAAACTCGTTTAACGTCTCTCTAAAAATAGTTTCCGAAGCCATTGCTGTATGTCTGAAGAATGAAATAGCCTCCATTATTGTATGTTGCACCAAAAGGAGTTCAAGCAGATCATCAGAGGGAAGGAAGGAAAAAAAAAAGGAGAGAACCTGATCATTTTGATTTTTATTTGAAACAAAGGAAGCCTGGTTTACCTCCCTGTATATAGGATCACAATGCTACATCCAATGTGTTATATTTTGGCTTCTTTTGTTATTTACTAGCAGTATCTACATTATTAACAAAAAAAAAAAAAAAAAAAAAAAAACCAAAAAAAAAACCCAAAAAGGAAATCAGGCAGAAATCAGAGCACGGTTGTAATAAAATATCCAGGGTGAGAGTACAGACATTTTCAATGAGCTGAGCTGAGCCATTTTTATACTACTTCGGCAGGAAGTGCTTTCTTAACCCTACAAATAGTTAAGGATATTATCTACAGGTTTGTAAACAAATTACATTCTTTTTTAGGACATAAATAAGTTAAAATAGTCAGAGCAATTTGAGCAGAAACAAGGCAACATGCCAACAAAGAAACTTTATATATATATAACTATATATATATAGATAGATATATACATATATATAATTAATTATCTATATACTTATATGTATATATCTCTATATATAGTCTCATAAATGTTTAAGTTCCTCTGTCCAACTGGTGCAAATCTACTGTGCAAGTTAAGCTTTGCAACTTCAAAAAAGTTATTTAAATTAATCTATACAATTGAGTCCATGCCACACAAGCATTTCAAAAACTCACAGACCAGTGAATTGGATAAATAGCCTCAGAAAGAAGTCCTCTGCAGTTCCTGCTTAAGGAGGAAAAAAACAACAACAAAAAAAAAGAACCAAAAAGGAAATAAAAACAAACAAAAAGAGAGAAAGAAGGGCCAGCAGTGTACAGTACATTCATGCAGGAGGATTTTTTTTGTTTTTGTTTTTCTGAAAGGGAACGGGGGGTATGTAAATCAGCCATTCATTCTTTCCCCAAAACCATTGTGATCAACAATTCATTCACTTGTCTCAGAGTGAATAAGAGTTCAAACAGCTCTTCAGCCAGCAATGTTTTTAATATATATATTTATATATCTCGGTTGCTGTGGGGTTTCTTATTTTATTTTACTTTAACTTTTTAATATTTCTTTTTTTGTGTGTTTTCCTTTTTGCAGTGACCTTTTCAGCTAAAGTGATGTCTCCAGGCTATGTATTGGGCTTCCTGGACTAGAAGAGGTAGCTGATTTACTTGTATCAGTTGTAAGATTGATTCCACTGTCGATAGCACTGTTGTTCTTGTTCAGCGAGGACGGTGGACTCGAGTTTTTCTTGAGAGCAGGGTCTTCTTCTAGGTCTGTGTCATCAATGAGTGGGATGTGGGGCTGGGAATCTTCTATCCTAAATTCAGGATGAGTCATAAAGTTGTGAATAGAGGTTCTAGATTCTGGTTTTTCTAAACCTTCATAGAGAGAGCTACGGAATGCCTTCACGACGCGGATCTGGGGGGAGAAAAGGAAAGGGCTGTCAGAGGGCACCTCCCCAGGGCACAGCGGGCAGAGAACACTTGGTGAAAAATGTAGCACATGGTTAGGGCAGTGCAGGCAGCTGGAGTCCAAAGTCTCTGGATGTTATATGCATAAACGAGTGGCTCAGTTATGTGCATTTTGAATGTCTGTACCAACTGCAATATTAAAATAAACCAAGGTTTAAAGCCATCAAAGAACTGATGGGGAGGAGTGGTTAAAGAAAGCCAAGGTCCACTCGTGTGGTACATCCCTAGTAAAAGACAAGCCATGTTAATTGTAATGCAAATGTCAAACCATGCATGTTGATAGATTTTTTTTTTTGTTTTTGCAGTGAGTAAGTAGAAAGGCTTTTTTTAAATTAAAAAGTCTCTTTTGTATTGTTGTTAAAAAAACCATTACACATAACATATCACACTTCACAAACAGAAAAGCACGGAACACGGACACGGTTGGATGGGTACGTATGAGACACACACAGGAGCCAAGTGTAAAAACTAGAATATCAATGTTTTAAAGCAAAATCTAAATGGATGCAGCCAAGAGCACAAAAAGCCAAGCAGACAAAGTACTAAGCGCAGTCATGCTACCACGGGGGGGAAAAAAAATAAAAATCACAGTTACCACATGAACAGAGATAACTTGCACACAACAACTACACTTGGAAGCCTGGATAATGTGAACATAGTATCGTTGAACCAACTTTTATTTGTCCTTCATGCAGATGTGAGGTAAACACTCGAGTATAGACCCACTGTTCTAGCCATTCAGCTTGTTAATAAATAGAAGAACATGTAATAAAATGATGGATTGGTTGTTGGGTTGAATTGAGTCCCATTGTTAACAGCGAGCTGTTTGGATTTGGTGTCTCAGTCGTGCAGTTAAATGCTGAAAGCCACATGATTGATGCCATTTATGCAGTCTTTAAAGCAGGTCAGTGACCTGGGCCAGGGGCCACCTAATGCCAGGAACCACCTGGCAGGAAGAACAGAGGTGAAAATCAACTCAAGACTCAGCCCATCTGAGGGATGGTGCCCACCGTGCTCCCAGTAGGAATGGGAGGAGTAGAGCAAGAGTGGGGATGCTACATCCTCTGTGGGTGGGCAAAGGGAGGGATGCTCTCTAGTCCCAGGGACCTACCAGTTCTCAAAAGAAGTGAAGGGTTGTGCTGGGTTACTGCTGAAAAAAACAGAACTTTTTGGAAGGGGGTGGAGGGGCAGAGAGGAAAAAACAGAATGGCAAAACGTGATCTGTTGGCAAATGTTTCATGACTAAGTATGAGTTCTATCCCTCTACTTCCATGTAGTCCATGAGCAAACCTTGAGCATTTCTCAGGGGGGAGACTAAAACACAGGCAGAGGCAGAAAAGGTGCAAGCAGGTACTGTGAAAGCTTCTCCACACACATTTGAAATGGTTTGGTGGTTGGCATGTGGATCTCTTTACATGTAAATATGCTGCACATTGTTGGTTGGCCTGATACACCACTGCTTTGGAAAGCTCAGATTTCTCTTTGCCTTGGCAGACTGCACTTCAGCAATGGCACAGGGCCACAGGGGTCCAGCTGTGGGCTCCAGTGACCCCATGCTTGGAGCTGGCCAAGCTGTAGAGAATTTCAGCACATTTGAGGAGGAGGCTGACTTGGTTTGGTTTTGGTGTTTTATCTCTTGATCTCGGTTCTTGTTTATGCTCTCTAAATATGGATATTTGTCATCTTTTAAAAACCTTAACAGCTGAAGTCCTGCCGTGTTCACATCGTTGGGTCAGCCCAAATACTTTCCCTTCACAGATACATTTGGTAACAGCAGGGCACGGTACAAAAAGTAGTTCAGGTGACTGTTTATGCTCCAGGTAAGAGATTGGAGTGGCACAGAATGGCTCAGCCAGACCTTGGGGTGTGAGAACATGTTAGGTTGGCAGAGGTGCAAGAGGGAGATTGTCTTGCACAAAAAAAAAAAAAAATCAACAAATAAATTTCAAATCAGTTTCACCACCGCAATGACACAGTGTACCTAAGAGAGCTCCTGGAATTAAAAACCAGGGGTTTATCAGAGCTAAATCTGAGCTGTGAGAGGGCTCTGTAGATCAACAGAGTGGGGTAAGGGATCCATCTGCATTGCTAAAGCCAGAAAAGGTGACAAATCCCTTCACTGTCTGTGCCCTCCTAGCTTGTCTTTTAAAGTGCAGAGTAATTAGTCTAAATGAGGAAAAAAACTGTATGACTGTTGAGGCAGCCTTAAAACCACATCCCCATATTGCCCTGGTTTAAATCAGGAAACTTTTTTACCGTGGGTACTTTACAGTATGGGCTGATGAGGTGACATTTCTGCAAACCTCCCCATTATTTCTGCTTTCTAAACACAAATATCAGTCACCTCTTCAGCTGCAGCTGGATGCTACAGCTTATCAATTAAGATAATCCTATTATCTTGGGAACAGCCACTCCTTATGGCACAGACTTAGGTTCTATTTGCCAGCTGGATCTTTATGGTGAAAGTAAATTTTTACTTAAACTTAAAATTTTTACTTAAAAAGGGTTTGATATTATCCTGAACAGATCCAGCAGAATTCAAAGAAAGGAAAGCTTTTCTTCATCACACAAACTCGCTGCAAGATTTAGCAGGGCAGGAACTGATGTCAATTTTTGAGCTCCATGTCCCACAGTTGGGAAAGCATCTGTATTGCTTTAATACCAACATTTGGCATCTCTTTTGGATTTAATTCCATAGTCAATCCAGAGAAAACTGCACATTCCAGCTGTGTTAGGCAGCTCTGCAAACGTGCCTGCCATGACCTGGATTTGGGGCTCTGCAGTGACTCTGGAATTAATTAATTAACGAGCCCGGCAGGGGAGCAATAATGACTTTGGGCTGCATGGTCTGAGGATAGAACTGCAGCCTCTCACTTTGGGTGAAGAGTTGTGGCAAAATTTTTGGCCTGGACTGTTTGGGTATTGCAAGAACATTGAGATGTTTCTAGAATGGCTTCTCCTTGTTCACACTGGTTTGCACTGGAAATATTAGCTCAGAACTGCTTCAGCTCTGCTGCCACCTGAGGTCATTCACCTTCTGAAGGCAATGGAAATGGAAGGGCCAAACTGGGCAAGTCTCTCAAGCTGACAATACATCAAATCAGATTTCTAAAGAGTTTTCTTCACAGGGGAGCTGTAGAAAGCCATAACTTCACTTAAAATCTCTCTACAGAGATGTATATTAGTTTTCCATTGATTTTTCACTTTAGAATAAAGTCCCTCTTCAACATAAAATTTTGCATACTGAGCTTGGCATCCAGAAGAAAACTTTTTTTTAATATCACATATCATTCAGTGGCAGAATTTCTGCATTGCAATAAAATTCAAAATCTCCTTCAAAGCCTGTCCCCCAGTGGATCAAATTATTGCTTGCAGGGACAAAACTTAGTGCAAACAAAGGCAGAGGGTTTGTTGCATAAAAAGGTGGCATTTTATTTCTCTACCATAATACTACAATATTTCATCTACCTATTCTGGCTGATCCAACTCCCAGATTTAAAACTATTATTTACCCAGAGTTACATGGCCCAACAGCAACAAATTCTTTTAATACAAGCTTAAATTCAAGATTTGAGGTAATATCTGGTGTAAAAATGTCTGGGGGCTCTGCTGAAACAAAGCCCAGCCATGTTTTTTTTGAAGATAAAATAAAGCAGATGAACTTGGGATGTTGTTATGGCTGTAAAAGCATGGAAAAGCAGGGACATCCATGATGGATAGAACCTGGGAAGTGTTGGTTTAGTATGAACTATGTAGAGTTCATGTAATGGTGTTTCTTTATGAGACTGACAATGCCAAGGGAAGACAAACAGTGAGATACAGCTCCCTTTTCTCACAGTAATGGAGACAACAGAAAAGAATGAACTGCTTTTAACAAAAGACTGCGGGGACAACACTTCAGGACATTTTTGACATTGCTATAAGTTTCCACTTCTTTCTTCTCTGGAGCTGTAACAGAAAAAAACTCTTCAGCTTCATCCCACCTTGAAAGTCAGATTTATTATACTGCATCAGGCAAGAAAAAAACAAAAACAAAAACAAAAACAAAAAAAAAGAAATAGAATTTTAGATACTACAAATTTTTTTTCCATCAGAAGAAAAAGGTGATATTCAGAATGTCAGTCCTAAGTACAACCATCTAGGCAAAATCTGCAAAGCCTGGTGAGCACCAAGAGCTGTGTTCTGGTTGGTAGTGTGTGGGCTTATACTCGAATGTTTACCTGGCTTCATCTAAGCCAAGTATCTGGAGTTTGGTTCACATTCATTTCAGGCTCAAGGTTAAAGACTCACAACCTCTTTTTATTTCACTCTCTCCTGCTGAACCCTTTTGTCCAATGTTCTCTAGCCCTCTGGGAAAACAAACACATTTAATATTCAGACAGTAGAGAGTAGGGCACTGCAACAGCAAATAAATTCAATACTGAAAGGTCAGTAAGGTGATTAGTATAAAATTGTAAACAAGAGGTCAATTTTGCAAAGAGATGCCAACTCTTAGGTGTAACTGAGACTATTCTAGGTCAAGACTAAACTGTACAAAGGTAAAGGAGATTGGTCAAGGACTATTGCACATGGAAAGCTTTGAAATAGAAAATATCTTCAGTATATTGGGATTTCTTTTTGAATCCTCCCAGTTTTAGGTGAGTAAAATCAGATTAAGTCTCCATAGGAGATGCTGCTTGAATTGGGGTCACCTGTAAAAGTTGTGCCTCATATATTCTGGGGACTAGGATGCAGAAGTTGAGCAAATTCAAATATAAAGTTAAAATAACATGTATAAAACTTAGAAATTCTAGTTTTCTGCTTTAATGAGTGAAACAGATGCATAGCATTATCTGTGCTACTCTCTTCCCACATAAAGATACAGCAAATCCTGCAAGTGCTGCTCAAAATTCAAACCACGGGCAGCGAGGAAAGCAGAGCACCCACACAGGCCTGGTTCTCTGAATTTCACTGTATTTTAGAGCAAAAAGCAGAGCCCTGTGCAGGGCTTCCACTTTTCCACAGCAGGATTGCTGCAAAATTATGGAGTTGGACATTTTTGTATCAGATTTAAATAATTCACACAAGCCTTTAAAAGAACCTGTTTGTGCTTTAGGATCTAACCCTTCCTGCCATGGCACATCTGCACTTGAGGGCTTGGGTTTATATTTAGGCTCTAAATCTGCTTAATTATCCTTCAGGGAGGAGATCCAGGAGTTGATTTTGATTTTTTTGCATATCCCAGGAGGGTTTTGTCAAACCTTGGTCACAGCCAGTGGGAAGTCTTAGGCTTTAGTATGGAACCCCAGCCTCTGGTTCAATGGTGCAACTTTTAGAAACATAATTTTAGCTGTGGGTTTGATTGAAGTTCTGCTTGTTCCATTTCCTCCTGTGATGGTTAAACCTTCCTGTACAGAAATTGCCCACTGGGCTTGGTCTGTGATCTGAATGTAAATTGATACTGGAGCAGCAATCTTTGCCTCAACATTTATTAAATAGATTATTTCTTTCAAAAAAATGAGTTCCCACTTTTCTTCATGAAAATATTCCATCCAAACAAGGTTTAACTCTGAATTCTGAATTATTTCCTTCATAGAAAATTAAATATGGAAGAAATATAAAAGCTGTTCATACACAACAACTTGAAAACAGTTAAATGGATTCTTTAAGATGCTTTCTTGGGCTGTGAGAGCCACTGGAGCTGAGCTTGCTGAGTGCCTCACGTGGGTGTGACACAATTTGCAGGTGCTCCTGGCCTCAGCAAAGCCCTGGGTGACACCTCTATCTTTGCCTCAACATTTATTAAAATAGATGATTTCTTTAAAAGAAATGAGTTCCCATTTTTCTTCATGAAAAAATTCCATCCAAACAAGATTTTACCTCAGGTTTTAACCCTGAATTCTGAATTATTTCCTGTCCACGACAGCTCCTGCCCTCGTGCCAACCCCAGCAAATGCTGAGTGCACACAGGACACGTTCCTGGCACATCTCAGAACCATTCTCTGGTTAAAAGAGGAACAGGAAAGGTTCTTTTGCCCAGCAAGTGAATTCCCAATTCTGGAGGCTGTGGCCCCTCCAAGTGAGGCAGAGCACAGATCCAGCCTTCAGGGTGCTCTGCCCTGCTCCTGCAGGAACACATTTCTTAAAAACCAACCAACCAATCAACCAGACAGAAAAATAAGCCAAAAAAACCTTCTGAGATTTGTATACAAACACCTCTGAGAGCATTTTGTGGTTGGTTGGTGAGGCTTTAACTCATTCTATAAAATTTGGAGTCCTGACTCTGTTTTCTCCTGTCTCACCACACAAGTGGGTCATTTGAGGCCACTGCTGCTGGGGTTCCTGTAGTAAAAAGCTTCAAGTGATTGATTTAAATATTCACTTCTAAAAACCTCTGATAAGATAATTCTCCTCAGAATCAAGAAAAATGAACTCTGGGAGGTCTCTTTTGCTGGGGTTTGGTTTGGTTTGGTTTGGTTGTTGTTTCCCCAATGCTCCCTAAACTTATAATATTTTCTGACAGAGAGATTTTTTTCAGGGACCTGCAGTTCCTGACTGATTCCACTTGGGAAGAGTATGAGCTCCATATGAGAATGAGGGGAAGAGCAAGTACAAAGGAATATTAAATGTGTGTCTGTCTTGGAAAATCTGCAACTGTGCTCTTTAGCAGGGGTTACCTATTGGTACCACGAACATCTGAGAACCAGGAATACACAGAGTAGGATAAAGACTTGTTTACTTTGTGTACAGTCAGACATTCTCACCCTCTACCTAATGAAAAAAATCTAGTGGTAAAAGCTTTAATCACATACTCAATTTAGAGCACAAGAGAATTTTTGGTGTTACTAATTCTGAGCTTCAAAAGGAAAAAAGAGATTGTCCACTTCCCCAAGGTTCTGGGCTTTTTTCCCCCCAAATAAAACATGGAAAGAAATGTATAAAAAACATAATCCACCAAAGGTTGTACCTGAACCCACCCTTAATTCTGCAGTGCAGAGCTTTCAAATGATGGAAGTTTGTGTGTGTAAATCTGTGTCTGAGAAGATCTGAGACCACCTTGCTTAACTTCCCCACATTTTCATTTTCAGTAGCTGAAAGGTTTACACATTAAACAGGTGCACATATTTAGTGTGCATTTAAATGAATTTCATCATTTTCTCAGAATAAACAAAATGCCAGGTTTTAATTTGCAGGAATTTTTGCTCCATTGAAAGCTGCAATGTCTTTCAAAAGAGATAAGAGACTCACAGACCTCACTGTCATCCATCAATGGTGACATCCACAAAATTGGAATTTGTTATTACAAATAACACCCTGATGGCTCACTAGGGAAACTTTATATTGTATTAAATATTCCCTTGTAAAAACTGCTTTTAATTAAGGGATTCCACAACTCTGAATGGGCCATATTTGTAAATAGCTGCTAATTACATCTAATAACTTACTGACCTGTTTCACAAACCACTCTAGGGGTGGGTGCATTCCACAGGCAGATTTCTCTTTAAGTGAGCACTAAGCTTTGAATCAAACATGAGTTTGCCAAAAAATACTTGAAAAACATTCGATTAAAAAAAAAATCCAAAATTTTACTATAAATCTGCAGGACACATGTCACAGATTGGTAAGGTGTCACAATGAACTTGATATTAAAAATTAGTAAGACAATTAGTAAAGAGCTGCATAAATGCTCTGTTAAATTAGACTGACATATCAATTGAGCATCATGTGGTTCTTTTTTTTTTAATTAAGTATTTATTGATATCAGACCCTCTCCACTTTGGGCTCCCAAAATGCCACCTGAAATATCCCAATTGTTGTAACATCCTGAGCAAGTTTCAACAACTAAACCCTGTTTCCTTCCTATACTCTCAAGGTTTTCCCCTGATAATCCCCATAATATATTTACATATATTTTTAACAATCCTGATGACTGGGAAAGGCTTCAAAATCAGAAGTACAATTTTCCCATTATTCCATTTCACCCCACAGGAAGAAGAAAATGGGGTTTGAGCTGTTCTGAGCAGCTCAGAGGAAAGCAGGCAGTCCTGTGTGCCCACAGAGCTGGAGAGCAGCCCTAGGTGAGCATTTTGCAATTGGGATTTCTTCCAAAAATGCCAATTCACAAAGCCATCCCCCATTTCTGTGAAACTTGGATTAGGAAAAGTTTTCCAGGTTCTTGAATTTGAGCAACCCACTGTAAATACCCCATTTAAAAATAAAAATATTTGGGGTTTCACTTGATGGGCTTTTTTCACTGCCATTCATAAATTTGTGTCTTTGTATGAATAAATCCAAACCTTCCCTAAGTGTTATAATTTCTGATTTAATACCAGCAGACATTCTGCTGTGGTAATAAAATACCAACAGTCTAGAATTAGCACTTTAAAACCCCAATCTCTGACTGCCCTCTGCCATAAAGATCCTTATCTCTGGGAAGTTTACCAAATCAATCACTGGCTTTTATTTTAGTGAAGAAATGTGGCTGTAACCACGAGGAACTCTGCACACCTGTTTTATTTCTCCAAATGAAAGGTGACAAAGGCTGGAGCAGATTCTGCTCTCTCCTATTAATTAACTTCAGCCCATAAATGAGTGAGGCCCTGGTTAAGACACAATAACATCCAATTCTTGCTTTGCTGCAGTGGAGAGTGGAGAGGGAAGATAAATTGTCTATTTAAATTTTATTAGATCTTTCCTCCCAGAGTGCTGGCTGCAGCATGTGAAGGGAACATTTAGCACAGCACAATGAGCTGCTCCCAGTTTCCTGCTCAAATGGAGAAATCCTATCCCAGGCAATCATTCCCTGGATGAAAAGCTGCTTTGGGATTTGGGGAATTTTTGCCCTGCTAAGTGTGGAAATGAGAGAACCTGGGCTCAGGAACCTCCATGGCTTCATTTCCCCTGATCCTGATCCTGTCCTAGAATAGTTGGGGCTGTTGGGGTGAAACTTCCCAAGCCAAAAATAGGAAAATATAGAAAAATCTCCAAGAAGCAACTGCCAAAGTGGGAACCCAAATAGCTTTAGCAAAAATGAAGTTTCCCCTTTAAATCCAACAAAACTTCTGCTCTGCTCTTGCATGAAAGCATTTTAAAAACCAACCAACCAGACATGAAAAAAGCAAAAATACCCTTCAGAGATCTGTCTGATGGACAGATACTTCTGAGACTATTTGTGATTGTTTGATAAGATTTTAATTGCTGCTATAAAAGTCATGTCTGAATGTTTGGTGTGCAGATACTGAGGGGCTTTGCACTCAAACAGGATGGAAAGGTCAAGCTTCCTTTTTCCTGCAGGAGTTCTGGAATTTTACCCCCTTCTCTTGTCTGTCTGTTCTCTGCCTGCCTTCCCTTCTCTGTTGGCCAGACAGGTAAGAGCAGTTTCTTCTCTGTTTGGCCAACTACTAAAACCTATATAAGGAACATATCCAATTATCTTCTGAAGTGTGTGACAGGCTTGTAAACTGAATTCTACACATTTAAATATTCTTTTAATGCTCTAATAAAATAGCTGCTCACAGTCCTGAATAAATAAAAATCTAGAAACAAGACTTAGCTCTTTCTGAGCAACTGGAATTTTTCTGTTACTGAAGCCCTTCCTTATCAGCTGCCTCAAAGATTTTTCATTCACTTCAAGACTTCTTCAGGAGATATTTTGCATCTTAAACCAAACTGTGCCAGGATATTAGGGTTCAGAAATCTGTTTCTTCTAAAAAATTAGTTACCTCACCAATCTTGTTGTTTCAACACTGTCCTTTAACTTGTCTAGGTCCCTCCTGCTTCAATGCTCTCCTGCCAGTGAATTTAGAGATAAAAAATCTACATCTAAATAAGACAGAGATAATAAATCTAAATCTAACTAGGATAGAGCGAAGAAATCTAAAGCTAAATAAGACAGGGATAATATATCTAAAACTATATCTGTATATCTAATATATCTAAAACTATATCTATATATCTAATATATCTAAAGTAGATCTAAGATAGAGGGAATAAACTTAAAGAAGTCTTTCATCTTTCATGTAAAGTTTAAGCCTGGCATCATAAACTAGATTTCCTCTTTCTAGTTCCTTCATTTCCATGTCTTTCCTGGACTAGTTACAGAGAGTTTTCCTGGTGGAATGGTGTCACAGACATCTTTTCATGAAAAATCCTTTCCTTAGGATTTTTTCTCCTGAGGAGCTGAGAGGCCTCAGGAACAAAATGTAACCAATGGTTATCTGCTGCTGTGGAATGCAACAGGTGCATCTGGGATTGGTCTCGTGTTGTTGTTTCTAATTAATGGCCAATCACAGTCAGCTGGCTCAGACAGAGTCTGAAACACAAGCCTTTGTTATCATTTCATTCCTTTTCTATTCTTAGCCAGCCTACTGATGAAATCCTTTCTTCTATTCTTTTAGTGTAGTTTTAATGTAATGTATATCATAAAATAATAAATCAGCCTTCTGAAACATGGAGTCAGATCCTCATCCCTTCCCTCAGACCCCTGTGAACAAGGTCACAGAATGCTCTGATATCTGAAAAGCTTTAGAATCATTAAAAGTCTGTATTTTAGAAACAGTAGAAAATAAAACCTGACAGGAAGCCCTCAAATAAAATAAAAATCTCCTCACAATAAAAAATGACCCTAAAATTCCTGTCCCCACTGTGAGTTAGCAAAGAGACAAACAGAGAGCAACTCCTGGGGAGCATCTACTGTACACAAAGCAATCATGTCCCGGGGTTTGGAGCTGAGTGAGGTGGGAGCAGAGCCTGGGGAGGGGACAGGAGCTGAGTCTGAGGCGACTCTGGCTAAGTTGGCATCTCTGAGGGTCGGGTGCAGTAAGAATTCACACTCACGCCCAGCCGCAGCAGCAGAGGTGCTGGTAGGAGAGGAAAGAGCATTGGATAACGATACGTGACTAGGGCTAGAAATATTGGTTACATCCTGGGTCTGGCTTGTGACGGAGGACTGTCTCCTGAGAGCCCCCTGAAAGGAAGTGCCACTCTTGAAAGTATTGACTACTTCGATCTGTAACGGAGGAAAGAACGAGACAAGTTGCTTAAAGTATGGACACAGTTGCAAAAGTGACAGGAATAATCATGAAAAACAATAAATCAACCGTGCGCGCGCTTCCACTCCAGCTGGAATCCAGGTGCCCCCTTGGCAGGGTTTTTAGAAATGATTCAAATTTTCTGTCTGGATAAAATGAGGCAGCTCTGTAGGAGGCAGTGGAGCTGCATCACTTTAAACAAGTAGAAGATTTGAAATAACAGGTTTGGTTTTTTTTAAGTTTAAACCGTTTTATTTAGAGGTAAATAAAATCAGCTGGAAGACTTGATGTAACTAATGTGCACTCTTTTTTTCCTACTGAGATTCAAATTATGCTGTTATGTCTCTCCAGGGGGAGAAAAATTCAGTCACTCGGTTGGAATTTGGGGGATGGGGTCAGAGATGACACTCAACCAAAACAGAAGAACTTTAAAATTCAAGATATGACTCTATATTGACTACAAACCCAGGGCTGTCAGTACACTAGTTTGATAAAATAATTCTTCCACTATTTTATCTGACTTTTTCTGTAATGAAAATTTATAAAAATTTAGCATAGTGATAAAGAACGCTGGGGTTTTTTAACTGGAGATTTACAAGTATTCATATTTTATCCTTATACAGAGCACTTAAAAGCACCCAGAACATGATGTGGAACTGGATTGACTATTGCAGAACAAAAACATCACAATTTTCCACTGATTTTCATATTCCTGCTGTATTCCCTGTTTGGCATACCCATCCTGAGCACCTTCCTTTCACTCCCCACCACAGAGGAGGAGTTAAAAACAGAGCTGAGTATTTCCAGGCATCCTTTGGCACCAGTAAAAACCCATAAAAAGCAGGCTCTGGGTACAGAGGGAAAGCCAGGAGTAAATCCCACAAATCCCTGCACCCCAAAATGTCCCCTGTGCTGCATCAGTGCAACCACAACAGACAAAGCAGCGAAATATCCACGGGAGGAACTCAACCAACCACTTGTTTGAAGTAACGCACTGTACCAGACCATGCCACCCACATTTCTGCAGATTCCCAGCCTAGAAAGAGGAAAATTGGTGGCATTTGTATCAATTTAAACAGCACAAATCTTGGTGAAAACCCTCCTAAACTTTCCAAGTGGGAAGCACTAGAATGAATGTATGATTTTCTGCTGTGGTCAGACTTAGGAATAAACCAATTTGTATCTTTAATAATATGGATGTTTTCCCTCCCTTAATCTTGTCTTTGGCCATCATTGTTTATTTTCCTGTGTGTTTTTATGGGAATAATCAACCTCAGCCAGCTGGAAAAGGGATCCCAGGTTACTGCTGTGCAATTATCACAGTGAATTTTCCTCCACAAAGCCCAGGTTTGTTCTGTCTGAGCCCTGGTGCCATTTCTCTGTGCACACCCAGGCCTGGGCAGTGTTCAGCAGTCCCCACAAGGTTGGAGAGCTTTGGTTTTGGCAGCAGAATTACATGTCCAGTGCAAATCTCACAGTGAAGCCGAGGTGAATCACAGTAAATCACATGTGAGGTGAGTTTGCACATGGGGCAGGGCACGAGGGATCCTCAGCTCAGCTCAGGCTCATGGAAACACCACATGGCTCAAAGCACTGGTGACGTGGCACATTCAATACTCACCTGGAATGCTCTACAAAAGGAGAATTAAATACAGATCTTGGCTTCTCAGGGTCTAACCCAGGTGACAGAGCACTCTTCAAGAGAGACTATTCCAAAAAGACTCTGAAGACTCTCACTGAGGGCATGAAATGAATATTTCTGTGCTAAACCCTGAGATGTGCAAAAGCCTTCCTGACAAACTGAGAGCCTTTGGTACAAGAGTGAAAAGATGAGGGAAGATCTGTATTTAATGGTTTCTTCAGAGAAGAAGAATTACAGCCATGTAATTTGCTTTTCTCCTGAAGAAATGAACTCCAGCTGTTCATGGATATAATTCCTGGTGGGAGGATGACAACCTCCCCAGAATCCTAAAAGCTGAACATACAGGGCTGTGCTCTGCCTGAAGCCAAGAAAGAAGAGAAGAACTTGGCCCAAAAGTTTATCTTCTCCAAGCAGAAAATAACAAAGAAGAAAAGAGCTCATGGAAATAAAGAGTGCATTTTGAATTAAGATGGAACTTTTTCATGACAAAGGAATGCATTTATTTAGAACAATTCAAGCTGCTAAAGAGGAGAAAGGTAATAAAAATTCATAAGTTTAAAAAATTTCCAACACAATATAGGATGCAATCATGTTTTGATTATAGGTCTTCAGGTAGAGGAAAAATACTGTCCTACATTTGAAGCTTATCCATAATGTTGACATTTTTCACAGCTGTCTCATTTTTCTCTGTGTTCTATACTCTGGAAGATCCAATTTTTTAGGTGTGCACAGCAAATAAAAATATCAGCAATTAGCAATTAAAAAAAAATAAATCTGATAATAGCAGAATAGTCCTGGCAGAACAGATACTTCTTCCTGATTTTTAACACAAAACAGATTTTCAGAAGCATTTCTGTTGTCATTTATGTGAGTAGGACCCAGGTATCATTCCCCTAATCTGCAAGCAGGATATTGATTTAAAAATTTTTTTAAAAAGTAAAAAGAATGTAAAAAGGAAAAGCCACCTTTCTGTAAGAAATACAACAGTTTCATGGGGTTACCACAATGTTTTCTATATTAAAACCTACATGGAAACACTAAAATGAGGTGCTGGCTTTTTATCCAACTTGAGAACCTCTTGTCAGGAGTGACTTTCACTGCTGGAAGGTCTGATTGGAACAAAAGAAAAATTTTCATGTTTTCTACATGAAAAATGAAGGGTGAAAAATGCAGTCCAGCAGCTTTGTGTGGTTTGTAGCATCTGAAGAGGAACAATCTTTAAGCAGCAGTTACCCTGTCACCTGTGTTTTTTTCAGGTTTTCCTTTTATTTTTAGTACATTCCAGGCAGTTGTGTCACACTTGGGGCAGATAAAGCAAAATGAATTTCAGGATGAATGAAGCAGAAGAGGAAAGAATCAGGCTGGGGGTGTAAAATTCTGACAAACATAAGAAGTTTTTCAATCTCCTCACTTCAGAACGTTTCCATGCTCAGATATGAGGGAATCTTTCCATACACAATTAAAATTAATTAAAAGAGGTGAGATGCATATTTTTTCCTTTGTTTTTTTCACTCAGATTATAACATGTGGCCTGAAGGTGAACATGGTGAATTTCCTAAAGTTTGTTAGACCTGCCAAGAGGGTGTGATCACTCTTGTCTTCCTTCAGAATGAAGAATTTCTGAGAAAGGCAACAAAACCTTGGGAAAAATTGCAGAAAATTGTTGGAAAGTCCTGTCTGTATGCAATTTTAGATCCTCCTCAAATTTGCATATCTTAGATAAGCCATTTGTGAAGCTTCACCACTCAGTGGCCATCTGAGAGAGCTTTCCAGGAAGGAAACTCTTCCATTCAGAGAAGGGGAGCACACATCCCTCCAGAGATCCCCTGTTGGATATTTATCAGATATTCCCTATTTTATATTTATCAGAGATTCCCTATTGGATATTTATCAGAGATTTCCTATTTTATATTTATCAGAGATTCCCTATTGGATATTTATCAGAGATTTTCTATTTTATATTTATCAGAGATTCCCTACTGGATATTTATCAGAGATTTCCTATTTTATATTTATCAGAGATTTCCTATTTTATATTTATCAGAGATTCCCTACTGGATATTTATCAGAGATTTCTTATTTTATATTTATCAGAGATTCCCTATTGGATGTTTATCAGAGATTTCCTATTTTATATTTATCAGAGATTCCCTATTGGATATTTATCAGAGATTTCCTATTTTATATTTATCAGAGATTTCCTATTGGATATTTATCAGAGATTTCCTATTTTATATTTATCAGAGATTCCCTATTGGATATTTATCAGACATTCCCTACTGGATATTTATCAGAGATTTCCTATTTTATATTTATCAGACATTCCCTACTGGATATTTATCAGAGATTCCCTCTTGGATGTTTTGTTCATATCTAGATGAACAAAAGGAGGCCAAAAAGAGCATCAGAAGTCGATAGCCAGTCTCTGGCCTAGTTATGTGCATTTTTCATACACCTTTCTTTCAAAGATGCATGTCTTCACAGAAACAGAAAATTCCCATGGAAATCCCTGCTCTGGTGCCTTGGGTTGAACCCTCTGTTTGAGAGAGGATGTAGATGAAAAATCTCTTTAACACTGCAAAGTCTCTTGTCAGTTTGGATGGGTTTCAAAGGAGCACTCCAAGGAAGAAGGGTTGGTTGTCTGAAAACAGCACCCAGCCTGTTTGGGTTCTTTGTTTCAGCAGGGAAGGCTTTGCTGGGAGCTGGAGCCACCTGACCAAGAGTGACTGAAGAGAAAATAAGGACAAATAATCCAATTTACAGCACAAGTGTGGAACCTGGTGTTGTTAGGATAGAATGACCAATCTGGTCCTGAGCTTCCAGAGTTCCATCCTACTCTGCCATCCCCAGAGATATAAAATGAGGGGGTGCTCTTCCTTCTTCTTCCACATCTCCAGGAGTGCAATAGACAGCAGAGGATTCCTGTAAATCCTCCCAAGGATGCTAAAGACATCCCAGTCTTTTCCAGGAGCTCTTCTTTTGCTGGCCCCCTGAGAAATGTGTTATAAGGGATTGAATCCACCCGGATGGGCCCCACACACAGCAAGGATCAAATCTGACCTTAGTCCATCACTCTCCTCTGCACACCTGGGCACTGCTTTGGAATCTGCTGGCCCATTTTCTTTTTTCATTCCACAGATGTGAAATGGATGCAAAAAAATCAAATTCATTGAGTAAATAAAATGAGAAGAAAAATCACAGGGGTCTCTTATCAGAGAGGAGGGAGACATCCTACTAGAGGGGCTTCTACAACTAAGAGCAGAAAGGAAACCAAGATGGATGTTAGCAAAGAGACATAATTAATGTTCATTTGGGTTTAAGGAGTGGAAAATAATCATTTCTCTGTGAATTAAGTGGACAAAGAGATGCAGAACTAAAAGCTACCTCTCAGACTAGAAAGAGAACTGGAAGGATGTCATTGGCTTTGTGGTGCTCGAAGTTTGTTACACTCACCCCAACCAGAAAGACATCCTGACAGAAGTGCCAACAGGCAACACTCCTCCTACAGCCACCAGGGAGAGAAGAATGCACATTTAGAGGTCATCCTGCCCTGAAGATCACCAGTACCTGGCCACCTTTTCCCAACTGAAATTTGAATTTTCTCTAGTGATGAGTGCTCTTGACTCAATGGAGTCAAGACACACAAGCTGAGAGCTGAAGATCCATATTTAATCACTCACCACAGAACCCTGGGAATTCCCCCAGCTTTTAATCTCTCTACATTTTATGCTCTGCAGATGCAGCCAAGAGACCTCACTGCCCTAATTTGGCTTCTTGCCATCATTTTTTTCTAAATTCATGGCTGCATCTTCCCCCCTCCCAAAAAAAAAAGAATCAATTTGTAGATGTGAAAAAGCAGAATGTGCTGTTTATTTCGGATGAAGACAAAAACCCCAAATCTTCTGAAACAAAAATGTTCTTTAGAAGATTCTTTCAAGAAAAAAAGATCATTTTCTTAATTATTCACCTCTTTTTCTTGTCAGGCTCATGTAAAACACGCACATCTGATGTGCTGATAGCTGTTCTCTGCTGCAAGCTGCCAGAAATACTTGATCTTAGAAAGATCAAGCAGAGCACACCTGAGTGCAATGAAACACTTCACTGCAATGGAAAAGGCAAAATACTTCACATGATTTTCTTCAGCACTCCAGGACAAATTTCACAGCTCCTTAACCTGCACTATATTTAGCACCAGGATTCACTGCAAAGGTCTGGTATATTAAAAAATGCCGTGGATTTTTGCGTTTGGCAAAAGTTGGGGGGAGATATTTCTCAGGAATCGTTCCAAACAGCCAACTCTTACACCTCAATATTTAATGGCTGCTTAATTCCTACTAAAATCCAGAACCACATTTTTCATTACCTAATGGGAAATAAAATCAATCCCTTTTAATCGTGATCGATGTGTGGCAGTGCCAGAACTGAACAGATTTATATTTTTAATCAAATTGTGTATCATACTTCAGACTCAATTTCAATTATTCTCTTAGTGCAGCAATGGCAGCAACAACGTTTTTTTTTTTTTTTTCTGGAGCAAATCAAGCAATACATTTTAGAAAGCTTTCATAACATTCTGTGAGCTGACATTGGCCAAGCAGCACAATTTCATGAGCTGTCATCACTCTGGGAGAAAAAGAACATCCAGTCACGGTATTCCCAAATCACAGATCCCTGCTTTTGCATTTTATCCCTTTATATCTTTTCATTTTATCTCTTCTGCTGCACACACCCCCTTTGCTCAGTTCTTTTATTTTGTTTTTTCGTGTTTTTCCTTCGAGAGCAATTAACCAGTGCCCTCCTCCACACACAAACACTCCATGGCTTTCCTTTGAATGTTATTTTGCCTTGATCTCACATGAATCTTTTCTTTGGGTGTTTCTAGACCTTGTGGGCATTCATGTTTAGCATACCTGGGTTTGGATTCTGTTGAGCCCTCGGAACCAGAGGATCTGTCCACGTCGGAGTTCTCTCTCTGCATGATCTATTTCTTCAACATCTTCATTGAGCTCTTCCTCAGGGACCTCCTCCTTCTCAGTGAGCCTCCCTGCCTCCTTTAAAAACTTTAGCCTACTTGTTGGGATGGTTGCAATGACCTAAAATTATAAAAAAGTACTGAAAACATAAGCCTCATTCAAGAGCAATAGTACAACAATCTGCTAATTACACAGTAATTAATCATATTTTAGTAAAATCTATAAAGGTGAGCTAAGCCTGTTCCTAACAGCACTTTGTACCTGGACAACTCCATTTTAGTCACAAAAATATTGAATTTACTGTGTAAACAATTAGCATGACTTGCACCACTAAACCACAGTGTGAGCAGGTTTCCCAAGGCTGGGAGAAGTCTTATCAATAAAAGAAATTGAAAATAAAACAAGATGGAAATATTTCAGTGTAAAAAAACTTAAGCAAATTGATAGCTCTGCAATTAGAGTCTGGGTATTTCTGTGGTAATGGGAGGAGAAAATTCATTGTATCTCTTGCTGATAAATGTTCTCACACTCCCCTGGTTCATGGATTCAGCTTCCCTTTGTTCCAGCAGCTGCAATGCTTTTCTGGCATTTATCAAAATTGAGTTTTCTGAAAGGTGTGGGTCTGGTTGTTGGATTTCTCATAGGGCTGTCTCTCACTCTGTGTCCTTACCACCAATATATTCTGATTAACTTAACCTCTCTTCTCATTCTGCTTGCCCACCCAAGTGGTCCTTGGAAGTAACTAATGCAGGAGAATAATCTTTAAAAATTGCAGATACTGTAGCTGGACAATTATTTTAAATCCATTTCAGTGTTACCCTGTTGAGCAGTCATTTTCTCTTTGTTCTGATTCCTTGCATAAAACCAGGAGCAAATCATGGCAATTTAAACAAGACATTACCTGGAACACACTGAATGCTTAAATCAAATCTCCTGCAAAGCAAATTTTTAAACCCCCTTAGCAAAAAACTGCTGCAATTTTCTTTTTTGTCTTCATTTCAGCAGCGAGCAACCACAACTGTGAAGCTCAGATGTATGAAAAATGAAAAGAGAACCAAGACATCTGCCAGAAAATTGGTGAGGAGGGCTTTGGAAAACTGGAATGGATGCAGTGAAGACACATGCAAATGTTCTGGATATTTTCAGGGTGAAAGCAAACCTCTGAGTTTGCTGAGGGTCTCCTTGAGCCTCACAATCCATAAGGCAAATTTTATTACAATGTTTTAAAGACAGATTAACAAAAAAAAACCAAAATAACCAAATCAAACCCAGTTTCTACATACTACAAAACCTTTTTAAAGGGGGGTTGAAAAACAAGATGCAAACCTGGAAAATTAATAATGTGGCACGAGCAAAGACAGAACAGGAGAGAAAAGAAAGGGGAAATGCTCATCAATTAAATACTTACTGAAAATCCTTCAGCCTCCCAGCTTTCAAACTACAGTGCCAGCACTCTACAGGAGAGAAACTACTGCACACTCTGGCATCTGATAAAAGTGATGGTCATAAAGGATTTTTAAACCAATATTCATAAAAATAACTCTCCTGGGTCAGAATTGTGTGTGACAGAATGTTCCTCTCTTGCAGCACCTCAGCCAAGCTGATGAGACTCTGCTTTAATCCTTTCCTTAAGGTGTTTATATGGCTTTTTTTATTATTCATTTATTTTCTGTATCTGCCAACACCCACCCAGCTCAGGACACAGACTCAATAAATGCAGAATAAAGACCTAAATATCCTTCCCAAAAAAAATGATCACAGTTTTAATAAGTGATCAGTAATTGTGGGAATGGGATATGAAATACTTTAGGAAGTCTTGGTTTTCAGAAGGGATGGGAGCTGATAGAAAACTGTCCCTCCAAGCATCTCAAATTGACTTGCTGGAAAGTCTCCTTAAATTCCTTTCACAAGTGCCTGCTTTGACACCCAAACTCTGAAATCTTGATTGCCTTTCATGGCTCACCAGAACAGCAGGTTCAGCACGTGGTTAAAAAAAAATAAGAAATTTGTTTTGTGCTGAATGAGTCAGAGCAGCAGAGAAAAGGCTGAGACAGAAGAGAAGCATCCCTGCTAAAGGAAAAGAATTCTCTCTCACTGAAGAGCTCCATGAAAAAAAGACCTTGCCACAGACTGGAAATCATCTAAATATGGACAAAATTGATTGGTTTTAGCATCCTATTTTCTTTTCTTGTCACTAAATATTGACCACAAGACAGATATTTTTCCCCCTGTATTGGCTTTCTTCTCAGCAATAAAACTGTGGAGCTGTTCCAATGCCAGTTTTAATTTCATGTCTAAGGTCTCACAATAAACCTGGGAAACCTGGGGCAAGTAAAGTGAAAAAAGATGCTGATATTAGTATTACTACTTGGTGGTTATGTAATAACCATGGATAACAAAATTTAGAAGCCAAAAAGTTTGATCAAAGGCTGTGGGAAATTTTCACAGCTGAATGAAGCAGTTTGGATTCTTGTCCCTCTCCCTGTTTGACTTCCCCTTTCTCCAAAAGTTGGTGTATTTTCCAAGCAGTAGGGGGAAAAAAAACCCAATAAATCCTTCCTTTCTGAGATTATCAAACTGATTTTAGGTCTTCCTCCTGCAAGGCTTTAAGTGAAATCCTGACCTCAAGTAATGATTACAGCAGAATCATCTGCTAGTCATGGTTTTCAGCCACATATGCATTAAAGCTGTTCTGATTCTGAGCTTATTTCTAAGGAAAACTGAGGCCAAACTGTCAAAAACAGTTGATTTTTTTCCCAAAAGAGAACAAATAATCAGAATTGAAAGCAGGCATTTATTCTCTACAATTGCAGTAGAACCACAGCAGAATTCAATTGCAGTGAGCAATTTCTTGACTCTTCATAGAGGCAAACTGTGGATCTACAAATCTCTTTACATCTGAGAGAAAAAAATGTAACTTCACATTTTTCTTTACTGCACCAGGTGGCAACAACTTAAATACCCTGTTAGTGCATTCAGAGGTGAAAAATTATTATTATTATTATTATTATTATTATTATTATTATTATTATTATTATTATTATTATTATTATTATGAACTTTGCAACCTGTGTTTGCATATAAAAGAACAATGTAGAATGTTAACAGTACTGATTGTGTCTGTATTATCACTTCCAGAGAGCTAATCCAAATTTAGTTAATATCATCTCATTGACATTTGTTTCTTCATCAATACATAATTCTATATTAGGTATTGATGACAGAGGATATGGCAGAAATTGAAAAGGACATATTATTAACTGTCATTTTCTACAACAATTAAAGGCAAAAAAATTTTTTTTTTTGTTTTGCACTCCTTCTTCCATCCTTCACACACAGAATTAGGTGGATGGAGAATCACAGCAGAAATATTTTGAAGGCACTGGAATCTTTCCTATGACAGTAGCCAGGATGACAATTTCAGCAAGAGAATGAGTTGCTTGACCTAGAACTGGAACTTCATTTCAGCTCCAAAACTTTGCCACATCCTACAGGAGGAATTTTATTCCAGGAAAGGTCACAGTGCATTTGCCTTTGCTGCATTTTTTTGTGACTAAAAGACTGAAGTTGTGACTCAACATCCTTCACAAAAAAGCCTAACTGAAGATGACCTGGTGACAGCACACCCTGCTAGAAAGGGAAGATTTGAAAATTAACAAAAACCCCCAAAGGAACAGAGGGATCAATTATCCTTTCTAATAAATCTCTCCTTGAAGCTCTCAGAGAGCACCCTGGGTTTCAGTGAGGGCTGCACTGGGCACTGAGAGAGGAAATCACAGGAATATCAACAATGTCACAGCCTTGAATGTGCAGCTTCCTGAATGCTTACCTGACCCCACACCAGCTCTCCCAATCCAATAAATACACACCACATCCACTGGTCCAGCTGCAGGGGAGAACAGCTGAAGGGTTTTCCTCCAAACTGGACAATTACTATCTACAAAGAGAAGCACGAGGGAAAAGGGGTCAGTTTTTCAGGAAGAAAAGGCAACAAAACAAAAACAAACACAGGCAGACAAAAAAAAAACCCCAATAAAATAAAAAATCAAAACCAAAAAACCAAAACCAAAAAAACCCAAACAAATAAAAAAAACCCTGCACAATTTTGGTCCCCAAAAACCCCCATCAAACCCCACAAACTTCTGCATCTCAAATTAAAAGTGAGGAAAAAAAAATAGCAGTTCAGACTGAAGTTCCTCAGCCTCACATTTAACAGTGGTCAGATATGAATGGTCAGGAAAAAAAAGAACAGGACAGTCCCCATGTGCTCTCCCAGCTCCTCATTTACTGGATTTATTGACTCTGATCCAGTTCATTTGGGAATGTCCATTGCAAGAGAGGTTTTTCCCTCTGAGTAACATTTTGTTGTGTATTTAGAGATGTGCATCATGGAGAGACAGAGGGTATAGAAAATTCTAGATTTGTTGGAGGAAAAGGGTGGGAGGACCCCACATTTTCAACAGGAGAGCAACACAGAGTCTGAGCAGACTGAGAAGGTTTTGCTAACTGAAAATCAGATATTATTGATATTTCTTGTTAATATTGCTGCTGCAAAATCAGGGACCTGAAATTGCATCCAGATATTTCAATTGTCCAAGTTTTAAACTCATGATTTTGAATTAGATGCTAAAGACTATCATAGTGAAGTTCTGCTCCTGTCACTGCTGCCCTTCCTCTTATATTCAGTTTATTGAGGAGTTTCCCTTCTTAAATCCCTGCAGCCCAAGCTCCAACTGCTCTTTCCTCCTCTTTCCTCCTCCCAGGAGAAAGGTGCCAGTGCTGAGCTGCCACTGCAGAGCTGAGCAATAACAATGAGATAAAAATAGACTCCTAAATGATAATATCAAATAGTATCAAGCACAGGATGGATGCCAGCAAAAGAATGGATGCAGGAGCAGAAGAGGGAATTCTTACAGAAGAAAAATTTGGGGGAAATGTGCATTACTGTGATCATGTTCACTTGTGATGGGACAGCAAAGTCAGGAGAGGAACATGAAGAATCACAATCCAGGGGTATTGCTGCTGGGAATACTGAGCAGCATTGGGCAGTGACATTGAACAGAAGAACAACTCAGCATCAGCTGTTTCAAGGTATATTTATCTTTTCAAGGAGGAATAAATAATTGTAAAATGCTTTGTTGGTATGGTATTAAACAATTTCTTCTTTAAAAACCAGTCACAATATCAATGATGGGAGTTATTATTGTCCATGCTATGATTAATTTAAGAATTAACCGAGTTATAAGGATCAAAATTTCTGTTTTATTAGCATGGCTACATAACATTTTCCATTATTAACACTTGCATTGATTGAGAAAATACACAAAACCAGGTGGTTTACTCTTAAATGGACATCCTGCAGCACTTAGATTTGAAATTAATGAAAGAAAAGAAAACACAGAGAAGAAGAGCTCCAACACCTTTGTGTTTGATTTTTTTGAGTGGATTTGTGATGAACAGTAAGTGATTCTTGCCCAGAGCTTTACCTGGATAGCAAAGGTGCCCAGGACAATAGTGCAGAAGATGGGGTTTCTGAAGATGCCGTCAAAGACGTTCCTCTCGCCGTGGATCTTGCGGGCGTTGATCTCGTTGAAGAGCTGCATCATGACAAAGGTGTTGAAGATGATGGTGTAGTGCTCAGAAGGAGGAGAGTGAAGAGGGGCGTTCCTCCCACTGTCAATCTTAAACATTTTCTCACCTAGGTGTCAGACAAAAAGAAAAGTTTCCTCTAGAATGAATCAATCCAATTTATATTCCACTCGTATTCTTCAGCCTGTTGCCTTCTCTGCTCTGCTTTTTCTGGATAAAACTTTTCTTGCACCAATGAGCAAAACACATCTCTGCTGAGCAAGAAGCTGTTCAAATGCTGCCTTTTATCCAACAATACCTAACTCCTATCTAACAACACCTACACAACGTTGGCAGCCCTACTCTCACCTTCCCAAGTAGGAATTACTCTAAGCACTCACTTCTTTCAGGTGTAACAAAATCTTAAGGTCATTGCCAGAGTGTTTGAATTTTCTACAGTGGTTAGAAGCCACCTCTCTTCATCAGGTTTTACCCATTTACTAATCCAGTAACTTCTGCCAAGCATTGAAGGATGTCAGTCACAAAAGACAAAGGCATTCCTGGTTTTAAAGAGATTTGGGGTAGATCAGCAGCAGGCACTGCTGTTTAGTTTGAAAATTTGGTTTTCACTCATAGATCTGACCAATCAAAAAGCAAGATACAACCTATGATGAGTAACTAAAAATGTGGTGAGCTTGGAAAAAATAAAGATTTTTTTTTTTTAATACCACAGCCTGACAGGACCACACAGTGAATTCTGGATTTCCAATGTCTCAAAGACATTTGTGTTTTGTATGTTCAAACACAATGTATTTCTAAAAATAAAAAAGATAAAAACTTGATGTACTGGTCTGTGAAGAAAACTCCTACAAAAGAAAGGAATTATTATTTGACCAAAATAGAAATAATTCTCATTAATTAGAAATTTAATTATGAGGGCACTGAGTTTTGCACATCATGTCACTGCAAAGCTGAGCCTTGTGGAGTTTAGAAAGGAAACTCTTATTTCCAAGGCTTATCAGAAAATTGTCTGGGATGTGTCCTTCAAAGTATGCAGGAGTTTTCAAAGACACCCAGGAGCAATTAGAATAGCAGGGGAAAGCCTGGTTTGCTTTTCATCTGGCTCAATATAAAATATTTTAAACCATAAAATTAATCAAAAAGCCATTCTAACTCCCCATAAAGTTCACAGAAGTTCTTGTTCCAAGATGCATATCACATGAATTAACAAGAATTTCTTCACCTGCTTTAGAGAACTTGAAATTCCAATTTCCTAATGCAGACATTCTCAAAATACCCTGCAAATCTAACAATGTTAGAAACCACCTCACTTCAGAAACCTGGCAATTTTTCTGGTTTAATTCCACTGTGAACAGATCATTGCCTCCTCTGAGCATCCCAAATAAGCTGCCAGATGGCCATGAAGTGGACAAAGATTTCACAATGGAGCTCAAAAACCTCCTAAAAATCACAGATTTACATTTGCAGCTTCTCTGGAAGTCTGTGTATTAGGAAAAAAAAAACCCTGAAAGACAACACGTGATTTAACAGCGACTACAAAGTGACAAGAAGACAATACCCAACTGAAAAAATCATCTGTCCTTTGAGAGGGTTCAGTTATTATTGTGGAGCAACAGAATCTATTATTAGCTCCTACTATTCCCTGCAGCAAGAAACATTTCTCCTCATTCCCTCCTCTCTCCAAAATACAACCTATAAAAAGCATCCATTGCCAGCAAGGCCTGAAGAAGAATCCAGTAATCCAATAAATTAGACTTTTCGCCCCCTTTTAATATCCATTCCAGAAATTAAATGTCAAAGCAGAGTGTTATTTGTATCACTTAACACTGATTACTTACTTTCCATACCACTTAAGATCAACATTATTTCTGGACTGTGGACAACATTTTGCTCTCGGTAAAATGGATCTTGATTTTTATTGTGGTTTGTTTTGTGGGGTTTTTTAAAATATTTTTTATGTCCCTTCTCACCACAACAACCCTCACAATGAAATCTCAGTATAGAAGCAGCAGGGTGGACACTCCTATTACAGCATAACCTACTATGCTGTGTTTGGATACAAACTTTTGCCAAAGCCCAAACCTGTATTTTATGAGGAGAAAAAAGCTCACTGAAGCAATTCCCAAGGTAACAATATATGGAAAGTGACTACAACATGAGACCTTCTGTGCTTCCCATCAACCAGGATTCACAGAATCACAGAGTGACTGGGTTGGAAGAGACCTTCCAGATCATCAAGTCCAACCCAGCCTCAACACCTCAACTAAACCATGGCACCCATGGAAGAGGCCCTGACACCTCAACTAAACCATGGCACCCATAGAACAGGCCCTGACACCTCAACTAAACCATGGCACCCATGGAAGAGGCCCTAACACCTCAAATAAACCATGGCACCCATGGAACAGGCCCTGACACCTCAACTAAACCATGGCACCCACAGAACAGGTCCTAACACCTCAACTAAACCATGGCACCCACAGAACAGGTCCTAACACCTCAAATAAACCATGGCACCCGTGGAACAGGCCCTGACACCTCAAATAAACCATGGCACCCGTGGAACAGGCCCTGACACCTCAGATAAACCGTGGCACCTCAGGTCCTTACACCTCAAATAAACCATGGCACCCATGGAACAGGCCCTTACACCTCAACTAAACCATGGCACCCGTGGAACAGGCCCTGACACCTCAGATAAACCGTGGTACCTCAGGCCCTTACACCTCAACTAAACCATGGCACCCATGGAACAGGCCCTAACACCTCAGCTAAACCATGGCACCCAGTGCCACGTCCAGGTTTTTTTTAAACACATCTAGTCATGGTGACTCTACCACCTCCCTGGACAGGCCATTCCAGTACTTTATCACTCTTCCTGTGAAACACTTTTGTCCTGATATCCAAAAAGAAGTTTAAGGATAACGAAGGCAGGCAAGAAGTGAGCATAAATTCGTTACATTTAAAGCATTTTGACACTTCAGCCATCCAACCCAGCTGCTCGTGAGCTGAGCAGCGAGTGTGGGCGAGCTTCTCACCGACAAAGAGCAGGGTGAAGATGAGGGTGAGCTGGTAGACGGCGTGGCCCAGGATGTTTTTCATCATGGTGCGGGAGATGAGCGGCTTGTTGCGGCCGTAGGGTTTGCGCAGCAGCAGCGCCTCGGTCGGCGGCTCCGTGGCCAGCGCCAGCGAGGCAAACGTGTCCATGATCAGGTTCACCCACAGCATCTGCACGGCCTTCAGGGGAGAGTCCTGAGGGGAAAAACCAAAAATGTTTGTATGTCCCAAGAAAAGCCTGGCTGGGAGTTCATTTTTCTCATGGGGCTCAGAAATCTCCACACTGAGGACCCTTCTTCTGTTCCTTCTGCAGGTTCAGGAGCACAATGACCTGAGCAGAGAGAAATTATCTCCCTGCAGGCATTTCATCAGCACCATTTGCAACCACAAAACTCATGACAGTAACTCCTTCTAACACCTGTTGCAATCCTCTCCTTTCCTTCATGCATCATGCTTGAATTTTCAGCTGAAATCAGATATAACTAGAGAATCTGAGTTTCTCTCGTGGAAGAATCATTATATCATTGAAACAGATTAAAAAGTAACAATGCCTTTATACTAAAACCTACCTGCCTTTTTGTTTTTTTCAGAGACAGCTTGAAATTATTAAAAATTTCTGGAACAATTACGGTGACATCGTGATACATTACACTTAAATAAGATCATTAACAGTAGTGACATAATAAAAAGAAAAACCTGATATTTTGATTTTTAAAAATCTGAAACTTATTAAACTATATGAAATGTGCATAAGTAAGACAACCTATTCTTTTATTACTTAAAAGGAAAGCATATTTGGCACTATGGAAATGGAATGAAAAACTCCAAATACTGCTATTTGATGCAGGCTGTGGCTTTGGAAGCAGCTCTCCAGTCACTAGAAGGAGCTCTTTCCTCACACAATCCCATAAAGTCTGTGGTCATAATACAGAGGACTTTAGGTCATGTTTAAAAACCCCTAAATTAACTAAATGAAGCAAAGTTACACAGATCTCAGGAGGATACTGGACAACCCTTAATGAAGTTTTGATGTGTAACTCTCTGGGGCAGCTGTGAAGAGAGAGCCAGGGGAAGAAAAAAACCAAACCCAAACTCCTGTGCCTTTAGACTGTATCAAACAGGCAGCATTAGCAAGGTCTGCTTCCTGCTCCAAACAGACCAGTTTTATGAGGGAAAAAGAATCACCAAAGTAATAAGGCATCACCATGACAAATGTCATCATGAAATTGAGTTAGTCTGCTGTGTGAAAGCTGGGAGAGGGAGCACTATTTTTATGTATTTCATTACCATGGTGCTGCAGCAACGAAGCCAAAACAAGGTAGAGGACAGGATACAAACCAAAGCCAAGGCAACAAATCTCCCTGAGAACTGTGCCTGTTTCTTCAAAGGGTTAAATGTTAATGAAATACCATAAAAGTACATGCATTCAGAATCCTAAGGACTGACAAAAAACAAGGGTAAGTGCTTTGGTCTCTTGAGCATCTGGCTTAGATTCCAACTCTCCCTTGAGAAAAAATATCATTTCCCCTTAAAACCACACTTTTAAAACATTTACACAGATTTTTATGCATTTCATTTATCTAAAAAACCCTTTTGGGTTATTCAAAGGGATGGAGAAAAGCAACCTCCTGTTTGTCAGTCTTGCAGGTTGGGCTCATCCCAGCAAGGAGGACAATTAGCATTAATAGATTCTTGACCTCTTGGTTATGGGTTGCATTAACTGAGCTTATCTGGAGAGCTCAGCTCACTCATTTGAAATGCAGCTGCAGAAACAGGAAATGTCTTTGTCTTTAGAGGTGGCTAAAAAACTAAAGGTGATCAGGACAAACTTCATCCCAAATTGAGGCTTCATTCATTTTTATTAACACTAATGGCTCCAACAAAGAGAGCACTTGCAGTAAAAAGCAGTTTGTGGCTGGGGCTCACAGACCCTCGATGGGACACAGGTAAAAAGGAAAACATCTTTTCTGCTGAAGAATTTTCCTTATCACGTTTTTGCCTGTCTCATTAATAAGTTTGAGCAAGCTTCTCTGCTTTGATTTTTTACAAAAACTCAATTTCCCCCTCACGCGCTGAATTCCCTCTCAATAAAACCAAATTTCCCCGTTAGATTTAATAGATGGAGTCAGAGATTCAGGTGTCTATCAGAGCCTGCCATATTCCCAGCAGAACAGGAAAGCAGGGTATTTCAGTCTCTAAATCACACAACTGTAATTGGCAGTCATCAGATTTGGCAACAACATGTTCTCACCATTTCACACTGCCAATCACCTTGGGTGGCTGTGGTGCCCCTAATAATTATCTATTATTGGCAGTGCTACACTGCTCAGTGGAGTGTGAGAGCTCATTCCAGGCTGAAGCCAAAACATTAAATACACATTAGTCTGGGCAGGCAGTGGAATGAAATTTCCACTGTAACTCTATCTGATTTCTGATTAGTTGGTGGAAACTGAGGGAAATACACATCAGCTAAGGAGCTTAGGCTTCCACTGCAGATTTTAGTCACTTATGCAAGTGGGATGCAAATCAACCTGCTTTTCTTTGTGTTTTAGCCACTAACTGACCAGCCAATAATTCTTAATTCTCTCTCTGAAAACTTTGGGGATGTGAACTACCCAAAATCACCACTTATTCATCAAATTCCTTTCACTTGACCTTGGAATAGGTTAGCCTTGGCCTAGAGGGAAAAGGAAAATGTCCCTTAAATCAAGTGATGTTACACTTCATCTTGGAAACACTTAAAAGTACAAATTGCCAAAGGCTGGAAATAAACTACAAATCTTTTGTGACATGCAGAGCCTCACAAATTTTAGAGCTTGTTACTTTTGATTTAGATGACAAGCTGCAAGGGAACACAAAGGTATTTTCACCCTTACCTTTTTACTCCCGTTTGCCACAGAACACATGCAGGTATTCAGAAAAATGAGCATTTCTGGGAGTTACCTTTCCATACATTAATGCAAAAAAAGTCCCTGTGCTGCTAGATCACACTGTCTGCTAATTGTATGGAAGTGGCATCCTCAATTCCATCCCCATGCCTTGCCAAAACAAAGCTAAACAGTACAGACTTTGATTTTATAGTACAGCTTTTTCAAGTTTGCCTGTGCTATTATTTTAGAATTTGCCAAGTACAGTTCTGCAGTAAAACATTATAACCACATAAATTACTCCCTTTTACATGTAAGTATAGATCATCCTCATTTTTTTGAACAAGATCTGTAAAAACAATCAGTGATTCATGCAGCAGTTCATTGCTACAGTGCCTTTTAATTAACATTTAATTTTCCAAACATAATGTCCTATGGAGTCACTGTTTTCAGCTCCTAATGTCTGCTAAAACACTAAGTCTCTCTCAAAGTGCAAGAACAATAATTTGAATGTAAAATGTTAAAACACAGCCTTTGTCTTCCCTTTTTTCAGTGCAAGCCTTTTGAAGAGTTACAATTGCCTCAACAGTTGGAGCCACAGACCGAACCTGGCACGGAGAGAAACCCTCTTGTTTCATGGCTCCAGTAAAAAAACTGTTTCCATTTGACTGAGCTGCATTTTAAAATCGTCATTTTGTTCATAGCCAGATCACTCTGGACAGCTCCAAACATAATGAGCTGATGTCCTCTGGGTGCTGTGTGGTTTTTGGGGACAGGGAGAGGGGTGAGCCCATCCAGGGCCCTACAGGACAGCCAGAGATGTGGAGCAGTGACTCACTGCAAGCACAAAACTCACAAGAATCGTAGGCAGAGCTCCAAAGAACCACCCTCACTGCATCAATCAGGGGCTCTGCAAAACTCTTATTCAGAGAATGAAGTCAGAATATAAAAGTTTGTAGCTCATAAATCCACTGGAAAAACAAACGATGGGTTTAAGCTGAGGCAGTGGCTGCAAGAAGAGAAAGAACAATTCCACACAAACTGATCGAGACCACCACACCCTGACCACACTAAAGGTGTGCAATGGGGACCACAGGGAAGGCAGCAAGAGGGAGCTGAGCGAGATTAATTAAAAATAATTAAAAATAAGGTGAATGAGCCCAGCTCAGCTGCACTGAGCCACACAAACCTCTCTGGGAGAAAGCAGAGGTGTGAACTCCTGTGGGGTCTGTGCACACACAGACACAGAGCTAAAACCACCGTGCAGCCCAGACTGGGGGCTCCTGAGTCAGCTTCCCACCAGGGACTTCTCCAAGCTCTGCTTTCCTGGATGACCCAGATCTCAGAGCCCCTTACATAATTACAGACTCACAACACAGAAGTTCATTATTAGCTGAAAATTCAGATCTTGTGGCTCATAGATTGAGCTGCTGTAAACTGAAACAGGGCCCCATGTAAGTGAGATCTCTTGGAGGGGTGGTTGTGGCAGCAGCTGTGCTAAGCTTGTCAGCAGGTGACACTGGATCTGTAATTCTTATTCTGTTCAGAATATGGTTGCTGTCACCTTAACATGACTTCATGCTGGGAGCCAGGGGAGACAAGAGAAACAACCATTTGCATTGGTCCTGTGCATAACAAATTCTTTGACAGGCCACTGTTTGTCCTGCATAAGCTTTATCTGGCACTGGAGCAGTACAGAGACATTTTGTACACATCACTATCCACTGGAACAGCAAACCAGGACAAAACAGAAATCACAGATATGGCAGATATTCTCTAACAGCAGCATCTTCTTGAAGCAGGCACTGGGTAGATGAAAAAAAAATTATATTTGCTTAAAATTAACAGAATTGAACTAAACAGCAGTTCCCTGAAGTGGAATTGGCAAGGACCTTCATTTCATTAATCTACTTGAGGAAAAAAGCAGCAGATTATTAAAATGGCCATTAATGGTCCCAGGTTCTGCCTAATGTTTTTCTCAAGCCTCTCCATGGGCCTCCCAAGGTGCCCTGGACCAAACAAATCATCTCCTGCGTGGGCAATGCACTCTCTGGGTGCCCCTTGGAGGGCTGGCTGCACTCCCACCACACTCACACAGTCATTAATTAATTCATTAATGCAGAATTGCAGTGCTTTCACTTGGAGTTCTGCAGGGAGATGACCACATCCTCATATTTACATGTGCACCAGAGAAAGTGCAGCATCAAGACTGAATAAAATTAAGCCCATTATGTTGCAAAGCACAAGCCAAGTATTAAAAAAAGATTAGTTCAAGCAAAGATTTTATTATCTTTGTACTTCCTTTAGGCACAAACCAAAAAGAGTAGGTGAGTGCTGGTCCCAAGCTGCAGAACAGATTACTTGAGAGGTGGCATGAGCAAAAACAGAATAAATGTTATTACCTACAGAGAATTTTTCTCATTCTAGATATGAAATGTCACCCAAAGAACAGCCTGTGTAATGTTCATTAACCTGAATCTTAATGATGCACTGAAATTACATTCTGTGTGTCAGAGAAAGACAAACTGACTGCCTAAATCAAAGGAAAACTCAGTCCAGTGAAGACTTTCTTTGTGTTCATTTTGAAGGTCACAGGAAGCTGTGCTGCCTTTTGGAAACGACAGATTTCAGCTCTGTTTGTTCACTTGCTTTTTTGTTAAGGACTGAAACATTTCAGTCAAAATCTTTCAGTCAGACCTGTGCACAGTTCTGCAGATTTGGATGTACATGTGTGCACCTAGACTGTTGTAGGCAAGGATTTTTTTTGGGAGAGTCCTGCACTTTGTGCTGGAGCTATTTTCATAGCAACCAGAGGGTACAGCATGTTCCCAAGTGCAATTTTTAGCAAAGCTTTCAAGCCAAACAGAATGTCCTTTGGCTGGCTGGAGTCAAAGCCTAACACAATAATGTGCATTTGTGAGGCAAAATCCTTCTTGAATGAGACAGAACTGGGAGCAGCTCGAGATTATTCACACTGAGTGTAAACAGTGGCAAAGGACAGACCTGCTGCCTTTCTGCTTCCATTTCCACTTCAGCTTCCCCCACACCTTTCCTTTGCCTTTGCACCTTTACAGCCAAATTAAGGAACTGCACAAGAATCTGCAAAGCAACCCAGGAGTTCCAGGAGGTGTCCACTAAAACCTGTGAGCAGGGACAACAGACCCAGGGATGGGCTCACAGGCCTTGGGGGCAAGAGAAATGCACTGGGCCTGATCCAAATCCTTCTAGAAGCCAAAGGAATGATTCAAAGGATGAAAAAAGCTCCAGAATTAAAAAGGGGATTATGCTTGTACTGATAATGCACTTCACATCCACTTAACTTGATTTAAAATAGTCCTTGCACTGATCCAGCAATGTTTAACCTCCTCAGGGATAAAAAACTATTTGGTTTACAAATAGAATGAGTTTTCCTTTGTGCTTCTACAAAAAATTGAGGAAATGCTGAGCATTGACCAAGAAATTTCAGCTTAAACAAACGTTTCTAGTCAGACACTGATTGTCAATAAAATCAGTTCCAGTGATGGTGCTGCTGTCAGCACCTTGTTCCAGCTGGGTTTGTACCACATGTAAAAACCTCCCAGAGTTTCAGTCCTCATTCCTGTGTTACCAGCAACAATCATTTCACAGCTGGACATTTCCTCAATAGGCTGGGAAATATTTCCAAAGGGAAATTCATCCAACTTTGCTGCAACACCATGAATTTTGTCCCTCAGCACGGGCTCAGTGGTGACAAGAAGGGCCCTCCAAGGCCTCTGAATGTCAGCCAGGGCACAGGAGAAGTTTGACCTCATGGGTTTGTTAAGGGACCTGGGTTTCTGGTTGCAAGGATCAATTCCATGATTCCAATGTAAGTTTAGCCTGGAGCAGAGCTGATGACTTATTCATTGCTTTGCTCAGGTGTGCCTGGGCTGAAATGTACCTGCTGAAACAGGTATGGGCATCTGGGTGATGCACCATGAGGGAAGCATCAGCTTTCTCACAGTGCATCCCAATCCAGGGAGGCACTTTGTGACAGCACCTGTCTGCGGCATCTAAAATATACATTATTTTAGGGACTGACAGCAATAAAAAGCGCATTTTATTATTTTCTCATTAAAACAAAAACCTTAGAGTGTACTGCATATATCCTGTTTACTCTCTAGAGGGAAAAAAAAAAAACAATTTTATTGCCCAAAAATTATAATTTGAGAAAAAAAAGATGTTTGCTTTGAGATATGCTTCTTGCAAATGACCTGGATATGTTGCATCTGCACCAGGATTGCAATGAAGGATTAATGGAGTGTCAGAAAGAGAGGTCTAAGTCCAACTCTCTGTGTCATTTAATTGGTTTGTCATCTGCATCTGGAATTTAAAAGAACTGCCTGAAAGCAACAAAATAATTTTATCAGTCAAAAAGATTGGGGTTACTTCCATGGGTCAGCACTGCTGTCTTGAAAATAACCTCATTCCACAATGCATTAAAAAAAATGTATTCATTGGTGAGGTATTCTGAGAGGAAAAAATTCACATAACCTGCTCCTTTCCCAACCCATGGTGTTTTCAGTTTGACCATCAGAGGCTCAGGGATGACAACACTGAGGGAGGCAAAAAAATCCTAAAAGTGAGTTCCTTTGGGAAAAGAGATGAATTAATCCAGCCTGACGTCAGCAGCTCTTTAACCCTCAGCAGCCTGATCCTTGGAATGTTCAGGAGAATTCCCAAAGGTTTTGATGCCATGACAATTTATTGTCTTTTCTTTTTATACCTTTTATGTGTTCTCAGTGCCCTTAGCATGCATACTTGTAATTCCTCCAGTCCTGATATTCTATTAAGCCAGAAAGCCAAACATCCTAAAGGCCTCACAGTTAGAGGCCAGAAAGCCCCACACTATCTTGAGAAACCAAGGTCTCCTCTCAAATACATCCTGTAAACCAAGCAAGGTCTCCTCTCAAATATATCCTGTAAATTAAGATTAAGCTCATTCAGGGAAAAACAATTCAGGATAAAAAGATACCACACTATTCACTCAAGCATCTCATTGGGGCATCTTTGTTAGATATGCTAATTTGCAAGGTCTGTAAAATTGCATACGGGATCTATCGTCCATACACATTTCAGCATGCTCCACTTTGGTGAAGTGTTACATCACAAAAATCCTGATTAAATACCAAGGTAAAACCCCTTTAACCCTTAACCATGCCTAGCTCTTCATTTTAGCACCAAGGAAAAGGCATCCTCATTGTACCTGTAATTCCTCAACTTAGCATAGTCCTGGTATTCTATTAAGCCAGAAAGCCAAACATCCTAAAGGCCTCACAGTTAGAGGCCAGTAAGCCCCACGCTATCTTGAGAAACCAAGCTGGGCCTCCTCTCAAATATATCCTGTAAACTAAGATGTAGCTCATTCAGGGAAAAATAATTCAGGATAAAAAGATACCACACTATTCACTCAAGCATCTCATTGGGGCATCTTTGTAGATATGCTAATTTGCAAGGTAAAATATAAAATTGCAGACACAATCAATCGTGTGTACACATTTCAGCGTGTTCTACCTTGGTGACGTGTTACACCACAAAAATCCTTATTAAACACCAAGGTAAAACCTCTTTTACCCTTAACCATGCCTAGCTCTTCATTTTAGGACCAAGGAAAAGGCATCAATTGCTGTGCTGTGTGGCCAAGGAGGAATGAAATGCAAAGCCCCATCCACTGGGAGCGCAGGTCGCGGTGGGATTGCAACAGGATCCCAGCATGATTTCAGCAGGATCCAAGCATGATTTCAGCAGGATCCCGGCAGGAATTCCTCACCTGGGTGATGCAGGCTCCAGTGAAGGCCACGATGACAGCAACGATGTTGACGGTGAGCTGGAACTGCAGGAACTTGGAGATGCTGTCGTAGACGTTGCGGCCCCACATGACGGCCTTGACGATGCTGCTGAAGTTGTCGTCCGTCAGGATGATGTCCGAGGCCTCCTTGGCCACGTCCGTGCCCGCGATGCCCTGGGGAGATGGGTTGGGAATGAGATTCCCTTCTGGACAGCACAAATCTCCATAGTCAAAGCCCACAGCTTTTTATATTTCCTGGAATTTCGCTAATTCGGCCTGGTTTTGTTGTGAGTTAGGCCGCAGAAATGGGAATTGACAGAGAGCAGAGGAATTCATGTGGTGATGGTGCTGAGTGCTTTATCAGTTTAAAGACTGCTGATTATCTGAGGTATTTTGTCAATGATGGTGGTTTTTTATTCATGAACAGAACTGGTAACAAAACCGAGAATGTCTTCATATATATTCAGAGTATGCATGGAAGACACCTTTAGTGGTGGATTTTACCACAGCAAAAGAGAACTCCAGTGTTATGAAGAAAATGTTCATTTTACTGTATGGGCACAGGATTCTGCATAAAGCCAATAATTAATTAAACAAAATCCTGAAGTATCAAAATAAGCAATGCCAGTGAATCCAAGTGAATTAAAGGATTCTGAGTCAACATAACTCATTCCCACCAATATACTCCTTCACTGACAAGTAATATCTAAGCAACTTCACATTCAATGAATGGAAAAGCCCTCACAGCAAATTCATAATGGCACAAACATCAAGATTATACCATTGCAAAGCCAACATCAGCTTTTTTAAGTGCTGGTCCATCGTTGGTTCCATCCCCAGTCACAGCTACCACCTGCCTCTGTTCCACCTGTGTGCTGTCAATAATACCTGCAAAAAATGCATGTATGGGTGTGTGTTTACAGACATTTATGGACAATAATTAGCAAGATAAAACATCCCTGTAAAAAAGCAGAGTCTGTATAATACAGATTGGATAACACCACACAGTTTTACAGAGATTAAAAAGGCAGATCTTTAAGGAAAATAATGATGAAAGCTGGGGCATCACCACCATCCACTACTAAACATCACCATTAGGATTTACATGGAAAGTTCTGATCCTGAATCATCAACACATCAACACAACCTGCTCAGGCTTCAAAGGCAATGAGAGCAGCTCATTATGTCCTTCTGGCAGATTCCTGCTATTTAAAGTGTCACAGCCCAGTACTGATCAAACATCAATGGAAAGGATTTGCCAAAAACTTTAAATTCATGTTTAGGGCTCTCCTAAACTGTAATATCAGCTTTAATATCAGTTTTACAAACCCAGATGTAATATCAGCTTTACTAAGAGACCTTCTTAACCTAGAGATAGCAAAAGCCATTGATGAATTTTATGTAGCTGGAGAATTTCAGCAGCCATGTTCAATTTTGCCAAACAATGATTAAGGAGACACAAACTAATTCCTTAAATTCTGCAACCAAGCATTTTAATAGATAGAATAAAACAATTTCTACTTTCATTTTGAGATCAATTGAGAGAAATAAAAACACTTTTCACTTGGTGTTTTTCACACAACAAGGCTGCAGGGAATTATTTTCCACTTATGCAGATAAGGAAAGTCAGGAAAATAATGAAGAATTTTTCGGAGGCTACAGAAGCAGCCCAGGTTTTTATAGGATGAAGATCATTCACGATTCATGTTTCTATTTCCATGTCAGGGTCCATTTGAGTACAAGCCCAGAACACAGGATTGTTGTGTAGGATACAAGAACACCTTTCCATATTGATAACTCAGGGGAGGAAAATGACAGAATTCCTTTTGCTAACACATTTGGCACAAAGTCATTACCTCCAAAAACAATTATCCAAACCTACCCAGTGTGAAAGGCTTTCACTCTGCTCTGAAAAAAAAAATCCCTTCCATATCAGATAACCAAGGAGAAATAGGAAATTGCAGATTACAGAGCAATAGCTGCCTCTTGGCAAGGTTCAGGCTTATCAGGCACCAGAAGATTGCAGCGCCCTGTGCAAGCAGTTAGTGCTCTGTATTTTTCAGAGTTATGAAAATGAGAAAAAAAAGCCCTATTCACTCTCCACTGGTAGTATGATCTCAGAAAAATGGCAATTACTCTGATAAGATCTCACAATTAGAGCTTTCAGTTTGTTGGGGTGATTTGCCTTTGGTATTACTAAATAAACAGGAACATCATCTGTCACTACTGTTAAAAGCATTTACTTTTTCTTCTTATTAACACATCCTTTGATGTTAAATTAATAGTTTAAGCTTCTGAAAAAAAAAAAGTCATTAAAATCTCTGGCTCATTAAGGTATTAACTGCTCCAAAGAGGTCGATAGTATCCGCTGACAACTGGGCTCCAAGTGGGAGCACAACCCAAATCAGGTTGAAGAGGCTCAAACAAATGATCTCCTAATAGAGATAAATGGATATAAATAGTGACTGTGCTGATGACTGTGCCACCAACTGCCCTCCATCAGCCAGCTCCTGGGTGCTGCCAACTCATTCACAAGGTTTAGGAAACATTTTATCCCAAAATCCAAACTGTGCAGCCAGGATGAGCCCAGAGCACAGAGCTGAGTGCAGCCATGGAAAACCAGACATGAAAAGGTCTCAGGGATCATCAGCACCTGAGCCCCAGAGCTTCCCCACAGTGCCTACTGGGAGTGCCACAGGAAATGTGTGGAATTCTGGGGATGGATTTCAGTGATACCCACAGAAGAGAGGAGGACTTTGCAAAACTCCCATCTGTACATCAGACAAATTTCTAAAATGGAGCAGCCACGATTATTTGGGATTCAGAGGATTTATCACAGCTCTGCCAACACTCCCTGACTTCTGCCTGCTCTTTTTAATCTCTTTCTCATCCCTGCTTCCTCCCATTGCTGAATGTTTGCCTTCTTCCCAGCACGTGCCTCCCTCCAAACACATTAAGGTTTGTTTTTAATATTCTGTCAAAGGCTGTGATAAGGTTTCACCTCAAGAATTCTCTTCAGTACTGAGAAATGTGCACAGATAAAATTCACAATGTGAGGAGACCAAAGAGAAGAAGGATGCCCAGGAAGGGCTCTCCCTCTGAGCTGTGGGGATTAATCTCCGATGTGATCAGGGAAAAATGTGACTGAGGGCATGATCTGACAGGCTGCCAGTGAAGAGAACATTCCCTGGCCTTTGCACTCACTCCAAGTGGCTGAAAAGAAGCTCCAGTAATAATCAATCATGTCTAACAACCAGGAAATTTCTTCCAACTATACAGCTTTACTCCAGCTGAATGCTTACATACAGAATTTTAATAAAAACAGGTTTTCACAGGGAATTCTTCTGCTCTCAGCAGAGCTTCCTGCCAAAGCAGCCTTTGCTCTTTCACTGGCCTCTTCCCTCTGTTGAGCTGTTTGGCCATGACTTTCTCCTGTCACAAAGAATTTCATTCAACAGCCCCAGGAGCACACCTCGAGCAGAACATGACAGTGTGCTCCACACAGGGATCCCGCTGATGTGGCAGGAATTTGGGCAGGAAATTTGGGCAGGAATTTGTCCTGTGGCTTGCATAAGACACAAGTTTCTCAGAGCAAGCAGCTTGTGTCAGATGAGGGCAAAGATCAGCTTTAAAACAACCATGCAGAGCTGTCAAGAAGGGCTCTAAATGCATAAGCCTGCCATAAAAAGCAGAAAAATACAAGATACAAAACTGAAATATATCCTACATCTCCCACCTTCCTCCTATCTAACACTAAGCAAGCATTAAATCAAATCCACTCAGGATAATAACTCAGGGAATATCAGCCAACAATGTCTGTTCTGCACCCATGGCTCAGCTCAAACCCATCAGAGCCAGCCCCAGGTTCTCCCTTTGTCACAAGTGCTGCTCCACTTAAACAATCCTTGCTCGTCACCCTTAGCATTGCATCAGTTCCAAACTCCTGGGAGAAAATAAGAATCCTGGTTTAGAGATTTCTTTCTGTCTCAACTGCTTAAAACAGGCAGGAAAATTCAGCTGCAGCTGAGGATTTCAGAGCTGAAGCCCAGTTCAGGGTTCGAGAGGCAGGAAAGCTGATCCTCCCTCAGGATCACACAGATTTGTGTTTCTCTGACAAGCTAAATGTAGGTACAGCCAGGTATTTTCATAAACACGTCCTCTTCAGGTTAGCTTTTAATATTTCCAAACTTCTGGAAGCTCCCTGTTAACGTAACAAGAATTTGCAAAATCTGTCTGAAGGAGAAAGCTCAAATTTATTTTAGTTACATGCTTGGGTACCTGCCTGGATAGAAGTTTAAAGGTTTTTTATATAAAAATGCATTACAGAAAGCATTGGGAATTAAGTGAAAATTCCTCCCCAAAGTTCGGGATATCAATTAATACAATTTTCCTTCTTTTGATTATTGTACCCGTCTCACAGCTTTCCACATTAATGAGGTTATGAACATACTACCATGTCATGAAATAATAGTTTAAACATTTGAGTAATTAAGGCTAATTAAAAATCATTTCTTCATAAAGTTCCCTTTCTGTTTGATAACAAATTAGCCCTGCATGAGAATAGCTGGTTTTAATATCACCAAAAAAAATAATTCCAGTCTAATTTAAATATTTTGGAAGGTACCACTTGTTTAATTGGTTAACTGAGTATTTCTTTGATCTTTTATATTCCCCATCAGTGTTAAACAATTGTTTCCTGCAGTGTTTTTAAAAGATAAACTGACAATTTTGAATTATTTCAGAAATAGCACTGCAACCTCACATCAGTATAAGTGATATGTAATTTTACTTGTTATATTTTTAAATAGAGTTAAAAATATGAAATTTTTATTTGACAAATAATAATATTAAATATGAAATTTTTAAAATATGAAAAGATGTCTTAAAACCCACCCCAAGTTGTATTTCAGTGGGACTGAGATTTTGGTTTCACTGAAGCCCTTTGTGAAGATAAACCACTCTGATGGGTGTTTTTCCAATCTACCTCTACTTCAAAGCCATAAATATTTGACTGCAAGTGTCTGCCCAGGCTGAAATGCTGAACCATGCCTTTCTCTGGTCCCTGAGCAGCACTGAAAACAAAAGTGAAAAATAAAAATGATCCTTTTGCTGGGTGGGATTGTGCTATGTTAAGGGGAAAAAAGATTCCCTCCAGCAGCTGTATGTCATTAAAAATTAAATATAAAAAAAGTTTATTTTCTGATGTGTGTTTTTAGCCTAGAGCAGATAGAATACATCAAAGGGGAGAAAATCCTCTCAATCCCTCAAGTGTCTGAGAAAAACATAACATTTTAATAAGAGGCCCAAAACTAGTGAACATTTAAATAGTTTCTTGTAACTTTTAATGGCCCTTGGAGTATTACCAGCCAAAAAATTCCATCATCATTTCCACAGACTCGTTCTTGAACTTTGTTAAGACTCTTAATTGCTCTGTCGACCTTGTCACATCTTTGAAACATTAATTGTGGTACTTGCATGTGGCATCCAGCAGGAGTAAATATCTTTTGGGCTGTCAAATTGCTCATGCTACAAACCATCAACAATTTGCTGTTCCTTTTTTCTCCAGCTCTCTATTGATCTCAGTTTCCCTGGCAAAGGTTTCCTGCTCCTCTTGAGGGAAAATCCTGAATGATTCAGACGAGCACTCCTGAGGGACTTGGTTAATCCACTTAATGAAACACAAATTGTTGTGTTTCTGAAACAAATCAGCTGCTGGGCTGAACAAGGGCTGTTCTCTGAGAACAGGATCCTGGAGCACAGGGTGTGAGATGCACTGCTGAGGAGACTCCAGCTGACCTTGGGCAGGTCTAACACTGACCCATGGAGATAAAAATGCCTCCAAACCTTTCCAATCCTGAGCAAACCTCTGCTGGAAAACTACTTTGGAGTGTATCTCTCCAAGAAATGTGTATTATTTATTAATTACACATAGGTACTGCCATACTGATAAATTGTGTACATTATAAGATATAAAAGGGGGGGATTGAGATGATACATTCTGTTTCCAGCTGCCCCATCCAGCGCCATGATCCATTTCCACCTGGTCTCAAGCCCAAAGAACCCAACTGATCCATTCTTAAAATTCACAATGAGACTTCTGCTCTAGAGTCATTTAGGCATTTTTAAAAATTGCATGATGCTCAAATGCCTTTATAATCAGCCATGTATGGAATCACAGAAACAAAACCTAAAGGATTTCCTACCTAAATATGGATTAATGTTGGAGTAGTCAACAGCTGAAAACAGGTATGTGATCAGCTGGATGCCGGCCTGAATTTAGCTGCTCCAAGAATTGCTAAAAGGGGCTCTCCAGATTTTCCAGGGCCTTAGTAAAATATTTCAGCTCTTTCTTCATCAGGAAACAGCAACCTGCTGACAGGGCTTCTACCTGAGCATGGCCAAAAATGATGTTATTCCTGCCCAGAAACTGCCTGATTTCACCAGCCATGAAGTGCGAGCCTCAAAATCAACTGAATAAGATGTCAAGTCCTCAAAAGAAAGAAGGAAACTGCAAACCAAACCATCTTTAATGGCAGCATTCCATCTGCAGACAGTGTGGGGAGAGAATGGAGTTTGTATGGTGCACTTCCTACAGGGCAGACTCTAAAAACACAGGAATTTAAAGGGAGCCAATGCAAATCACACAGTTAATTAGTTAATAGGAAAAATGGAATTGGCTGAAAATCCCCATCTCCCCTGGGCAGCTCCCAGTTCCACCATCCCAATAACTGCTGCTGGGACAGGAAAAGGTTTTTTTTTCTCTTGGAATACTGTTTAGGATAATTCTGGGAGAAGAGATGCAGTGGAGTGACTGGATTCACTCTGAATGAGATTGCTTTTGCTTCCCTCATAAAGCAGCACAGGCAAAGACAAAAAAAATCTACATCCCTTCTTGTTTATATCTTGTTTCCCAGCAATATTTTCTTTCTGCCCTCCAAATGCACATTTTCCCTCCCAGCTCGAGTCTCATTCCAATTAAAAGTCACAAGGCAAATATGAGATTGCCTAAATCCACTTGCCAGGCATCTTATTGCTATTTCTCTTATTCCTGCCAAGGAGTTTCCTATTATTTTCCATGTCAAGGCTGAGGTAAAACACAAACACAAGAGTGCAAGAAAACTTCCTTGTGTGGTGCAGTTAAAGATGACAACTCAGGTGGATTTGTAACAGTGAAATCAAAGCAGATGATGTGCTTCAACACCTTTATCATTGATTTCCAGCCCCCACAAGCAGTTTGCACCCACCTTTCACCAAAGTGTGTTTGTCCGTGGGGGAAGAGCGAGCAAGCACCCGGAGCTTTGGCCAGATTTTGTCAATCCGCTCCTGCTCGATCTGCAGAGGGAAACACAAAAAAGAACCCCAACAGTAAAACCTCCAGCCTGTGATGAGCAGAGTTTATGTTATTGTGTCAGAAAATTCCCCTCATTGCTCAAACCTGCAGCTTTTCTCCAAAGCACAGAAAAATTCCAGCAGCCATCGATGCTGCAAGTGAAGACAAGGCCAGTACTAACAGGGCTCAGCTGCTGGCTGACACAGGTAAATTTTTCCACAATACCTAACCAGGCTTTCTTATCATCTTTATGGATAATTCCACCCAGAATCATCCCTCTAGATAAAGGAGAGTGGAGTTTCTCAAAGCTGATCAAACCTGTTCACAAGTTGGTTATTCTACTCCACAGGAGAACTCAAATCCTTCATTTAGCACCAATAATGGCAAGATTTTCTTGTGTAGCAACAGGAGCAAAGCCAAACTTGTTGCATTTACTAACATTCCCAGGATTCCTCCCATCCATGCAGGGAGCAAATGACTGTGTCCACTGATTTAAGGTGGACTCAAGAGCCAGCACAGATTTTTCTTTTTTAGAACTGTGTGTGAGCTCCATCTTTGATGAGGAGTTAAAAACCTTCCAAAGGATGGATTTTTTTTTATGCAAACCATTGCTGTGAGTACATTGATGAAAGTGGAATAAATTAAAGAAATGAGAGGAGCTGGCTCTCAATTACAGATTGCATTTTAGGAGCAAAATTGCTGTTGAGTTCCTTCTCCTCCTTGCCATAAACCTTCAAGGCTCCTTCTCCTCCTTGCCTTATACTCCTGCCTTAATGGGCTTCGTTTTGATTTCTTGTGGAGTAATGCAATGGTTCTAAAAACTGCAGAATTAGACCTGCATTAAACTGATACTGGAAGAGTAAAGAGTGGAATTTCACCACTGTTTTGAATTACAAATATTTAGTGGGAGAAAAAAGCAGGAATTTTTCCAAGCAGTCTTTACGAGGCGCATACCAGTGCAGGAGAATATTTTGGTGTTTTCACCGGGTTTTGTTTACCTCTCCCTTCTCATTTCGGATCCTCCTGTTGAACTCCTTGCCCTCGAGGCAGAGGAAGTCCTCTCCAGGGTGGATGATGCCACATTTGATGGCGATGGCACGCGCAGTGTTGATGTTGTCCCCGGTGACCATGCGCACGGTGATCCCGGCTCGCTGGCACTTCCGGATGGCTTCTGGCACCTGCAGAGGATCCCTCAGGGTTTCAGCTTTTGTATTTTTCAAATCCTGTACTGTAACTCTAAACTCCATATAGAGTGCTGCTTAACTGTCTTCACATTCTGGTCAGATATATTTGTTGATTACACAAAGGTGCTGCCATACTAATAAATTGTGCACATTGTAAGATATACAACAATTCCTCTCTGGGCCTGGAACTAAGGACACCTCACTGCCTCAGGCCACAAAAAGTATAAACAGAAGTGAGTTGGGGGGAGCAAACTGGGGGTAAATGACTTCATTCCCTGCAGCTGGAATTGGAGCATCAACCCCTGGTCTGTGAATGCCCAAACTGACAATGCTGTGACAAACTCGTGCCCATGGCCCACCTTGGCTGCAGCCTCTGGAGGCCGTGGCTGCCCAAGCTGTGCCTGCTGAAGGCTTTCAGAAATCCCCACTGTATTCTCTGAACCTTGCCTGGCCTCTGCTCTGGGGAGTTACTCCAAGGCATCACAGAAACAAGGCAAGGGCAAAGGAAATTCCTGGATCAGAGATAAAACACAAGGCAGGTGTTCCCATCCAGAAAAATTAAGGAATGCCAGAAGCAGGAAGAGGAGTCAGCGTCACTCCACAAGCAAGGCAAATCTTGTATGAAGAAGTAAAAATAAAATCTTTTAGATAATTTCCTTCAACTTTCTCCTGGCTTGAATAAAAATGAGTGCTCTGCAGCTTTTTTGACATTTAGCAAGCTGAACATAACTACTCAACACATGTAAATATGAATGGACAATACAAACATTCTGTACAGAAAATTACTTTACTTCTGATCAAAATCTTCCTTTCAACAAGATTTTAAAAGTTATTGTGATTTGGCACTACTTAATTCATGCTTAACAACTGGTGGAATTCCTAAATACAGGAGTTTCATATTTTACATACTTCAAAATCATTAAAATAAAGCTTATTTTACTAATGCCTTTTCATGCATGAGATAAACTTCTGCTGCACAGGAAATGTAACAGGGAGAGAGAAATATTCAGGGTATAACAGGGACTGTGAGATTAATGTAGGGGCTCCATTCTGACTTGGCATCATTTACATCTTATTTTAAAAAAAATAAAATCAGGAACTAAAAGAAAAGATTGATTCCTGATAATTAAATAAAGCTGTTTTAATACAGTACTTCAGTAAATGAAGGCTATAGAAGGGTTCCATGTCTATAGCTCAGTTTCAGATGAGAAAAAAAATCCATTCCCTTAAACTACATTCTAATTAATTATAATTTCTAAGTAAATATCAATAACCACTTAATTCAGTCTCATCACATTTTTGCATTATTTTGCATTACTGTTATGAAAGCATTATTTCTTCAAGAGAAAAACAGCAATATTATTTAAAGTAGGAGAATAAGGAATGTGTTCAACATGTCCAGAAGAGCCTGGATGTCATTCTGCAGCACAGCACCACTTCTCTAAATTTCATTTTTACCTACAAGAGTCTAGAGCCCCCCAGGATTCATCATGAAGGCTGAAGCCCTTCACAGAGTACAGAGAAGGGAACTGCCCTACTCAGAAGATGGCAATGCACAATTATTAAAAAATATTTTAAAACTACACAACTATTTAAGAAAAGGTATCAAAATGGATATTATTGTCTGTGTTCAGTGCACAACCTCCAGCACAGATATAAATGTGTTGAGAAACTCCTCAATGCCAATTTGAGTGGATTCATCTCATCCATTAGTGCAGAAAATGCTGAGAAAAGGAAAAACCATCTCCAACATTATACTGCTGATTTTATGCATTTCTAGATATTTTCATTTCCTCTGTAGCCACAAGTAGAGGACACCACTGAGTGTGTGTTTTATTATATATTACAATGTATATTATATTTTAATATATATTACAAATGCTTTAGACATACACCACTGAGTGTGTGTTTTATAATATTTTATAATATATATTATATTATTATAAATAATACAAATATTTTACACATACACCACTGAGTGTGTGTGTGTGTAAATCATTTATGACAACTCTGCTCTGAGTCAGTGTGGCAAACCTTGGCCTTTAAGGGACTTCCTGGGGCCAGGAAGGCACTGAAAACCCTAAACTCCTCCACCACACCACAGATAATGGTTCTCCCAACCTGGGAATAATTTCACACCATGATTGTGAATATTTATTAAAGGAATTTTGTGGAGTTCCTGTTTTCCAAAATGCCTCCCTAAACCAACACCTCAGTGAGGACCAGAGCAGCATTTTCCCAGGATTCCCAGGAAAATCCCTCCACCCTCAGAGTGTGTCCACAGGATGTGCTGTTTGCAGGACTCTGTCAACACAGATCACAAAATCAAGGGCACAACTCAGGGACAGAGCTTTGTCTTCCCATCTCCTCACCTCTAACTGGGAATATTTTCCCCACAAATTGTACACCCTGGAAAAATTATTTCCACCTGCAGCCTTTTATGCTGTGAAACAGGTGTCTGTAGGGGAATGTATGATCAGCTCCAGCCTGTTCCTAAAGCAAATGACCCCTGATCTCCCCAGTTTCCACATTCATAATCCTGCCTAAATCCCATTTGTCAATTGGAAATGCTTTCGGTACCCACTTGGAGCTGTGGTGACCCTCATGCATAGGACAGGACAGATTTAGATGGAAATCTGGAAAACCAGCCCAATGGATGGATTGTGAAGGAGGAAAATAAATTATAGTGCAAGCAGCAAAAAAGGAAATTCCCATGAAGGGTCAGTCCCATAGAGCAAGGTCAGGGGAGGACAGCCCCAGTGGCAAACACGTCTCAAACTCACATCTAACTGGAGAAATCATCCTGTTTTCCTCTCCTGTCATTTTCTGGACAGCTGGTGGGTGGTATCTGATTTAATAGTGTGTACAGTAATTACAGTTAAAATATTGTTCATATTTTTTTTATTGCTGTAAGGGAGATAGAGTGTTGGCAGACTGAGTGGGCAGAGGAAGCAGATATTTTCCATCAGTTTTGCAGAGCTTAAGTACACATTTCACAATTTTTTGGGTTTATTTCCCCTCTGCAAAGCAAAAATTCCAATGCAAGCACGCATGCACCAAGTATCCAACGCAGGAATATCTTTCCCAATCAGGTGACAAATAAATAGGAGATATTTGGAAGGGATTTACGTTCATCTCCCAGAAATAACAGACTGGAGGCGTTTTCTGGCAGATCAGTGTGAGCCAGTTCAGGCTCATTAAAATCAAGCCAGAAAGAGTGTCAGGATCAACAGAGAATCTCTGCAGGAGAAGGGCATTGCTCTGTTTGTTCTCTTCCTGTGTATTTATCAAAGAAAAATAAAAAACACACCCACAAAATATAAATATCAAGCAAGTAGTTCAGTGCTTGCTAAATCCAGCAGCTGCTGATGACTCAGCTGGTGTCTGAATTAACCTGGGAATATGGAAAAGCCACGGGTGTCCATGGTGGGCATTCCAGAGAAAACTCAACACTCGCTGGACATCAGTGATAAATAACTCGTTCAAATTATGGTTTTTTAGTGTATGGGGGAGATGTGAGTGCCAGAAAGCTCCCTGAGTATCCCAAGAAGTAGGAGGGAGGAAGGATTTCTCCAAAACACCTGGTGGGATCATTCCTGGATGCACAGGAGCCACGTCCCACAGGATCCCCAGCACAGCCCAACTCCCCCAGGGAAATGGAGAATCCTGATTCTCCCCCAGGAAACACAGGAATGGAACTGAAGGGAAGGTAAAAGCTGCCAGCACTGGGACAACTTTATTAGAATGACCTGATTTGTCAGCTCCACCCAAATAAATCCTGACACCTGTGAATATTGATAAAACAGCACTTTTAGCAAGAATTCTTATTTTTGTGTTCTTTTTTTTTTCCCCCTACAGAAAGCACTTTGAAAATGCATTTTTCAAATGCATTTTTCAAGCTCCAGTGGGGAGTCAATTTAATGAGTAGATTTCATTTTGGCAAAATATTCCCTATAACTGCTCAACATCTTGCTATTTGCACCAGCAGTGGGGATTTCACACAGGCACATTACAATATTCCAACCAAGTCAGATATTCCAAACTTACAGAGTTTTCTGAACTTTATGTTTTTCTCCTGGCTCAGGGTTTATTGGTTCATTTATTTCCCCTAAGGTACTGCTTCTTATAATGTGCAGAGTAGTATTAATTTAAATATTGGTTTAAATATTTTTATTATGTTATTGCCACTTTGAAGCAGTCAAAAGAAACAAGGAGGAAAAAACAAAACCCAAGTCCCAAATGTCCAAAATTTGGTAAAATTCTGAAATTGCAAATATTTTATCTTGTGTCTTGCACTAAAATAGAAATGTTCCTGCATGTTCTGGTGCTAACCTACAAGAAATTCAATACAATATTCAAGTGTTTGTTTAGAAATAAGACGTTTTCCTGCCTTCATCTCTTTGATTCTTTACATAGAAGTCAGATTTGCCTTCTATTTTTAGCAGAATTATTCACTTTTACCTCAAGCTCCCAAAAAATTATTCCCTGCAAGATAAGAGCAGCTCTCCTACAAAACACCCTCCTAACAATCACATGAAAGGAGAGTTTGCAGCTATTTTCCATAATAACTGCAAATCCCACTGCTCCCCAATCCCTCAGTCTGTCACAGCACACGGAACCTGACTTAAAGCTGTTTTCTAACGTGGATCATGATTTAATTTAAGGGGGAGAGGATTGATTCACAGTTCCAGTGGCCACTGACAAAATATTTCTGAAGATATCTATATTTTCTGTAAAATATTTTCTGTAAAATATTCATCTATGTGAGCTGGAGCATTAAAGGAGCATTGCAGACAGAACTTCTAAAGGACATTTTCCAACATTTTGAAAGCCTTGCAATGTCAGCCGTGGGGACAGATGGATTAGCAGCAGGAGACCATCTGATGACAGATAAAGTGGATGCTGTTTATCTGCTCTTTGTGGAGATAAGGAGTTTATCATCCAGTTGTCACCTACACAAGATTTACTTTTTATTTTAACCTTCATATTGAGGGAAAAAACCCAATAAAATCCATTCAGAGGCAAGGCACAGTTGTGCAGTTGGTACCTGAGGTTGTGTCGTGCTAGTTCCAAAGGTACTGTCACCATTTTCAAACCCTGACATGGAATTAATAATTCTCCACTAATTATCAAGCACCAAATAGTGAGATCAGAATTCTTTAACTCAGATCTTTGTATTTCTGTAGGAATGTAATTTACAAGTGTAGAAGCAGGGGTGTGTTTCCCATGTGCACACCTACTACTGATTTACTCTGAAATTGTATATATATTTGTACAAGCCATGTAAATGTGATATCCATGACAACTGCAGCCTTCCCTTCTTCAATACAACATTAAAAACAAGTTTTCCTGAATAGTCACCAGGTACAACCTTAAGTAAAGTGACAACTATTACAATAAATGGCAAAAACTCCAGTTTCTCTGGAAACTGTCATTATAATCATGGCAATTTTAATCACTGCACTTGTCTTCCTTTCTTTCAGAGTTGTACATCACTGCACTGCTTAAAGGAAAATTCTTTAACATGTGGGAGCATTACAAAACCTCTGCTGATCATCTCAGTCCTGCAGTGCAAAAAGAACTTTGTATTCCTTTATTTAAATATAGTTGAATTTTATCACCTTAATTATTTGGTTTTTTACCAAGTAAAACCCATTTCTAAGGCTGATTTTCAGCTTCTTTGAAAGAACTAATTTAAAAAACAGATAAAACCTGTAAGAACCCATTCAGGTTATGTCCACTTTTACACAAGATAAAAATTGCACGTACCTCTGGCCTTACTGGGTCTTCAATGCCAACGACACAGATGCAAGTCAGGTCGGATAAGATGTCGTTCTCGTTGTCCCAGTCAGGCTCAGGGCTGCTGGGGAAGTCTCTGAAGGCCACACAGATGGTTCTCAGCCCATCACAGGCCATGGGCTCAATCACCTTCTTCACCATCTCGTCCCTGTCGCGGGGCCTGAAGATGCGCGGTTCCCCGGCCGCGTTGAGGATCCTGGAACACCTGGTTTGGGAGGGAAAACAGAATTAAAACTGAGTGTGAAGCCTTAGCTTTTAGCTTTTCTGTTTTCCATCTATTTGTATTCCTGCAGTTCTTTAGTGTGTAACTCCAAACTCCACACCCAGTGGCAGCTGCAGCTTTCCCATTTTGGGCACACACAACAATTCCTCTCCAGGCCTGGCAATCAAGGACACCTCACTGCCTCAGGGCCCAGGGATGGGAACAAAAGGGACTTGGGGGAGCAAACTTGGGCTCAATGACTTCATTACCTGCAGCTGGGATTGGCAGATGAACCCCCAATGTGTAAATGGACCAAACTGATAAAAGTATAAAAACCCCTGAACTACTGTTCTTTTTGGGTGTAGCCCCTGGGGGGCTTCATCTGCCCTAAATGTACCTGCAGGCCTTTCAATAAATAGAACTGTTTTTATTCCCTTAATTCTGTCAGGCCTCTATTTTTAAGTAGTCCCAAAAAGACATCACATGTGCATCTGCATGACTGCCAAAGTATTTCCTGTATAAGCTCATTTCAGTCATTGCTTTGCTTTTCTGATGTCAGGTTTTAAGTTTCTAATGTAAATTTCTACAAGATTCACCACTGAAATATCAGAGAGAATTTGTAACTTACTGCACAGACACTAACAGCCCTTCATGCATTATTTTCTCAATAATCAATTAGCTGGCAGCTTACAGTGAAATTGAAAAGTGCTTATTTTCCAAATGGGTTGAACGTAAAGAATCCATTTACAAATTACCAACAGCAGACTCAATTCTTTGCTACAAAAAACAAGCCAATTTCCCAGAAACACTTAAAAAAACTAAAAACACAATCATTTAGCTCATGCTGCTAAGGTGTGTCCCATTTCTGGTGAAGGCAGCAAACTCCAAACACCAGAATTCCCACATTTTACTGTGAGAATGTTTTAAATTTTGGAAAAAAGGAGGCCAGGGACGCAGCGCACTCACTTCTTGAGAACGATCTCGGAGGCTCCCTTGCTGTACATGCGGAAGCTGCCGTCGGGCATTTTGATGACGGTGCTCATGGATTTCCTCACGGAGTTGAAGGTGTAAACCTTGTAGAGCTTCTCCTCGGGGATGAGGCTGCGCACGGGCTCGTAATCCTGCTTCAGGTCCAGCACAAAGCCCAGGAGCCCACACTCCGTCTTGTTGCCCACCTGGCGAGGCAGCCCGCCCTCTTTTTCTGGTGGCTGGAGAGAGGAGAATAAAAACTGGAGATTAATTTCTCTCATTTTTCTCATAAGTCTTGTTCAATATCTGAGCTGTGCAGCCACAAGTCTTCCAGCTTTTAAAATCAAGGTAAAAATTCCACAGAGCTCCAACAGACCCGAAGCATCTCCTCACAAGGAGAAACGTTTCTCTAGACAATATTTGCCACATTTGGTCTCTTGCATTTCTTTTTTCTTAAATTAGCCATTGTGATGGTTGGGCAATCCATTAAAAAGGAAGGAACTTTCCTTAGGCTGAAAACCAAGCAATTCTCACTTGTCACAAACAGAGGATTTCCTTTTCTCTCTTGCTTACAATTCCATTGGTTTGCTGATTTTCACAGCTTTAAAAGTGAGTTAAAGAAAGCTCTATCTTTTTCTTTTTTTTTTTCCTGCCAGGCATTTTTATATAAAAATAAATCTCCATCCAACCATAACAACAAAAATAAATCTATGAAATAATAGTCCTGTATCTAAATGTACTTGTTTCTAGAATTACTTTAGTCTGCTGCTTCAGACAAATAAATTCTATGTATGTTAGAGAAAATGGAGAAGGCTGAACACTGTGCAACTTCTACCAATTCTTAGTCCTTCTGAAGGAGAGAAGGAAGGACAAGGAAGATTTTAAATTCCCTTTCAAAACAGAAATAAACAATTAATTTACAAACTTTCTTGAAAGTGTTGTGCACCCCAAACAAAATGTTCCTGTGCCAGGACCCCAGACTTCAAGTAGCCAATGTGGGAACTATAAACTAATGATAATTTGCAGTTTCTTATGCTCAGTAGAATTAAAAAGTGCTCCTTAAGCCAGGGGTAAACTGCCCTTATGGGAATAAAAACAGGAAATCATCTCACAGCTTTAATTTGCACTGAAAACAAATTTTGATTTGGCCCAAGCCATGACTTTAGGCCATCATTTTCAATGTGAGTTAAACATTTACCTCACATTTTGCAGAATTGGGACTGCAGGACTGTATTCAGAATCCGTATTTAATTTCTCTTTAAAATCCAGTTTCCTTCAGCAATGGGATTCCTAATAGATAGAACTTCCTACACTGTTCCTCACTGGGATGAAGGCACACACAGGGAATTATTAAAGGTGCAAATCAGCCATCCTACTGGATGTGAATTCTTGCAACAAGTATGGCCACCAAAAGGGAAAAGGGGACCTTTTAAATGAGCATTAATAATTAATTATCCCAGAAAACCATCAATTGCAGCTGGTTTGAAAATGAAGGTCAGATAGACAACAGACTGGCCTAGAACTGAAGTAAACAAATATTAATTTTTCCAAAAGAATCATTTCCCTACCAGCAGGAAGATTGATACCTGGTGACAGGTAGATGAATGTCTTTTTTTTTTTTTTCAGAGAGAAGCAGCTACAAAGAACAACACAGAATAACCCAAAAAGCTTTGTCTGAAAGAGATTTATCCTTCCAAAAAGGATTGTAACATCTTTCTTTCATGTGAACCATCATTTTTACTGACTAAATATGGGTCACTCTGGTGTTGCTGTGACATTTTAACATCACTCCAGGGTCGCTGTAAAACACTGACATTCAGCAAAAATGCCAGTGAGATACATTAATTTTATTACCTGTATAACAACTCGTCCTGCTGTAACCTCATTATACTGTGATGTAACTTCCCTCTGGATCCTCAAATTCATTTAAGAATCCCTAATTCAAAATGGAAATGCTCGTAGTGAGGTGTATCTGGAATTCAGTGGAGTCAAAAAATACCGTTTAAAATCCACTTTTGTTTACTTAAATAAGTTTTGTGTTCCTGGCACTGCAGGGACAGAGTTCCTGAAATCTGCCAGGAACTTCAGGTTTCTCAAAGCAACAGAGGAACCAAATTCAGTGCCTGGGTAGTGATGGGTGCCAGGGAAGATCCATTCCTCTGGGCATATTAAATCCAACTCCTCTCATTTTGGATCTAAATCCTCATTTATGCTTCTCTTTGCCTCTGAACTGAATGAAAATTGTCATTGAACTGAATGTGAATGTGGTCAGGCCACTGGAACACTCCTGGAACCAAAGGAAAAACAAAGTTTTCCATCAAAGCCAGACAATTCTAGACAAGAATTAATTTATAGATATGATTTCATCACGCCTTGATGCCAATGGAAATCAAGAAAACAAAAACCTGTTCACATTTCTCAATAGAAAAATCTAACTATCAGAGTCCTTCCAAAATCACCTTTATTTCAACAAAAAGTAGATCACACTCCCCTGTTCTTACCACAACCTAAAAATAGATTCCTTTCAGGGAACATCTTTTGAATGCAAATACGTAAGCAAGGGGGAGAAAAAAAAAACACCCATGAAAAGAAAAGGAACAGACACTTCAGAAGGGTTTCAAAATCTAACAAGTGGCCACCTCCCTGCAGAGCAGCTGCTGTCTCCATATTCTTTGTGCATTACATTAGGGGCAAGCATATGGTGCTGAGAGCTGGCACGGAGCACTTCCTTCCCTGCACTGTTCCAGCTCAAAATCTATATGCCAGGAGCAGCCTCCTTGCAGATTGTTCTTGACAATCCCTTGCAGAAGCTGCTGCCTCTGAAACTTCCTGCTGGGCTGGAGCTAAATTTATTTCTCGCTGAATTCTGCGGTTCATGGCACCTGGAAAACAAGGACAGCCTGATGGGGTTACTCTGGAAGGATTCACTGGGAGCAGCTTCAGTGACCTCTCAGAGCATGGAACTGACGCTTTAGCATTTTACCTTTTATATTTTTCATTTATTTGCAATCCTGCAGCTCTTTAGTGTGTAACTCCAAACTCCACACCCAGTGGCAGCTGCAGCTTTCCCATTTTGGGCACACACAACAATTCCTCTCCAGGCCTGGCAATCAAGGACCCCTCACTGCCTCAGGGCCCAGGGATGGGAACAAAAGGGACTTGGGGGAGCAAACTTGGGCTCAATGACTTCATTACCTGCAGCTGGGATTGGCAGATGAACCCCCAATGTGCAAATGGACCAAACTGATAAAAGTATAAAAACCTGTGAGCCATGGTCCATTTTTGGGTGTAGCCCCTGGGGGGCTTCATCTGCCCTAAATGTACCTGCAGGCCCTTCAATAAACAGAACTGCTTTTTATGCCCTTAATTCTGTCTGGCCTCTGATTTAGATAGCCCTGACACAGCATCGCTCCAATATTCCTCAATTTAATATTGATTTCAGCAGAATCAACCACAGCCATCATTATTTACATTGCTATATTCCTGGCAGTGCCATTTCCTCATTTATTAACAGGTGCAGCTGGTTTCACAACAAATATCTCCAAAGCCTGACAAATATTCATCATTTGAGTCTGATTAGAGCCAGAGTAACGGGCTAGCTGGAAATTCAGGGATGACAAGGGCAAAACCCCAAGCAGAAGCCCCAATATGCAAATGGACCAAACATAAAAGTATAAAAACCTGTGAAACATTGTCCATTTTTGGGTGTAGCCCCTGGGGGATTTGTTCTGCCTGGAATGTACCTGCAGGCCCATCAATAAACAGAACTGCTTTTTATTCCCTTAATTCTGCCTGCCCTCTGGTTTTAGGTAGTCCCACAAAGGCACCATAACCCTTGGAAGGGGGAAGAGGGAAAGGCTCTGAGCTGAGATTTACCACAGGGAGCTCCAGCAAGGACCTTCTGCTCCCCACAGGTCACCTGCAATCTGTTCCATCACCTGCTTGCAAGGGACTGAGCCAGGATCCTCCCCCAGTCATGACCCTTGCAAAATTTTTTTGCAAACATCTCTCCCAAGCCTTTGGATTATTTCCCCACAACATTTCAATTGCAGCTGCTACTCACACGCAGAAGAACCCCCAGACAGATGTTTAAAAAGCCCTGGTTACACCCAGCACATCAAAATAGGTTTCTAGGTCAAACTACAGCTGCATTACCAAGGCTTAAAAATACCAATCCAAAGCCAGTGTTGACCTGGTACTCAGTTTGGATTACAAAGGGAATTTTCAGAATTGTTGCACTAGGAAATAATTGACTAATAAAAGGTTTTAAGAAGAAAGATAACATACTGGGCATAACTTAAAGAGCTGATCCAACTTGTAAAATTAGATTAGGAAATAATTCCCATTTTTGTCCTGACTCCATGCTGAAATTCCCTTTTTTCTCTGCAAGAAGACCCAAGAAGTCCTTCTACATTAAAATATCAGGATTTTCCTTATTATCTGAAGTCTTAATTTGTTATATGTAACTCTCTGTCCTCTACAGGTTGAACTACTCCTTTAGAATAACAATGACATTAAATATTCTTATTTATTAACATTGAAAATGAGCTTTGCTGGAACACCACATCACTATTGAGTGTTCTATTTCAGCCCAGCATCTCAACAGGAAAACAGAGGAAAACAAAAACTTTTTAAAATTAAATTGCGAAAGATTTCCACTTCATACTCTAATTACTCAAAGAAAAGACAAAATGGACCAGGATGCACAGGAATTTTTCTCTGTATAATTAAACTGTTACATGTAAAATTTAAAATAACCAACAAGGATGAATGCTGTTCAAACCGTGTGATATTTTTATTTTTGAATTCCTAACAGTGCAAAAAGAACTACTAAAGAACTGTGGTCCTATCAGAGAGATTGCCTTGCTACATAATTTTAATCAATATTTTAATGTAAGACATCTAAAGCAAGATTCAAACATCCCAATTTATAACCAAATGTTCCAGCTTTTTGCAGATATAGCTTACTTCAACTGACCTCAAGCTAAAACAACAGAGATTTTGCCTGTTTCTCTTAGAGAAAAGCTGCAAAATGAAAGGGATGAGTCTTTTTTAGCCAAGGATTAAGAACTGAAAACTTTGCTCGACTAAATAAATTTTCCCATTACAAAATGGCAAACAGTTCCAGAAGTTCTGCTGGTAAGAGGAAGGCAGTGAAATCCCAGCCCTCAGCTGCTTTGGAATTTGTCTTTAGAATTTCTCTGGGATTCTGGAGCCAGAGCAATGGTTTAACCCCAGCTGGAAACCACAAAAAGAGCCTCTTGCTCACTGCCCCTTCCCCTGAGATGGAATGGGGAGGAAAATCAGAAATACATCAACCCCTGGACTGAGACAAGAACAGATTCCCTGCAAACACCTGGCACAGCTGTGTGTCACAGACACATTTTATGAACAATCCTTTCCTTAGGATTTTTTTCTCTAGAGAAGCTGAGAGGCCTCAGGAACAAAATGTAACCATTGATTATCTGCTGCTGTGGAATGCAACAGGGGGATCTGTGATTGGTCTCGTGTGGTTGTTTCTAATTAATGGCCAATCACAGTCAGCTGGCTCAGTCTGTCTGAGCCACAAGCTTTTGTTATCATTCCATTCCTTTTCTATTCTTAGCCAGCCTTCTGATGAATCCTTTCTTCTATTCTTTTAGTGTAGTTTTAATATAATTCATATCATAAAATAATAAATCAGCCTTCTGAAACATGGAGTCAGATCCTCATCTCTTCCCTCAGACCCCTCTGAACACCATTGCAGCTGTGCACCCTTAAAATGCTGTGAATTTCTTTCCACAAGATCTCTCTGTAGGAATAAAAATCAGCTTTTCTATCTGTGCAGACTGGGATCCTTGCAACCTCTAGAGCAGACCTGGAATAATATCATTGGTGACAATTTGTCCTTGCACAGTTTGGAAGTTCCTGGGAGGTTTCCATGCTCATGGTGAACAAGGTGCCAGTGTTTTACACAGAGCAGGATGATTTGTGTACCCCAGAGCTGCTCCCCAGCTCACAACCAGCACTGCAAGGTACAGGGCTGCTGAAATTCAGTTAAAATAAAGTCAAAATCAGCTTGAATTGAGGTCAGCAGAAGGGAATGGAGAAGAACAGTTATGAACTTGGGGCTGGTTGTGTAACCTCCCTGCACCAGGAAACCCAGAGTGCAGGACTTCCACACTCTCCTGAGCTCCCTCACTGCATTTAAACCCCAACACTTCAAACTTTGAAGCTTTGGTGTTTTTTTCCTGTTCTTTTGCACAGTGCTGAGTAGCTTCACATCACTATTGCCATTCATTTATATTTATATTCACTTATATTTATGTTCATTTATATTTATGTCCACTTATATTCATATTCACTTATATCACCTGTTCACCAGAAAGTAAAGTGATCTCCTTTTAACCTTCAAAAGATTAAATATATTTTTACACTGAGCTGGTACAGATCTCTCCCTTCACAATTCCCAAGAACTAGAGGTCCACAAACATTTATAAGGGATTGTAACTCAGAAATGGGTTGGTTCTGATGGAATGGTGTTGAGTTTTACATGTCTTGTGTCTCACTCTTCATCAAGACTGATAATGGAAGAAAATCGTTTAAAATGCCTCTCAGCTGCCCCATCTCTAGGAAAACCAACAGTAGTGGCTGGTGAGGCTCCTGAATTACCCCATGGTGAATATTCCTTGTGGTTATTAAACCTATTTAAATATCAGGTGTGCCCAAACTGCCTAGGAAAAGGGTAGCAGGAAGTTTATTCTCATTCTTGAATCAGTTTAAGAGCAGGTTCATGTGTGATGGAATTATCCAGGTACAAGTAATGGTACAATCCCATCACACCATCAGCATTCCCTCAACAGTAGCAGGGTATTCAAAGATTTCCTGCCTCACATTAGCTGAGATGCAAGCTAATAATTTCATTTTTGGGAGGATAATTTGAATGGTTTTCCCTATTATCTTGCCCAAACCCAGGGAATGTTTTGCACCACATCATCCTGCTGCTGCTCGGGGTGGGGACAAGTTTGGTCAGCTATAAATTGATATAAAAATGGTGCATTTCAGCATCTTGCCTGCAACTCCAGCAAGGCAAGGCTCCCCTGGGAGGGGCCAGCTGGAATTATGCAATGGAGCAGGGTGACATTTCCCAGCAGCAAGGCTGAGGGAGCAGGGCTGATGTGGCTCAGTGAATATGGACTCGTGCTCCTTTCAGCTCACAGAACAGGGACAGGGAAAAAAGGATCCAGCCCATGAATTCCCCCACGAGTGGCTCTGGAAGAAGGGGAAATCAGGCATGAAGAACAGACTGAGAGGTTGCTGTGACAGTCCCCACTCCCTCTCTCTTTGAAGTTCACTCATTTTTACATTCACAAAGAGTTTTAATAAAAATGCCTCAATTTTAATAGCAAATAATTTAATTGTCCTTTTAATTTGAAGGATGTATCTGCCTTTGAATCACTTAAAAAAAAGAAGGCAAAAATATTTCCACAAACATGAAAATTATTGATTCTTCTCACTGATTTAAGATGGATATGTCAGGTTTGTATACATTTTTTTAAAAATTAGAGAGTTGCTCAGGGCTGTGTCCAGTGGGATTCTGAATATCTGCAGAGGAGACTCCACAATTCTGTGAGCAACCTGTGCCAATGTTTTACCACCCTCACCACTAATTCAAATGAAAATTACTATTTCTTTCAGTTTCACAACCAGATAAATAAAGGGATAGCTCTAGCAGAAGTAGTTAACAAAACTAAATTTAATCACATTTATCAATGTAATTAATCTAATTTGGACCAGAGCAAGATTTTCTGATTTCAAACTATAAATAAAACAACTGATAACTTTTAAAAATTAAGAATATCAATTCATAAGGTCCTGCCCATGTAATTTAACAATATCTATTCTAAGGAACCAAACACTGACAGAGATGTTACATTTATACATCACATTTCAGCAGTGATTCCATAACCTGAAGATATGAATTATTCCTCTCCATCTCCTAACCCTTTCTGGTTCTCTCACATGAACTTTTTCCTTTTGTAATAAATTGTCTACATTTCAAGAAAAAAATAATTAAAACAGAAGGCTGGGAGTCTTTTCATTTAAAAACCAAAACTAACGATGAAAAGTCTCCCCATTCCAAATGACAACAATTCCTGGCTGGGTTTCACCAGGGGTACATTAATGCACCACACCACAGTGCAAAGAAGGAACTCTGCCTTGTTATGACACCACTGATCAATTCTTAATTATGATTAGGATCCTCCAGCCTTGGTTTCCAGATGAGATTCAACTGAATTTTACTGGCACAGATTTTTCTCCACATTTCTCTCAGAGGAGTCTTGACATATTTATTGCTCTATAAGATATTATTCATCTGTATAATTTAGGGACCTTCCTATTGTTATTGATCAAACCCATTCCTACACTCCCTTAAATGTGGCATTTCATGACAATTTAGCTCTAAATTTGGAATATTCCCTATTCCCTTTCCAGACATGGCCACTAAAACCCTGCACTCCTGTCCTTTTGTGCAGCCCCAGGGAACTGGCAAGGGTTGGGTTTATCCTGGCACCATCCCAGCTTTAAGAGCAACTACAACTGTTGACAAGTAACCTATATAATCAAAGTAATTAGACACAGCAATTGCTATTAACTTACTTTAATCAACAACTAATTTAGTTTAAATACAGCCTAAGTACAAGGATTCTGTTTGAGTTTGCTGTAAAGAAAGCCCCAGCACTTCTGTCACCAATATCAGCAGAACTCAGAGCACAGTGACAAAGGGACAACTTCTAAACCAAACTGGCAAAATTTAGGAGCAGATTAAGGAATTTCATTAATTTCTAATGAATTCTTCAATATCTTTGGCAAACACTCCCCAAATTGCTGTCATGAGCAACAACCAAGCTGAGCATCTTTCATTTCACAAGAGAAATTGCATTTGATGGCAGGGCTGTAATTAATGGCACCCAAGAGCTGCTACCCTGGGTTAGCTCTGTTAAACTCAGCTTTTACTGCCTGTAGGTCCTGGACTGGCTCTGTGAGAGCTGCAGACAGAGCAAACAGGACAGAGAAAACAGAGGAGCTGCAGACAGAGCAAACAGGACAGAAACTGCCTGGGGTGGAGCCCATCAGGTAGGAAAACTCCAGTTCCAAGGCAATGTCCCCAGTTCAAAAAGCTTATTTCCAAATTAGACCAAATACTGGGATTTACATGGGGTTGAAGACATTAAAAGCCTTAAAGAAATTGCCTTAGGGCTGAAAGTTCACCTTTCAGGTTGAAGGAAGCAGAGATCCATTTGCTTCAGTCTAAGCAGCATCTGGACGTTTGGAAAATGTCCTTGGACCACTCAGCTACACACTGAAATCATTTATCAAGATTTTGCCCTCACATCTCAATCTCATTCTCACCAAGCCAATAGTAATATTCAATGATTCTGACCATGTGATCCTCAAATCTCATCACCTTTATTAACTATTTTACTCTTTTAATCAAAATTAATCACATTTTTTAGAAACACCTCCACTGGTAGCCTGAGTTGCCTCTCATGCCTGTTTTTGTCTGGCAATCCTGCAAGAATTTCAACCACAAAGTGTGAAACCCATCACCTATTCCATGGTACCTACATATACCCACTCTCATTGCTATTTGTATTGCCTCCCCTATACTTCTTTCAGCTAATTAGGAGTGGAAAAACCAATCAACCAAACATCCTCCTGCAGAAAAATCCACCAAAACCCAGTCCCACCATCTGAAAAATATGAACTGTGATAATAATAATGATAATATGCAAGAATTTGATCAAAAATCCACCAAAATGGAGTCCCACCATCTGAAAAATATGAACTGTGATAATAATAATGATAATATGCAAGAATTTGATCAAAAATCCACCAAAACCCAGTCCCACCATCTGAAAAATATGAACTGTGATCATAATCATAATGTACAAGAACTTAATCATGCCTTAAATAGCAGAAAATGCCTGACCTTTATAGATGTGCATCAAAAACCTGAATTTCCATAAAAGAAAGAGAATTTACAGGAATCAAAAACCTGAATCTCCATAAAAGAAAGAGAATTTACAGGTGGCTGATCTGTCCATCCAGTTTTCACATGCAGAAAACTTAGCAATATTCTGGGGATTATGGGTTTTTCTATTAGATAGAACCAAATGGGGAAATAAATTTCTAGAAAGACCAAACCAAAGCAAAGATTAATCTTAATCCTTGCTGCCTTTCTGGTGGCACCACAGCTACAAACAATTTGTACAGTGGAAGGAGCTAAATTTAGTGAGTGCAAAGCAAATCTAGCCACATGGAAAAGGAAGTTTTGTCACTTGATTGAAGCTCCTGATTATAGCCCAGCATAATTACAGATCTCTGTTAATAGTACTCATTTCCAGAGTAAGGAGAAGGGTTCTTCAAGCACCAAAGAAGCCTAAAACCACCAAGAGCAGAAATTTCACCGCTGATACAAAATGTGCTCCTCTTCAGCAGCACGTATCAGCTGCAACTATTTTTAAATTGGTTTGGGTCTGCTCCATTTGGGGTTTGGGAGGCAAATGGATGAGCTGGAGTGGAGATAATCTGTCAGAGCCATGCTTGGCTAATATATTTTCTCAGAGGGATTTTTTTCTCGTGCATGATTGGTGGGATAATGTTTGGGATGCATTGTAAATTCAGTCCTCTGGCCAGGCCCTCTCCTTGTCAGGACACCAGGAGTGATGCCTTGGCTGGGCAGAGCAGCAGACGGAGGCTGCAGCCAATTTGGGGCTGATTATTCATTCAGGAGGAAACGGGACAGCAGTGATGGAGAGCTGGAACATCCTGTCCTTCTTTAGAGCAAAAAATTCTCCCAGAAAAATCTCATTTCTCACCTCTTCCAAATGCACAGCCCCTATCACACCAGCGCTGAGCACTGCCAGCCTTTGGGGTGAGGGGAAATGGAGGGGGATGGAATAAATGGAAAAGACAGAAAAATAAAAGTGGCATAAAAAACAAAAAATCTGCAGTGGAGCTGTTTAACATGCTCAAGGCTCTCCTTGGTGCTGTGGCCAATGAGCCACATCTTCTGCCCAACTCTCATCCAGAATTCCCCAATTATTCCAAGGATAAGGTGTCCCAAAGTCCCCACAAGGACTCAGCAGCAGCCAGGCACACTCTGCTGCTCTGTGTGTTTGCACCTGCACAGGTAAGGCAGGCTCACACATTTATTCCATTTTCCCCATTCCACTTCTTCCATTTTTTAAGGCAGGCTCACAGATTTATTCTATTTATCCCATTCCATTTCTTCCATTTCTTCCATTTTTCCATTTTTTCCATTTCTTCCACTTACCCCGTTCCATTTCTTCAATTTATTAGGGCAGGCTCACAGATTTATTCTATTTATCCCATTCCTTTTATTTAAGGCAGCTCGCAGTGCTTATTCCATTTATCTTAATTTTTTACAATTTCTAGCAGGTTCTTTTCCATGCAAGGTGTCTTCCTAGCAGCTCTGTCATTTGTTCAGTGATGCTAAAGGACTAGATGGCTTTGACTAAGTTAAAATAATTCTTAAAAATTTTGAAAACTTCCTGTTTCCTCTGCAAGGCTCCAGCTGGGAAAAAAGGATTTTGTGGGATTCATGTCCTGCCTGCTCCCTGTCAGTGCCCTGCCCCTGGGAGTGTGGATCCATCACAGCCTCATGCCTTTGGGAAGCCTTTGGGAAGCCTTTGGGAAGCCTTTGGGAAGCCAGAGCTCTCACAGATCCCAGGGAACAATCCTCCAGGTTTCCACCCATCCTAGAGGTTTTGCTGTCCTAAAAGCAGAAATGCCCAGGATTTTTGGACATCTTCCCATACCAACAAATAACCCAGACATAAAATTGGTTGCATCCCAAAGGAGCCAAGAGCTCCACACACAAGAAGAGAAAACTGCAAGCTTGAGAGAAAAATGGGCTCTACCTGCAGGAGAAAGCAGGAACTGGAAATTGAAGCATAGATTTTACTTATCATACATTTAATACCAATTTTCTAAGCTATCTGTGATTCAAAAAGAACATTTTTTTGCTTATATTAAATACAAATTAATAGATTTTGTCAAATGCAAGGTCAGTCACAAAGAATAGCAAAGAAAGTCAATTTAAGTCTTGTTCAAATCTGCAAATAACTCCTGCATTTATTGCCCTGAAATCAACACATTTCCTGTCAGACTTCATTCCTGATCCATTGTACTTCAGATCTTGTATCATTTGCAGTTTCTTGGTGATTTTTGACTTTTTCCCCCACAGGAATAAACCACATTGGAGCTCTGAGAGAAAAGAAAACCATACTAAAACTGCATTGTATATAAACTATATATTTACACAACATAAATGTGAAAGGGAATTAATTTCCTATTTCATTAGGAGGTGATTCAGCTACCACATTGATTTCTAATCAGCCTGTTTGTGTACCTCATAAAAGCACCACCATTTTCTGTGAAATTGGGATTAAATCATCACATTGGAAGCTATTATCTTCCTGTTCCTCTGACTGAGAGCACAAAGAAAACTCCCATTAAACCAAAATGTGCCTGAAGTAATTGGTTTACACCAACTCATGTGAGAACAAAAGCTCCCAGCAGGAAAACACCTGGCTGAGAATATTCCCTGAAAAGTGCTACCAGCACATCAACCAGCTCCAAGGTGTGATGGCTTCACCTCAGCACGAGGAAAAGGAGCCCAACGTGCTCCAATCATTCATTGTGCATCATTTTTTTGGGAAAAAAAAGGAAAAAGGAGTCCCAAAATGCTCAGCCAAGAAGCAATATTTATAAACTCCAATGAAATAGTGCAGCACCTTGCAGGAAACATTGATTTTTAAAGCCTGCACTGTTGGAGGTTATCCCCATAGGTGAATTTTCTCATGCCAGAACAAGATTTGTGCAGAATAAGAACGTGAATAGAAGATAAATTACCTAAAAGAAAATTCTATTTTGAAAAACATTTGTTGCATCATAGCAAGTTCAAAATCTAATTTGCTCATTTGCATAGCAGCAAGAAGAAAAAACAAATGTATAAAATTGTATTTTACTATCAAAGAGCTTCCAAGTGATTTTAGACTGCCTAAAAGCTTGCAGGGAATGTTGATTCCACCAGGAACTGATGGAATCTGCAATGACCCAACTGAAGGCAAAGGAGGCCAGGATGGAGGAGGTGTTTCTTACCATGGGCTCTGTGACAAAAGTGATGAAATGCCATGAAAATGAAGAAATAGAATTTCAACTTTGAGCTGGTATGGCAATAACTTGCCAAGCAGGACTCTCTATTGATCCATCCCCTTTTCCTGTGCTGGGGCAGCACAGTCACCCTTTCCTTGGCAGGAAATGGGGAAGGAGGAGCTGCTGGTGCCCAGGGCAGCCACAGCTCTGAGCTCTGTCCCAGCACATTCACACCACATCCTCTGCCTCCAACCCCTGTGGCCCTCTGCAGGGAATCCTCCCCTTCCTCTGGCACCCAGGGCACCAAATCCCACCAAATCCCACAGCCTTGGGTGCGTGGCAGAGGGAGAAGATGGCCTTGTTCCCATCCCTGCTCCCAAATCCCCCATCCTTGCTCTCAAATCCTTTCTTCTTCTCCCAAATCCCCTCTTCTGCCCCCAAATCCCTTCTTCTGCTCCCGAGTTCTCCTCTTCTTCTCCCAAATCCCCCTCTTCTGCCCTCAAATCCCCCATCCCTACTCCCAAATCCCCCTCTTCTGCCCCAAATTCTCCTCTTCGGCCCCAAATGCCCCTCTTCTGCCCCCAAATCCCCTATCCCTGCTCCCCAATCCCCTCTTTATCTCCACCATCCCCCTCTTTTGCTTCCAAATCCCCCTCTTCCCCCAAATGCCTTCTTCTTCTCTCAAATTCCTCTTGTGCCCCCAAATCCCTTCTTCTTCTCCCAAATCCCCCTCTTCTGCCCCAAATCCTCCATCCCTGCTCCCAGATCCTTCTCTTCTGCCCCCAAATCCCCTCTTTACCTCCCAAATCCCCCTCCTCTTCCCCCAAATTCCTCTTCTGCCCCCAAATTCCCCATCCCTGCCCCCAAATCCCCTATCCCTGCTCCCAAATCCCCCTCCCTGCTCCCAAATCCCCATCCCTGCTCCCAAATCCCCTATCCCTGCTCCCAAATCCCCCATCCCTGCTCCCAAATCCCCCATCCCTGCTCCCAAATCCCCCATCCCTGCTCCCAAATCCCCTATCCCTGCTCCCAAATCCCCCCTCCCTGCTCCCAAATCCCCCCTCCCTGCTCCTAAATCCCCATCCCTGCTCCCAAATCCCCCATCCCTGCTCCCAAATCCCCCATCCCTGCTCCCAAATCCCCTATCCCTGCTCCCAAATCCCCCATCCCTGCTCCCAAATCCCCTCTTTTTTTCCCAAATCCCCCACCCTGCCCCAAATCCCCCATCCCTGCTCCCAAATCCCCATCCCTGCTCCCAAATCCCCTATCCCTGCCCTAAATTCCCCATCCCTGCTCCCAACTCCCCTATCCCTGCTCCCAAATCCCCCATCCCTGCCCCCAAACCCCCCATCCCTGCTCCCAAATCCCCCATCCCTGCCCCAAATCCCCCATCCCTGCCCCAAATCCCCTCTTCCCTGGCAGCTGACCCCATCCCACCTCCCAGGTGTGCAGATTTCATTCCAGCCCAGCATTTCTGGCCATCCCAGCCCTCCTGGCCCTGGCAGGAGGAGCAGGGGGGGTCAGGAGCTGCCCAGGCTTCCCCAGCCCAGCCCTGCCCAAACACAATTAATCCAATTATGAAATCAGCTGCTAATTGAGGGAGAAAAGCTGGGTTTGTGCCTCTCATTCCACACAACTCCATGGCAGTGATGTGTGAAGATCATTACTCGCTGCTAATTACCACCCCTAGAAGCACAGACAATTAACTGCATCATCCATTATCCCTAATAATTATTATTTACACAGTAAATAACATGGACACTATAGGTTGGGGGTTTTTTTTCCTAATTTATCCTGAGAAAATGCTTACCAAGGGTTTTAGAAAAAGTTTTCAATATGTTGGGGGGGATTTTTTTTCTTATATTTAGAAAGATTCTCTGGCCTGCATTGTCAGTTCCCATCCATAATTTATAACTGCTCACACAGTTGTGTAACACTGGGAACAAAATACAAAAAAAAAAATCAGATTAAGATAGAAATTTACTTAAAATAGGAATTGTTTTGCCTAGGAAATCAAACCTCTTACAGAATATATTGATTTTTACTAATCAGTTCAATAAATGTTCAACCAAATCAACCAAATTTTTCCTTTTGAATGGCTCAAATGCACCATTTTGCTGGAGATACAGACAATATTTTTTAACCCTGTCACCTGAGCTCTTCAAAATCAAAATTTTCACACATTTCCAGTCCAAACTAATGTGCTAAAAGCAGCCAATAAATTATTGTAGCACTACCTTGAAACTGTTTGATTCCTGGGATGCCTTTCCTGATCTAAACTCACCCTGAAAATCACACAGGGTTTCAGAGGCAGGAAAAGAAGCCCAACACAGTCAAATATTTCATTGTATCAACATATTTTGCTTAAAAATAAAAAAAAAAAAAATTAAATGCTCAGACAGCAAGAAGCAATATTTATAAATCCAGATGAAAACACTGTGGAGCATCTTGCAGGAAACAGTAATTTTTAAATAATTTAAATTTAAATTTAAGTGATTTAAAAACCACTGTTTCCTGCAAGTCTTTAAAAGTGATTTTTAAAGACCCAGAAGTGAATCTGATTTTCCTCTGTGTTTCTCCTGCTATCCCATCTTTAATAATTTATTGTACCCCAAGGCTGCAGGATCCCAACTGTAAAACCTGGAGCAGCTGTCCCAAATTCCCTTGGTGGTTTTCAGATATGGAATGAAATGAGGATTTTCAATTTCTCCACCAGCTCCTCCCAGTGCATTTTTCAGAGCCATTTTCAGGAAGGAGAGGATTTTAGGATTCCAAATATATTCCACAGTGCAGGAAGGTGATTCCAGCCTGCTTCTCCTCCCTCACCCAAAACCAGTGGCACCAATGTGCTGGTCCAATGTCATTACATGGCTACGATGAAAAAATTAATATTTCTTACTGTTTACTGATTTCCTGTATTATTAAATATGGGGATAAAACCTTCAATAGTCCTCTCTTTCCATAAAATACCTGTCCAATAGCATTTCTCCTCCCCACCAGCCTTAAAACACAAATTATGAAATTGTGAAGGGAGAATTTGCATTTGAGCATTGCCTGAGGAAAGGAAGCAGAGAAACACAAACATTCTGAAGGATGGTCACTGCTGAACTGGCACCAAAATTCCCTCAAGCCCTTCTCACTGCAAAGCTCCCTGGGGACAGAGCCTGGGGTTGTGGGGCACACACGGGGCAGAAAAACAGGGAAAAGCACCCTGGAAATAGAGGAGCACAATGGGGAGAGCTCCTGCAAACTCTTCTGCTGCCAAGTCACAATTTCCTTTTTCCTTTCCTTTCAATTTCCTTTCCTTTCCTTGAAATTTCCTTTCCTTTCCTTGAAATTTCCTTTCCTTTCCTGAAATTTCCTTTTCTTGAAATTTCCTTTCCTTTCCTGAAATTTCCTTTTCTTGAAATTTCCTTTCCTGAAATTTCCTGAAATTTCCTTGAAATTTCCTTGAAATTCCTCTTCCTTGAAATTTCCTTTCCCTTCCATTCCTCTCCTTCCTGCCCTTTCCTTTTCCTTCCCTTCCTTTTTTTCCTCCTTTTTTTCCCTTCCCTTCCTTTTTTTCCTTCCCTTTTTCCTCCTTTTTTCCCTCCTCTTTTTCCTCCCCTTTTCCTTACCAGTTTTCCCTCTAAATTTACCCACCCCTCTGTTTTTGGGGTTTTCACTCCTTTTCCCATCATCTTTTCTGCTCGCACAGCTCTGAGCCAGGCAGGTCACTTAAACCCCTGATAAATAAATTACTGATCTTTTCCAAACACTTCCAATCAACAGCTGGAGCTGCCACTTGTGCTTTGATGTCAGTGGCAGAAGGAAAAAACAGCATTTAGGCCATTCCAGAGACTGTTGTCATTGAAATTATCATAAATGAAAGTTTTCCTCAATCTATCCTTACTAATTTATTTTTTTTACCACTTTTGTTGCCATTTCTGTCCTCATATTTTGTGTCTGCAGGGGTTTTTTAAGGATTTATTTTGGTTATTTATTTTCTTTATTTTTAAGTATTTATTTTATCTTGAGTATTTATCCTTTTTAGCAGCAATGGGGGAACTGAGCTGGGTGAAATAAGAGAACACTTGAGCCTTCATGTGCAGCAAAAATAAATGGGAAAATCATCTGTCCCTTAGCACAAGAAACAAAGGGTTTGAGAACAGGTTTTAAGCAAACCCTACCTGTAAGTAAAAATATCTTTGCAATTCCATATGCCAAAATAACACAAAAAGGCCGTGTGGAGGTCAAAATCTGTTTTCTTATGGTTCTCCTTGGAATAAAAAAGGGAATTCTAGTGCCACAGAACAGCAATTTCATTTAGCACAGAGCCCCTGGCAGCCAGCTCTGCTGCTGCAGCCTCAGGCCACAGAAATTCCCTGATTTTCTTTTATAGGTGTGGCCTGATCTCATCTGATCTGTTGGGGCTTGAGCTTTTTTAAAAATGAAATTTTAAAAAGCTTTCCTAAACACTCAGGGTCTCCTTCTTCCTTTCTATTTGCAAAGCAAAAGTGCAAATAAATAAAGAGACACATTAAAAATATATATATAAATAAAGGTAGCTAGATAAAGGTAAAGTCTATTCTCTGTCAGAGAAGCCACAAGCAACCACTGTTTAAAAAGTCACATTTCAATCCTCCTTCCCATCACAAAAAGCTTTACACATTAATGTGGAGAAATGTATGGAAAAATCCATAAATGTACCTGCTACACCTCAAGTTTCAAAATTATTTCGTAGAAAATTTCTAAATATCTATATTCCTTAAAAAAGTTTAAAGTTGTGTTTTTTTAGAAGACCTTACTATACAGAAATTGTTGGGATAATGAATGGTAAAAGGAAATGCCAGGACTTTTCTATTGGCTAAATTATATATATATATATATATATATATATATATAAAATTATATAATTATATATATAATTATATAATTATATATATATAGACACACACACATATATATATATATATATATATACACACACACATATATACATATATATACACACATATAATTGTTATTGGGACAGTATTTTTCATTTATTAAAATTTTTTTTTAATTCAAGATTATTCAAGTATTTTATGAATAAAATTCAGTCTTTAAATAAAAAAAGAAAGAAATTTCAAAGACAGAACCATATTTTGCACCTTGCACACCTTCTCAAAGCTGTTCCTGACAGGAACATTGTGTCTCCCAACAATCAGAGAGCCTTCCTTGCTTGGGATGCAAATATGTTCTCCCAAATAAAAAGAACTTTTACCTGGCTACCACATCCACGTTCCCAATACCAGCAACAGATTTCCATCAATCCTTGCAAAGCAGCAAGATTGTGCTAAAATCTTATTTTTTCTCATTTCAAAATTTCACCTTTGTAGAATGTCATTGCTTCTTATGGCTTTTATATGTGATGTGTGTGTGATATATTATCATCTATCCACTCTGCCTTTCAGCTGCAATAAAATTGTCTGTACTCTTTGTGGTTTATTTCATTTTCCCCTTTAGGCTTTATCCAACAACAGCTTTTTTGTCCCAAAAGCTTTCCCAGCTCCCATTCATAACTTGATGAATATTTACTAACATATACACCAACATATTTTTATTTTATTTCCTCTGGGAAAAGGGAGTGAATGTGGAAGGGAGTGAATGTTTTGCACTTTCCTGTGGCACCTCTTCCTTTGGTTCAAGGTTTGCCACACCATCCTGCCCTACTCTGTGCAAATGCACCAAATTACAGCCAGAACAGCACTAAAAATTCAAATATTCACCCAGTACAGGCAAAAGGAGCCTTTTATCCCTCACACCCATCAAGCAGCAAATGAAAAGTCAGAGTTAGACCCTCACAGTAACAGCTCCAGCTGGGACTTTTCCACTGGTGCTGAAAATCCCTCAGCTAAACCCTAATTGTGGTGTCTTCTTTATCAGGCACATCACACCCAGCCAGGAAATTAAAAGAAGAAATTCCTCTCTAATTAAAACTGGAATTATGAAAGTTGAAATCAGCGGGTTTGGTTCATCACTGCTCCCTGGCACCCAAGATCAACGTGCTCCTGCTCCAAGAGCAATCAAAGGATTCCCAAAATGCAGATTTTGCTCACAGAGTCTTTGCAGTCCCCACCACAGCTCACAGGCAGAAATGCACAAAGCCTGATTTGATTTCCATGTGGAAACAGGAATATTGAACACAAAGGTTTGCTGGAGAACAGCTCCACACAAACATTCTGAAGGATGGTCACTGCTGAATTGGCACCAAAATTCCCTCAAGCCCTTCTCCACCAACACCAGCACTGCAAAGCTCCTGGGGACAGAGCCTGGGTTTGTGGGGCACACACGGGGCAGAAAAACAGGGAAAAGCACCCTGGAAACAGAGGAGCACAATGGGGAGAACTCCTGCAAACTCTTCTGCTGCCAAGTCACAATTTCCTTTTTCCTTTTCTTTCCTTTCTTGAAATTCCTTTCCTTTCCTGAAATTTCCTTTCCTGAAATTTCCTTTCCTGAAATTTCCTTTCCTTTCCTGCAATTTCCTTTCCTTTCCTGAAATTTCCTTCTCTCCTTTTTCCTTTCCTTTCCCAGCAGAAAAAGTTGCTCTGAAGCTAAAAGGATGCAAAATCAGCTCACCCAGCAACTTAATCTTGGAAAGCAGTAAAAAGAGCTATATTTAATGATGCTATTGTTCAGTTGGAATAAATTGTGTTTAATTTCTCAGGGAAATTCAAATCTTTTATGCCAAGCACTGATATTATTCCCTTTTTATATTTTTATCAATGGTTCAGTTGCCCCTTAATCAAAAGACAATGCAAGAGGGAATATTTCTCATTCAGCAGAGCATCTTGACTAATTTTATGGTCCCATATGTGATCCTTGGGAACAGAAGTTCACACAAAGAGCAATTTCCAGCACACATGTAGCTGGAGAGCTAAAAATAGAATATGCAAAACTCACTCTTGGCGAGAGAACCCTTCCAATGCCCTTTGGGTTTCAGCTGAAATTCACAATTTGATTAAACATGCTGCAAGAACGAGTGCACGAACCTCTGCATTCTGTATTAGCAGGAAGGAAAAGAATTCTGTCTATTTATCCTGGAAACAACTCCCTCAGGTGCTTTTGACTGTATTTATTTAGGATGCAAAATGGGCTATGGAACAATATCTTGTATCTTAAAGGTCAGCTTGTTATAAACTGTGAGTAAAATTAAATCCCCTGAGACTGGAGCTGTGGTTCTCATAGAGTCCATATTGCAAAGCTTCAGCTCATAAGATCTAAAAGATCTCCATTAATTTTAAACAGATAAATTCAAGTAGTCACTGATCTGCATCCAGAGGATTTCACCCCTTAATCAGTTTAGAATCAGTCTCTGTGCAAAGCTAAAAAAGCACTGAAATTATGAAATATTGGCTCTTTTTAATAGGCACACAGAACTAATTCCAACAAGGAGCAATGAAGACAACTCAGAGAAAAAAATAATTATATTGAGACCATTTTAGAACAAGTATTGACCAGAAATCTTTCAATAAACCACAAGAAAAAGAGAGATTCATAAACTTAATATTGCAGATGTGGAAGGTCTGATGATTTCCCATTTACTCTGGGATTCAGAGGGGTGAACGGGTGTGGAAGCTGAGCAGAAACACTTTGGTACTGGCTTTGATCTCAGAATGAACAGCAAAATATAAAACTTTGTATAAGCCTCTGCCAGTCACACCTGACTGAAAATACCAACCCCTGCCTGCCCTGCTGCTCCCTGGGAAGGAGGAAAATTCTGCTGACTCTGGGAATGTTCTCCCAAAGCCTTCCCAAAGTCAAAGCCCGTGCCTTGTCCTGATCCTGGCTCTTCAGGGTGTTTCATTCTCTTTCTCCAGGAGGAAGCACCTGAGCTGACTGGGGCTGTAATAACATTTAAATAACCAAGGTGTATTTTCCTTTCCAGCAATCAAATATTACATTGATTTGTGAGAGCAGGAATTACCCAGTAAAAGCAAACTGTTCTTGATGGTTTGGAAATGCACAAATGAAATTTAAGGAGCTGCTGCCATAAAATATCCACTCTGAGTTATCACACAGGATTTGTTTTCTCTGATTGCATTTTAAGAGACCACTTTTAAAACAAACATCAAGTACATGCCTGAATTTATTCTGCAGCTCAGCACAGACCTATAAAAAGGACAATACATGTATTCATAAACTAGAAAGAAAAAAATCTATTTGTATAGCAACGTTAACATTCAGCTTGACCTTTCAAAGAACAAATCTATTGGAATTGCAAAAATTTTCAGTCTCTTAATTAGCTCTGTACAAAAGAAACCAATGCCACAAGCAAACAGGATATTTTCCATTCTGGCCTCCTGTACAGAGTGAATAAAATACTTCAGGATGTAACTCACCTGAAATGAATAAAGGTCATCAGAATGAATAAAGGTCATTGATCTCACTGATTTAACCAATCCAATTTGTGCTTTCTGAGCATTAACTGAAATTTCTTAGACCCACAAAAATCATTTTGCATATATGAAGGCTCAGTGAAAACCAGATGTGTTGCCAACACTTGTGTGTTCCCAAATTTATCTGCAGCAAAACTGGACCACCCCAATCTAAGGACAGCAGGAGTTTTTTAAATGTCTCATGGTCTTGCACTCTTAAATAAAGGATGGGACTGCCTGGGCTAAAGCTGGAATGGGACAATGAACTGCAAGATGCAAATGGGGTAGAACTGATCACAGGGAGAGACCCTGGGAGCGCTCATGCATTTTGGGACCATTTTGGTTCATCTTGGGTTCATTTTGGGACCATTTTGGTTCATCTTGGGTGCAGCCCTGGTTGGGCTCTTGTGGTGCCCAAGGTGGATCCATGGAGGAGATCCTATGAATAAATCCCTGCTTTATTCTTTAGCTCTCCCCAGCCTCTGCTCTAGCTCAGCCCTCACAAGGTGTCGCTGCTAGGCCTCACTTAACCGCCCCAAAACATCCAGGCCTCACTTAGCTGCCCCAAAAAAACCAAACACCTACTCACCAGAATTTTGGTAGTGTAAGCACTGTTGATAGCAATTGCATTGACCAGCAGCTCCATGGTTTTGGCAGGGATGGAGTCGGGGTCGGGGATCTCCTTGTAGTGGACGTCGCCCACGTAGGCCTGCACCACGGTCATGCGGTTGGTGGTCAGCGTGCCCGTCTTGTCGGAGCAGATGGCCGTGGCGTTGCCCATGGTCTCGCAGGCGTCCAGGTGCCGCACCAGGTTGTTGTCCCTCATCATTTTCTGAGGGGAAAACCCACCAAAAGTCAAGTAAGGAACCCTTCAAAGCTGGCTTTGACAGGATTTTAGTCATAAAAAGCAACACAGCCCACGCGAGAAGGTTCCCTAAAGCAGAGCTTTGGTGAGGGCCAATAATTCCAAATCCCATTTGCAGACAACCAAGCTGTGCCTATCCCTGAGGTAACTTTGCCTTTCCCTGAGGTAATTTTGCCTTTGATAACCTAAAAGAATTGCATCGTTTTCCTGCAGTAGGTTTGCACCCACCAAAACCCATGTAAGAAACCCTTCAATGTCGACTTTGACAGGACTTTAGTCTCAAAAAGGAAAGCAGCCCATGGTGAGCCCTACTGGTGAGAATGTTCCCTAAAGCAGAGCTTTGGTGAGGGTCAATTATCCCAAATCCCAGTTACAGACAGCAAAGTTGTGCCTATCCTGGAGGAAATTCTGGCTTTCCCTGAGGTAATTTTGCCATTGATAATCTAAAAGAGTTGCATCATTTTCCTGCAGTAGGTTTGCATTTTAAGGAATAGCGGGAACATGTCGTTGTCCCTCATCATTTTCTGAGGGGAAAACCCACCAAAAGCCAAGAAAGAAACCCTTCGATGTGGGCTTTCACAGGGTTTTAGTCATAAAAAGCAACACAGCCCACAGTTTGTCTTGCTGGTGAGAACGTTCCCTAAAGCAGAGCTTTGGTGGGGACCAATAACCCCAAATCCCAGCTACAGACAGCAAAGCTGTGCCTATCCCTGAGGTAATTTTGCCTTTGATAACCTAAGAGAATTGCAGGATTTTCTTGCAGTAGGTTTGCATTTTAAGGAACAGCTGGAACAGGTTGTTATCCCTCATCATTTTCTGAGGGGAAAAACCCACAAAAACCCAAGTAAGAAACCCTTCAATGTCAACTTTGACAGGGCTTTAGTCTCAAAAAGGAAATCAGCCTCTGGTTAGTCCTGCTGGTGAGAATTTGAAGTTCCCTAAAGCAGAGCTTTGGAGAGGGCCAATAACCTCCAATCCCATTTACAAACAGCAAAGCTGTGCCTATCCGTGAGGTGATTTTGCCTTTGATAAACTTTTAAAAGAGTTGCATCATTTTCCTGCAGTAGGTTTGCATTTTAAGGAAAAGCTGGAACAACAAAGATGAGCCAAAGGAACCAGAGATAACAGTGTTTTTAAATATTATTGTTATAGCAAACATTTGGGATTTTTTCTTAACACTGCTTGGAATGCCAGGATGTTATCTGGCAGCACACAGATGGACCACACGTTTTGGGGGAAAAGCAAAAGAGAGAGGGTGTCAGAGGAAGGACATCAAGAGAATGAGAAAACATTTTCAAAGCAGCTACATTCTTCATTAGCAAAACCCCATCTTTGAGACTTGCTCCTTTTTCTCATAATTGTGATATTTGGCTACACAGATGCCAAGAGATTCCTTCCTAAACTTCCTAAGTTAATTTGTTTACAGGCTAAATGGAAATCAACTTTACACCATCTTCATCTAAGATTCCCAGAATGTTTAAATCATCTAATTAAATTGCTCAAGTAATCCTGAAGTCCAGGATGTTAATCCTCTTTAATTTCCTAATAGAACCATTTACATTGACTTCAAAGAATTGCAACTGCATTTAAGAAAAGTACATGAAAGCTTCAGTGAAACTCTTAATTTCTTTGAGAAGCCCCAATTTCTCTGAGAACTGTTCCTGAAGATTTCAAATCCTTGTCAAAACTTTGTATAGTTGCACAAGAAAATTTGAATACAAAATTATTCTATATCAAAAGACTGGACTATTTTCAGAGTACATTCTGCTCAATAAATTCCTGGTTCCTTACAAATTAGGTAGATATTTCTACTGCTTGATATTCCTGCACTGTGCAGTTTTAAGGAGATGTGTTGGAACAGGTATTTGAGTTTTTGTTAGAAATACTTTCAATATAAGTGTTCTTTAAAGCAATTTCATGAACATTTTGAGCACATCATTTTCAGACCATTTTTCATCCCATCTGATAAAACCTGAGGACCAACTCAGTGGTGAACTCAAGCAAACAGCACTTTTCTCCCTGGATTATTTTGAATGTCTCTTACCTTTACAGAATAAGCCAGAGAAATAGTGACAGCAAGTGGGAGTCCCTCAGGAACAGCAACCACGAGCACAGTAACACCAATAATGAAGAATTTAACAAAATACTGAACGTAGACAGGAGTGCACTCAGGCAACCACTGCTTCTTGTTGACCACAAAGGTGTCAATGGCAAAATACAGTACCAAGATGATGACAGTGATGGCAGACATCACCAGACCTGGGGGGAGAAATCACCAGTTACCATAAACCCAAACAGCACTGAGAACATGAGCAATTTGAAATTGGGATTTGATAGGAAATTATTTCTTTCTTTCTTTGTGACATTTTTCACCAATACCAGTAACAACAATAAACTGTACAATAAAGAAAAAACATTGCCATAATATATTTACAGCGCACAAGGAATTCTAGGAATTCATTTTCAAGCACTTGCTGCTGCCTTTCAAACTTCCCAGGCAGTGCAGGAGTTCTTCTGTCACTTAAGCTAAGCTTATTCAATTTAGCACATTACTTCACCTGGTACAACATTTATCTGTCCTTTTAACCCCCACCTTTTAAAAATTACTTGTCTATTCTTATTTAAGCACCTTTTTTCCTAAGTAAGTATATCTTTAGAGGCTTGAGCAAAGGAGCCTCCCATGTTGCTGTATAAAATACTGTAGAAAAGCCCTACAGATGAGTCTGGGGGAATATAAAGAGGCAATAATGCAGAATTAGCCACAGGACAGTTTTTCACTGGGTTTTGTTAAAATGTGACTAATACTGATGTTTCCAAGGTGTCCCTTTTCAAGGGAACATCTGCAGAGTGTGTATTTACATGAACAGAGGTTCCAAAGAGACAGAGCAACCAATAAATATTTCACAGAATTCACAAAATGTCCCAAGCATTCCATCCATTCTCCCAACTGCTGGGATAGCACTCCTGCTCCACAGTTTTGTCCCTGGGTTTGAGTACACAAAGAAAATTTCCACTATAACCTCAGCTTTGCCTTGCTCTGACAGCCCTGTTTGGCAGGTTTGTGTGAAGGAATTAAGCCTACATTTTGGAATAAATTAATTTCTCCCTAATGAGATCATAGAGTAGAAGGCAAATGCTGTGAATTTCATGTCTTGACTGCAGTTCTTAAAAAATTGGTAAAGCTGAAGGATGCTAAGGTTGACAGGAAACAGATGAGTCAGGAAGATCACTCTGTGCCAGAGGATAAAGGAAAATCTATTAAAATATTGCACAGGCAAATACTCCTGACAACACAAGACATCCCCATAGGCTGCTCAACACCAAAGAAAAATCAAATGAGGCAATGGCAATTAATTGAATTCCTGTTCCTTGCCACATTCTGGTCAGAAATCCCTACACAATTACCTCAAGAGTGATGTTCACGTGCCAGAGCAGAAGTCAAGGCAGTGCAGAGAGGTATTCAATCCATGGAATTAATCATCAGGGGAAACAAAGGAGAGGAGCTGGAGGAATATGGACTGGGGCAAGGCATGGAATTGGATACCAGGGATGATAATCCTGGATTTGGTCACACTCTGCTCAGGCAAAGGGAATTGGCATCGTGGGGTTATGTGATCAACTCCTGTGATGAACTCACAGGGGAATGGGAAGGGGAAAATCCAAACTGGGGGAGAAGAATGAGGGGGATGGAGCAGAGTTAAAGGGATCTTGGAGGGCCTCCACCAAGGAGCTGAGATCAAAATCCCTTTTAGAAGATCAAAATCTCTTTACTACCATGAGAAAAGCAAATCTAAGGAACTTTAGGCCCTTATGGAAGGTTTCCACTCTCTGCCCACATGTTGGAGAAGTGCTGCTTCCAAGCCCAGGGGCCAGACGGTTCTGGATACAGGAGCCCAGAGATGTGTCATGCTTGGGGAGCAGGAAGGAATGTGGATATTTGGGGAGAACAGAATGATTTCAGAATCCATGAGAGGGAAATATTGTGTGAGTGGTATTTTGAGATGGTATTAGAGATTCTGAAACCGTGCACTCCCAAGTTCTGAGGGGAGAGGAAATTAAATACATAATTACTGCACTTGGGAATATTAACTCTGAGAAAAGCTGCATTTCATTTTGATTTAAATATTCATTACAATCCAAGTTGCCCAAAGCTCCTTGACAGTCAAAGCTGATTTTTAGGAGAATAAAAGATCTTCAGCACCACATATTCTCCTTAGAACAGCTTTGTGATGACCCATTTCCAAATCTTGCAGTAAAATTAGGGCCTGTCCCTTTTCAGAACCATTTGCTTTGCAGCTCTTTGCCTCCTGTGACCCAGAGGGGGTTTGGTGTCACCCAGCCATACCTGCTTTGCCAATCTGCACTGCCAGCTTGGTCAGCTTTCCCTGCAGGACAGATTTTTCTTTCTTGTGCATGTTGGATTTCTTCTTGTCCTTGTCGTCTCCCTCTCCCCCTTCCGCGCTCTTCAGCGGCTGCATCTCCATGGCAGCAGCCCCGTCCTGCTGCTTGGCTGATAATGCAGAACAGAACTGTTACTCCAGAGCTTTATCCCTTCCTTTCCTCTGTGCTCATCCTCTCTGACCCAGCCAGCACCACAGGGGCTGCCTGGGACAGTCTGTGCCAGGGACACCCTTGGCTCCCCGGAGAGCCAGCGGGGCTCTGCAGGGCACGGCTGTGCCGGCACATCCCTCAGGACACGTGGGGATTTGGGCTGGAAAGCACTGATGGGGTTTAACCCTCATTTTTACCCCCACCCATGATGTTCTGGGCCATACACATATATGCCACTGAATGTCTTGCAGGTGACCTGGCAGGTGACAGCACCAGCACTGCAGCATTCCCTGCACAGCAGAGCTCCACATTCCTCTGGATTTTGGGATGCCTCTCAGAATGCAATGCATGTTTCCAATGCAAATATTTTAAAGGCAATGTGGCTGCACAGGTGACCCGTGTGTCACCTCTCTGGGCTGCAGGGGCACCTCAGTGACCAGGGGACCACACTCTGCCATCCACCCTTCCAGAAAATCCCTCAGTTATAAAGTTTCCTCAGCATTCCGTGATCAAGGTGCTCAGCCCTCGGGTCTGAGGGTGGTGCCATCACCATTCCCCCACAAAACCCACACACAGTTTCAGAGCTGATCCCTCCTTTCCTGACAGAATGCCAGCAGAAGGAAACTTTATTTTTACCTGTTTCTGAAAAGCAATGACATTGCAGTGGATATATGTGCATGTGTCTGGTTTGTACTGAGCACAATAAATAAAATAGGATGAGATGAAACAGCTTTGCTTTCGTGAAGAGATTGTACAAGACTGTGCTTGTTTGACCTGGAAATCTAATTTATCCACCTAGTCTGAATGCTCATTATTTAATAGCATTTTATTTGGTACTTTTGTACCATGAACCACTGAGTTTCTCTATCCAGTTTCTGAGCCATCACCTTTGCAATGTTCAATATTATCTGAGAAAATTGTCATTTAATTTGGTATAACCCAAAGAGCTCTTGATAGCTGTGTCTTATAATAAAAAGGGAACCATAACTTTGCTTCAAAGAAAGCAAAATATTGATTCCAATTTCTTCCTGACATTGTATATTAAATAAGAAACACCTAGGACTCTCAATCTTCCTGTTGTTTACCCTTATAAAAGGCTTTTACACTGCTAGATAACACCTTGGCTTTAAGGTTTCCTTTCTTTATTGCTTTGCCTTTCCCCTGCAAATGAAGAGATGTCCAGACAATGCCATCAGACACCAGAGATGATGAGACATAAAAAAAGTGGGCTGGAAAATCACTAACAAACACACAGGATACACAGCTTGCACAGGAACAATTAATTCAAATGAGCTTTGTGAGATGAAAGCAACACCTAGAAATGGTCCCTTTAAAATGCTCCTCTCCTAAACCTCTGCAGCTTGTGGAAGTTACAATCTCTTGGGCTGGGGTTGGCTTTTGGGGTTTGTTTGGACATTCTGCATGAACAATCAGGGCCAGTTTCACACACAGGCACAGACCACAGGTTCTCACTGTACTTTGGGACAGGGTTGAACTACATGCTAACAATACAATCCACAACCTCCTGAAGAGCAAAGAAGATTACCTTTGTTCTGGTTGTTCTCCATATTCCCATCCTGCATCTTGCCTAAATGATGAAAAATTCCAACAGACAACAGACAGTAAACAACCTTCAGCTGAGACAGAACACGAAAATGGGGATTTATATCAATGGGAGACAAAACCATGAGCACACCACGGGCACCTGGGCACCATCCCCTGCCTCACACCTGCACTCACACAGGGACCAAGGAGCTCCAGCCAAGATCAGGGCTGGAACACCTTAAATGCTGAATATTTTTGAGGAATCTGCATCAATTCAGAGGGAGAAACTAATAAAGTGATTGTGGTGGGAAAATGAATAGGAATAATATTCCTGAGCTGATGTTTCAGAGAGCTGGGACTTAAAAATTCTGGCACACACCAGTATAGAGTATGGCTTTCTTAATGTATTTCAGAATTAAATTAATTATGTTACTAAATTGAGAAAAAATAGAAACAATGGCATTAATAAATCTAAATGAATAAATTAAAAATGTAAATCAGATAGGATTTTAAAATTACGTCTTCCTCACTTGGTTGTACTTATTAGCAAATTTCTCCTGGAAATGCAAGTGCCAGGTGACCTAAATTCAGATTTCTCCTGAACATAGATTTACCATGTGCCTCTTTAATTTCCAGCTTGACATCTTATCCACCAACAGTTCTACCACAGCAAAGTCCTTATTCCTTTGTGCCTTTTTCAAGTGGAAATGTCATTTGAAAGTGTGCATGAGATAAAAATGGCAAAAATTTACAAATCACACACAAAACTTTGGTATTCAGAATAACAGCTAAATGTTTTCAAATGGATTCAAAATTTCTTGGTGGGATTCCTTACAAAACTTTCACAGTAATTATATGAATTTATGGAAAAGGCTACAACAAATATTATCTCAGAATGGATGGCAATGTCTTTTGGTAGTTAAGTAAAATGCACAATAAAAAATGATGCTAAGGAAAATTAAGTTAAAATACCATTGCAGGATTGTTCACACATTCTAATAAGAAATGTACCATCAGAATTTATTACAAAATGTGCCAGCAGGTACATCTTGTTCTTCTGACTGCTATGTGGATTAATTCTTTCACTCTGCTGTGAATAAAATAAATCATAACAGAATGGAAAAGTTAAGATACATCTCCTGCATGTTGGCCTTTGCACTAAGGGGGAGAGCAAAAGTGACCAAGTCAGTGTTAAATTTGTCAAAAACAGGCCCCAGGGCCACACTGGGAAATTCCAAAGCCAAGAAGCAGGGCCTGAAATCATCTCAGAGCTCAGGGGAATTACTGCAATGAACCATCAGCTGCATGTCTGCATTTCTAATTCTATTCCTACCCCAGCAATAACAGGACTTTTAAAAATTCAGAATCCACCTTCCAGAGCTTTACACTTTGCACAAGAGGGATCCATGAACCTGAGCAAACCAAGCTCCTTTCCACAGTGAAATTCCCCACAAACCTTGGCCTGGGGGCACAGCTGGACTCAGCACCTGCCTGGGGCTGTTTTTCTTAGAAGGGCTTTTAATAAAGTTACTGGAAGACACAAAATATCTCTGGAGATTTGGATTTCTGGCTGGAGCATCAAGCCTGCCCTAAGAACTGGAAGGCATTAATTTAGAGCAGGCAGTCTGCTCCATTTCCTGCTCTGGAGATCCTTTTTGCAGAGTGCAATTCCAAACCTCACAGGGGCAAAAAAATGGAACAATATTCAACTTTCAAAATGATAAAAATCGCCAGCAAAACCCAAATGTGACAGTCCCAACTGGGACACATCACTGAGATTTTTTAAAAATTAAAATATGTGCTTTTAGGACATATATTTGCTATTTGATAGCATAATTATCATAATAAATTAATCCAACAATTGATTGGAAAATAACACTACACAAAATAAACAATTATTAACAACAGTTGAAACTCAGGTATTTTAAAAATACATTCTTAATATGCTGCATTCAGATTATTGAGTGGGGGAAGTCATCAGATGTAGTCACAGTTTAGTTATTTAGACAGAAAAACAAAGAGAAGGTAATTTGGGTAATCAAGATAAAGAAAAGGAAGCTGTAAGCTATTTATATCCTCCTGAGCCAAATAATTTTAAGGCTGCATTTTGGTATAAAATATGAACAAGGAAACGAAGGCAGAAAGAAAGGTGATAGAATCACCACTGCTGAGAGATCCTTCCTCCTTCCAGGCACAAATACTCCCCCATCCTTCACTCCTTGGTGCATCATTTAGAATTGTCAAAAGGGGAGTATTTATTAATATTTTGATAGCATCATGTGAAATAATTCTTTAAAAAGACAACATTTTTTACGTTATTCTGAAAATATTTTCTTCTTTTCTGTTTGAAATGATAAAATAAATGTTGTCTGGGCTGGAGAAATCCATCTGAGTTTTTTTTATCACTTTTCTAAGCAAGGATGAAAAATCAGAAAGTTTAGAATAGCATTTCTAACATCTGCATTCTGGAGCTGATTGGAAAATTCTGAATTTAAATATAAGTATTTTTCATATGCCTTTGCCTCACTATAATTCCTGTACTTTGGAAAGGACTTGTGGCACCTTTACTGACTGAATTCTTACTATAAAAGTCATGGATTTCACCAAACAATATTCCCAAGAAAAGTCTCCCCTTTATCTGCTGCAGCCCTTGAGGAAGAGCCAATGACACAGAATAACAATGTCCCATCACTATTTTGGAAATTATTTCCCTCATTTGGAAATTATTTCTAAATAATAAAGTGAAGAAGTGCTTGGAATCAACCAAAGAAAAGAATGGAATTGTGTTCCAAGTGCTGAGAGGGAACCACTGTGTTAAACAGGAAGGTTTAGATAATCCTTCTATGCATTCAATAAATAACTTCACTTACAATTAAAAAATGTATTAAATATAAATAAAAATGAATTTAAGATAGAAAAACAATATTTAAAAAAGAGCTCAGATTTAAAATGGCTTTGCAGGAGCAGAAGTAGCTCAGTACCTGCACTGGGATTAGCTGTAGATGTGAAATATTCCAGCAGAGATTTCTCTGAATCTGGTCAGCCATTTCTATACCTTTTCTATACCTTTTCTATATTTCTAAACACACATTTAAGTACAAAATTCTCCAACTTACAAATGCCAAAAAAACCCCAACAACCCACCCTGGAAATCCTGATTTAGGAGGGTGGCAGTGCTCTACTGGAAGGAAATCACATTTGGGGTAATTTGAGCTACTAGAAGGAAATCAAATTTGGGGTAAACAAGCTGTAAACAGTGATTGCTGCTTTCCTAATTTTCATTTTTTCAAGTTACCTTTACTAAATATAATACTTTGGAATGAGATGAGTTTTCCTGAACTAGTACATTTCTGCAAAATTTTCTGCTCTGTTTATGGCCTTCACTTGCAACCTTTCAAAAACTGAACTATTGTCCATAGTTCTGACAGTGAGATCAGTAACAATTCTCTATTTTGATCTCAATTCCTAAAGCTCAACTCAAATTTATAAGAATTTATAAGAGTTCCTTTGGTACAGCACATAATACACAGGCTGGGTCACAAAGTAAATGAATTTATCACTACAGCCTCACAGGCTGACAACAAACTCTTTCTTTTGTGTCAATTGTTTATTGACAATTAAGAATGAAAATCTTTTATCTGAAATGTAATTGGTTGATTTTTCAAGCAACAACATTTCCTGAGCTTGCTACTTATTCAAGGATATAATTATTAATTCTTAGTTCAAGGTATTTTCTACACAAAGCTACTAGACTTTAGGAAAAGTTTTTGTTTCCAGTCACACTTCAGAAAGAATTTTCAGACTTTAAAAAAAATATTCATTTCATGCAGACCAAAGGAATATGCAGATGAATTTGGGATCCTTGCTTTGTAACTTATCCCCTCCTTCCTTTCTCCCCTCCAAATCATATCTACATTTTCACAATTTCACTTCAGTATAGCAGTATTTCATATACATGCAGTATTTAATTTCAGTGTAGCATTCATCAGCAATGCTAAAATTGAGAAATTACTGAGAAATTACCAGAAATTTGGCATTGCCCATTTCCCAGACAATTCCAAAGCACTCAGACCTATGTTTGCCTGTGCTCTCTGAGCAGTTGAATTCTGGAAAGCCTCTCCTGCCCTTGTTGATCAAAGACCAGCAGAATTATTGATCTGCCCCATCTCAGAGGAACTAAAATCCAAAATATCCTTAACTGCACACAAAAAATTCACTCCACAGTGCAAAGCCCTGAGCTTGTATCCCTCAGCTCCAGGACAAACATGGGCAGTAACTGCTCTTCCTGACTGGAGAGAGGATGATGGAAAATCACATCCCTGATTCCGACACTGATCTAATATCCCCTGGAACTCAATTTCCTCATTAAGCTCAGCACTAAGCCCAAACACAACAGGGATTTTCCAGGCAGCCCCAGCTCTGAGCAGAGCCCAGGGCTCGTTCTGCACCCGCTGGGCACCAGCAGAGAGGGGCTGAACTCTGCTCCCATCCCTCCCCTGCAGCTGGCAGGGAGTTTGCACTCACCAAAGTGGAATTATCACAGAACCATCACAGGATGGTTTGGGTTGGAACCTTAAAGCTCATCCAGTGCCACCCCTACCATGGCAGAGACACTTCCACTGTCCCAGGGTGCTCCAAACCCCAGTGTCCAACCTGCCCTTGGTCATTCCAGGGATCCAGGGGCAGCCACAGCTGCTCTGGGTCAGGACCTCAGCACCCTCACAGCAATGGAGAATAAAACACAATTCATTCCCTGGTTCTTGCCCTCTAGGGAATCTGGAACAGGATGATGGAGGTCCCTGCCATGCAAGGAGATGTAGGGATTGTAAATCCTAGTTTTCCAGAATGAGCTTTAAATCTGGTTATATATTTCTTTTAAATGATTTGAAAATAGGCTTAAAGATTTCCTGTGACACTGTTTTAAATAAGATCCTACAGCAGTAGGATCTGTTTAGCACTTGATATTGCTGTCAGGAACTCTCATTTCACATGTGAAATGCAACCTGCATGGAAAAAAACTTTTCACCAATGTGATGAAAAGTAGAATGACTTTACACAGTATTTTTGGCTCTGCACAAGAAGGAAAGGTTACTTGGCAAATAAAGGCTCATGCATCTGATTAGCAGCAAAATACAGCTGATGCCTACACTAATATTGACCCATTCAATCCAATTTAACACTGGAATCTGACTGTGAGGAGAGACACTGAAATATCTCTGTGCTACCAAGCAGGGTCAGGAATCTGTCCTGGGACAGAATCAAAACTGGCTGCAGGAATGGTTTGCTTTGGGTTTAGCTTACACAGGCAGGCTCAGGAGAAAGTCACTGAGGGCTCACACAAATATCACAAAACTTTTGGTTCCTCCTGAAACAGATGCTGAAAACAGCAAAAGTTGTTCCTAACACGGTGTTGGTTGAAATGGAGCAGATCCCTGATCACAGCCCTCTCTCAGAACTGTGTGAGAATTATGAGTGAAAAGGAGGAGAAGCAGAGAGAATCCCTTTCTCATGGTGCTCTTCTCCAGATCCATGCTGAAAAATGAAACTTTATAATAAATCATCAGGTGAATCTGCCTGAAAGTTTTGAAACTGGCCTGACATAACTGCTTCTTTTAACTGCAGCTTGGATGGCAAGTAAATCACAATTCCAAACTCTGCCTCTGCCAGGCTGAATTCTGGGGGGATGAAGCTGCAGCATCCCTGTGGCCGCTCTGCCAAGCTCCTGCAGAGCGTGTGGAGCAGGATCTCTCAGAGTGCAGTCACACAAACACAACATCTGTGCAGGTCAGCGAGGGGAGAGGGAATTTGACACAGTCAGGAGAGAAATCCATCAAATCAGACAAGCCGGGGGTTGTGACGTACCATTGACTAAGCTGGCATTTGCATTATCAGTGGCATTTGCACCTGCTGCACCATCTGTGGCTGGAGGAGGGTGGGAGGAGGGATGGGAAGAATCTACTGAGCAATAATGGATAAAAAAAAAAAGATAAATAAACAAAAAATCACAACAACAAAACAGCAAATAATAAATAAATCAGAACAGCAACACGAACGAACGCACGTGACAGAGCGAAAAGCCTTCGTGGCTTTGTTTGCTCCCAAAATGGAAGAGTTTGAAATTAATTAACACAAATTTCCAAAGCAATGTGGTGTTGGGAAGGTGTCACAAAGTAAGCCGAAAACTCAAATAATAATAACAATAATAACAACAATAATAACAACAATAATAATAATAATAAAAAAGATAAATATGAAACACATTTAGCGAAGTTAAAGGAGCTGGTGAAAACTGGCTGTACAAAGTCCTATGTACATTGCTTTAGTCCTTTTATGTCTTATTTGTTGTACTTTAATGTAATTTATGCATTTTTAAAGTGATTGAAGTGTTTCCTTTGGAGTTAATTTACACAGTGTTTGTGTAGTTTTAAAATTTGCATTTAAAAATGTATCATATCTACATCTGTACACATTTCTACATAGTGCAATGGTACATATTTTATGTTTTAAATCATTTTTCCCATTATGTTTTATCATCACTGATGCATCCCAGTCTAACAGGGCTCAATCCATGTCCTGCCATCACCCAGGTAAAATGCACATTGATCTGAGTAGAAACATGGAATTTTCCTATATTTTATGTGGAAAAGGCAAATATAGTCTTGAGGAGAATAATTTTAAATCCAGATAACGGACATGAGACATTTCCTGGTTTGTGATGACATGAAAGAAGAATCAGAAAAGAAAACCTCTTCTTTTCAGTTATTATCCACATATTAGAAAAAACTGGACAAGAAATCTTTCCTAACAGGAAATTGAAAAGCTTGAAAAAGGTTTTATCATTTTACTATATTTTTATAGTGAAGTTCAATAAAATTAGTCTCTGCAAATAATGGCTAAAATTTATTTTGTTTTGTTTCTGGTAAATTGCTCGCAACAGAACCAAGTCCTCCCATGGATCCTGACTGAGACTTCAAACTGCTCCAGTCCTTGCCCCACAGGGATTATTTCAGGCTGCACTGGGCTGGTACTGCAGAAGAATGGGCTGATTTTATTTACAAATGGCAAATTGGGAGAAGAAAATAAACAGCTCCCAGGATTTAAAAACACACCCTGTGCTACTGCACTGAGGAAAATTTCAATTGCAAATTTGATTACTGTGGTGGCAACGACTTAAACTGTTTTGGTGACTCGTGCTTGCTCTTTATTCCGTCTGGATCCCCACCCCAACCAGCACAGCGTGAGCTGCTAACAGCAAATCAAATATTCCACATGAAATACCTCACAATTTACTTCTGGAGAACAGCTGATTATTCCAGCTGAACGGGAAGATTTGCAACACCAACAATGCCTGCTCACCAAAAGATTTGGCACCAGCAATCTTGTTGATTCGAAATCATTTTTTAATTTCAACTTGACTGATTCAAAGGTGATTATTTCAATCAGCAATTTTCCCCTGATCTGCATCATTGGATGGGGCACAATTCTTACTCTACCTGGAAGCTGCTGCTCCTCCTCCTGCTTCACACCTGCATGATGATTTTTCAAGTGTTAATGAACAATAAAAGCACACACCCACACAGACTGAAAGGGGCAGGGTTTCTGAGAACTGCAGGTTTACGTTCCAGAGGTTTTCATTTTGAGTTGGTGCCTCCATCTGCCACCAGCTCTGCCCAGGCACGAGCACAAAGCTGCATCAGAAAATGTGGAGGAATTCTCTATATTGTGGATTCTGTATATTATAGGTTTCTACAGAGCCATGTTCAATTGAATTCTGTAAGAATCTCTGTCTCTGAGTAAGTTACAGCCACAATGTGGGGAAAACTCCCTGATTTCTCTTTTCCTGCCTTTCCAGGCTCTTCCCTGTGAGACCCAAGAGAGCCAGCAGTGTCCTGAGCAGAGCCCAGGGAGGCCAGCCCAGTTAACCCCAGCACAGGGAGCTCTCAGTCCCACAGGGCTGCAGCTGCTCCTCCTCTCCCCCACATCTGAACCACAGCAAGAGCAAACTCCAAGGTGCTGCTCCAAACTGGTCTGGCATAAAAGAGTTTTGCTTTGTGGAGTTTCAGTCTTTTCTCCTTTTAATTCCCCTGGAGCCCCCCATGCCTGGCAGCTATGGTGTATTTCTGTGCAGAAATGAAATGGTAAACATTTCATTTAGTAAAAAGGGATTTCCTCAAAGGAGCAGGGAGTCAAAGGCAGACACTTGTTGAACATACTCAGAAACGGAAATTGTAGGTCCTGAAAACCATTTGAATTTGGTCTTCCTATCTGCAGCTTCATATAAAATGATGGAAACAAAATAAAGGTAGAATCATATTGCCTGACAGATAGCAAATAAAATGTTCAGTAAAGCTTTAACTGCTTTTTTAAAATTAATAGTGAACACCACTAGAAAGAGCAGAAATGTCTGAAAAACCTGTATTAATTGGCCCTTAATCATGTCTGAAAGACAACTATTCTTAGGACAGACTTGGAATGAAATTGTGGAAGCAGAACAATTTACAAGACTTCATGAAGAAAAACTGGCAAGGACAGACATTAAATCATGTTTCTGCTTAGTGTGCAGCCCATAAATTAGCAAATGCTTATGACATCACACTGTAATAAGGTGAAAAGCCCAAAGAGGCTCCTTGATTTCATTAACTGATGCAGGACATGAAAGTAAAACTGTCTGCTAACATTTACTGCTACATTCTTGGCTTTTACTATTCTTAGCTCGACCTTTACACCTGCAGAAATTAAAATGCCTCTCAAGTCAGCCACTGACATTAAACAACCAGGCTAGCAAAGAGCCACAGCTTATCTTATTTTAGTCCTGAAGCTCCAAGACAGATGCTATTTCCATGGCCAAAGGGTTTTTTTTTTTTTTCCTGGGGAAAAAGAATTCAATTGATAGAAAAGCACAAAATAATTTCTAGAAAAGCACAAAATCTTAGCAAACTGTAGGTGAGCATGGATTCATGTAGAGAAGCCACAGCAGCTGGAGCATGCCCAGGTATCCCCTTGCATTTCAGTATGGACTGGGAGCCTGCAGTTTCACACTGGAAAAACATCTTGTTATCCAATGGATTTATTGGTTAACAGCTTCTGCTGTTTTTCTGTGTGACATGTGATGATAAAAATGTGTCATAAAAAAAAAAAAGGCATTTTGAAAAATCCCATTTATTTGTCAAGAGCGGAGGAGAGCTCTGGCTGCACAAAGCCCAGGAGCTTTCTCTGGAGCATCCTGGTGATGGGAAATTTACCTTTCTTGTCTTTCTTCTCCTCCTCTTCTCCCCCAGCTCCCAGCAGAGTGAAGATGATGCCAGTCTGAGAATTCACCCCCACAGCAGTCACCAGCATCCGCCCAGAGCCTTCCATGACATGGGTGCCTGAAAACAGGCAAGACAGGTTACAGAGAGCTAAAAATAAATGTAAAAAATTATACAAGGCCTTCCTGAAAGTATTGAGAGAGATTTGCTACACTGTATAATCCTACACTGAGGGGGATATTACCACATAACCAAAATAAACCCTTTTGTAAATTATTCTCAACCAAGAATTAATGCCCAAGCACAAACCTCAGGCTGCACATCCATCACCATCAGACTCTTTTTTAAAAAGAAATATTGTCACCAACCAAGTTTATCTTCTGCAAGAAAACAGTTTCAGCAAAGCATCACAAATACACAAAAAAACCCCAAACAAATAAATTACATTAAAACCTAAAGATCAGAAAATATATTTAAAAGCCAGCAGAGACTTGGTTGTTCAGTTGGAAAGGAAAAGCGCTGCAACCTTGCTCAGAAATTTATCAGAGCCTCCTTTAAGATGTGTCACTATTTCCAAATACCTTTTAATTAAGAACTTGCTAATTGTATCCCTGTGTTTTGTTCTGAGGGAATCTTCTCCTGAATTGGGATGACAAAGGTGGATAAAAATATCCTCCAAAAAGTGCCCCTGGCTCCCAGGCTCCCAGAGCAGCTTTGCCAGGCAAACAGGCTGAGCTCTGCACACCTGGAGAGGGCAGAGTAGGCAGAGGGGATGGGATGGGGTGTGGGGGTACCAATTCTGGGTTTTTCTGGGTCTGGGTTGGAGGCACTTGAGGCAGTAGTTCATTTTCAGACTCAGGTGTTTATTATTTCTTATCAGTAAAACAGTCTCATTACTGTGAGTTCAGCAGCTTTTCATTAGAATATACAAAATGGCAACAATCTCTTGTCCCAAGGTCTTTTAAAGCTAAACTATCCAATTAAGAACTGACACCTGGATTATTTTCCCTTTTAACCCAATAACTGATCCCAAAGAGCTGCAATGGAGACTTTTCTGCCCAATTACAAAATGCCACCCAAACCCATGAAGAAGGAGGAAGAAGAAGCATGGAGAAGAAACCCAGGATGACACCCTGTGCCCTCCATCTTGCTTTCATCCACAACACACTAAAAATCCCAAAACCTCAATTTCTCACCAAGTGATATAACTTCACTACTCTCTACAATCTATTTCACACTGTTGTGGATTCTGGTTTATCTTGAAGTCTGGGAAACTTTCTCCATGAATGAGGGTCAAAGTCAGGGCACCCCAGAGCAGACACAGAAATATTCCCAGTGCCCTGGGTTTGCACAGTGGGGCAGATCTCACCTGACAGCAGCATCGGGTCTTTGTCCACGGATTTGCGGACCTGGTCGGACTCTCCAGTCAAGGAGCTCTCATCGATTTTGAGGTCATTGCCTTGAATAAATATCCCATCAGCAGGTAGAAGATCACCTGTGGTCAGAACAGGGCAGTGGAAAACATCCATGAGATTGTTTTTATAATTACATGATGGGTTTTGTTATAAAATCACAATTAATTGCATGAAAAGGTGAAATGAAAGGAGGAGGGAAGGAATTACTCCTGATTCTGTCCCCAGGAGCCAGAGTACTGCAGTCCAGCCAGGAAAGGCCTTCATTGCAAACATGTTCTGCTTCATGCTGTCCCAGAATCCAAATGTGTCACATTTACCTCACAATGGACATCTCCATCATGGGGGTTTGCCAGGGAAGTGCTCCTCACATCACCTGAAGGTTTCTCCATCAGACTTCATTAAGAGCAGCTAATTAATAGCTGAGCTGCTCTTTCCCCTTGCCCCATGAGGGAGCCCTTAGGTAAGTCCAGGAGAAATGGGATGGTTGATGGAAGGGGGACACTGCTGGAATTAACCACTCCCTCCAGAGCACACAGAGCTCCTGCAGGAGTCTCTCACTCCACTGGAGCACGGGGCTTTCCCTATGGCATGGAATTATCAGGCACCTCATCTGGGGGGGCAGTCTGGATCTGAAGCAACTCATGAGGTGATCACAGAAGCCAAATTCCCTTCTACACAACATTTAAAAACACTTCCCCTTGACCCTAACTGGACAGAAATAAAAAGAAATTAACCTGAATAACATAATCCTCCATGATTGAGAATTACCTTTATATGAACAAAAACAGAAAATGGGAAGGACAAATAGAGAAAACTGGGAGGACAAATGCAGAAAACTGGAAGAACAAATACAGACAACTGGAAGGAACTGGAAATCTGACCTTGCCAGTGAAAGAAGTTTACACCAATTGAATTGATTTCCTAGTGCAGCTTTACAGCAGGTCCTCATGTTCTCATGTTCCCTGACAGCTCAGGTGTCACCTCAGCATGGCCAACACTGATTTTCTGTCCTATGAACCTGCCAGGGAAGCATCAGAGCATGCCAAGGCTCCAAAGGCCGTGCACTCACCATATTTGACCTGTGCAATGTCCCCAACCACGATCTCTGCCACGGGGATCTGGATGACCTGTCCCCCTCGCACCACGGTGAACTTCTGCTCCTGCTCGATGCGGCTCTGCAGCCCCCGGAACTGCTTCTCCTTGCTCCAGTCGTTGAAGGCAGTGACCAGGACCACGCAGATGACAGACAGGAGGATGGCAGCACCTTCAATCCAGCCAGCTTCGGCCTCCCCCTCATCCTCAGCTCCTCCTGTTGCAGTACCACACCCTGCAGAGATGGCAAGGATCGGTTTAGGGAGGGTCGGGCGCGCCACAAGAAATGAAATTTGCTGTGATGTGACAAGGTGAGGGGATGGAGCTGCTTCTGCAAGCACTGCCTGCTGATGAAATGTGGCAGAATGGAGGAAAAGGAGAAATAAAGAGATCTGTGAAAAAGAGAAAGTAAATAAATCAACGGAAATCTTTGTCCTTTTAATTATTCTTCTGAGTGACCCATCCTTGGTGAACCCGGACTAAACAAATGGAAGAGAAAGCATCAATTCTGTTTTGTGATAGAGGACTCAGAGCTTCACCTGAGCCACCAAAACCTGCAACATAAGAATAAGAATAATACTGAAGAATATGAATAATACTGAAGCATAAGAATACTGAAGAACATGAATAATACTGAAGAATATGATTACTGAAGAATATGAAGAATACTGAAGAATATGAAGAATACTGAATAAGAATAATACTAAAGGTGACAGGAAGGACTAAAACAATGAATGACATTAAATAATGCAAAGCAATGGCATTAAATTCACATCAACACACTGCCAGATGAAATTAAACAATTTTAACACAATTTTTTAAACAATTTTCAACACAATTTCTAAATGTTCTGAACTAAACACACTTATAGGGAGCACTCCTTAAAAGAATACTGGGGTCAACTGAGTTTCTCAGCATTTCAATTTGATAATGAATGTATTAAGGAACACTGAGTAAAAACAATTCCCTGATATTAATTCATCAGTCAGAAATGCATGGGATGCTTCTAGAACTGCAAGTACATTACTGCTGCCAAAAGCAAAACAGCATTAAGAGAACCACTCTGTTCTGAACTGTTAATTCTGAATTACTTTATATACATCTGCTAATTATTTATTTCAATTAAAATTTAAATGGGTAATATTCACCAAAGGAAAGTGACATAGCTCTCCTTCTTACTGGGAGAAATACTGGACAGGCAAGGGCACATTGCAGAGCCACAATCCAGAGAAATCCCAGCTGGTGGGAGACAGGAGAACCCAGCCTGGCCAGCAGAGCCTCCTCTCCTGGGGGACCTGGGAAGAATTGTTCCCATTTTCCATGAAGAATGGGACCAGGCAGGGATTTGCCATCACTTCTCCACCTCACCCAGGTACCAGGGGGTTCAGCAACTTCACTTCCACCTCTGCCTGAAGTTTAATTTGGTTTATTCATCACCTTTCCCTAGAGAGAATTAACAGCCAGGTTGACTTCTGTATTTCAATTACAAACTGGAGCATCGTAATCCATTAACCAGCTGAGTAATTACTCTTGCATGTGAACAATAACAAAACCACCAAAAGTCAAAGGAAGAAAGATGAGCCTGAACAGCCACTAAGAGAGGAGGAAAATGAAAATAAAGGGAGTTTTTAGCCAAGTTCTCTGTAGTTTGCACTGAGTTTCTAAGGGCAGGGCAAAGGCTGCTCCTAAGGGCAGGGGCTGCCCTGGCAGGGATGTCCTTCCACTGCTGGCCCACCCCAACCTTCAGCACAAGAACCTCACTAAAACCACTTTTACAGCACTCAAGGGAGAAATTTAAAACTTTTTGAAGTCCAACATCTTCAGCTGCTCATTACCAGCCTCAAATGCAACTCAGAAACCAACCCTGCAACTTTCTCCTGCAGCACGATGGGGGTTTGGGGAAGCACTAATGAATTTTGTTCTGTTTCACCTTCATCATCTCAATTGGGCTGTGTTGGATTTTTAGATTCCTTTTCCAAATCAGCAGATTCACTTTTGTCTTGATTGTTTTAAATTAGTGCAAGTAATTCTGTTTCAGCAGATGTAACACCAGAATTCACTCTCCTTTTTTTCATTATATATGACTTAGAATTAAATATGATGAATATTCTGGTTTTTTAACAGCAAACCTCCTCTTCTATTTCTCACAAAAGAAACATGGACTGGTCTAGCCACAGCCAAACACTGATTTTATCTCCTTTTCAGATGGTTGAAATTTAGCCCAGATTGTACAAAATTACAAAGATCTGCTGCAGAGTAATATTCAAGACCCTTCAGTGTAAAAACAAAAAAAAATTATTAAGAAAAATCAGGTAAAAAATAAATATATTCCTTGACTTGAGCAGTGCAGTTAATTTTGAGTTTGATCTCCATGTTGAAACAAATGGTACCACAGAGCATGCAAATAATACAAAATAGTATCATTAACATAAAAAGATTACCTGTAGATACCTTGTAGATTAAGCACAATCAAATAAAATAATTCATTTTTCAGCTGAAAAATTTGTTTTATTCCAGCTGAAAAAATTGTTTGTAACAATGGAAGAAAATCTGAAGGAAACAGATTGAACTTAGATCAAGTTCTTGGAAAGTGTCCCTAAATCTGACAAGCTTCCACACTGAATAAAAAATTATGTTTATGACTTAAAATCATGAGACAATCCTGCACAACCCAAAGAGAACAACAAACTTTTAAATGCATTTAATTTTCTCTTCTGTTCCTTTCATCTGACAATGACAAAGTCGGGTGGAGCAGAGGTGTCAAAAGGGAGGAGGGAATTTTAGGAGTAGAGGAATTAATTGCCAGACCTCGCCCAAACCTGAAGTTCTTGAGAGGATGGAGGAAATTCTGAGGTGATTTTTGAGCTGTTAATTGTTGAGATTCCATGTGGCCTCTCTAAAGCCCCAGGGCCAGGGTGAGAAGTCAATCAGACCAAGAGAATTTCCCCAAATTTTGCTTTTGCATTTTACACTCCACAGAAAGGAGATGGGATAAAAGGGCCACATAAATTAATGCAAAATGTTCTTTTTTAGGAATAAACTCTAGCAAAAGACTGCCTGTTTCTAACAAGAGCAAGATTTCTGAGCAGATTTTTAAAAAAATATGAAAAGCAAGATTTTAAAATGCAACCTCTGCCCTTTCCAACATGACCCATCTGTCAGGGAACATTTAATTGAATTATGTGGTGTTTGTGCTTCTAAACTGTTTTAGAGGTGTTCCTTTGATAGGAAAAAACATAAAGGAAACCTGCATCTCCATTGGTGTGAGTCTGTCCAATGTTTTCTTATGTACTTACAGAAAAATAATTGGGTTTTTAATATTTTTTCTGCTGTTATGGTTTTCTAGAAATTATAGAAAGACTTATATGGATTTACAGAAAGAAACTTTTTGTATTTATAGAGGAAAAACACACGAACATCTTAAATTTAAATTTAGATTATCTGTCCTTATTGCAGTGTAAAGTGACCCAGTACTGACCTTAGAGATAAGGAGAAAATAAGAAATATTAATAAAATACATAAAATACATAATATTAATATACCTATAGTAGCAAATTTGAGTTTAAAACACCTAATATTTACTATAAATGTTCATATAAGCTTGGAAAATTCATGTTGAAGTATAAGATTGGTGTTCTGCTTTCCCAGAGAGCACGTGGCTCTCAATGCTACCCAAAAATCTGCCTGAGCCTTTTATTGAAATGCACAGAGTGAAAAGCAGCACAAAAGAGCTGCTAACATGCAGATGTGATTTGTGGCAGGGTTTTATTCCAAGACAGCAAATTGTGATGTTCTCATCTTAAACTCCCTTTAACAGAGGCCCATCTGTCAGAAAACCCAAAAGCAGAGAGGTAAAAGAGTTTAAAACATGGAACTCATTCTCTCACAACTCTGAATTTGTGCCTTGGCCAAAGTCAGAGAAAATGTGCAGGGCTTGAAACTGAGATCCTGAACACCTGCAAGTCAAGGATGCAAAGGGCTGGGACTCCTTTGGCACAGAAAAAGCAGATGGAGCCCTAAAATGGATCAATTTATCCCAAAAGGAGCAGCCAGGTGAGCTGGAGCTCCCCAGGAGAGGGAGAACCTGGCAGCACAGCCTCAAAAAAGGCTCAGAAACACAAAAAGGGACCAAGGGGACTCTTGTGCCCATAAAAGATCTGAAAGGACATTTCCAGAACCTTGTGGAAGGAGAACAGAGCTTTAAAAAGCTTAAAAGTGAGCCAGAAACAGATCAGCAAAGCTGATGGAGAAGTGTTCTACAGAGGGGAGATGAAGGGAAGGAAAAATCCAAAGGAAAGGAAAGAACAGGGAAGTTCTGCCACCCATCCCAGGCAGGGAGCCCAGCTGAGGTGACAGCAGGCAGATTTCCATCTCTGCAGGGACTCAGGGCTCCAAACTGCCCAGAATTTCCATTCTCAGCCCAGCTGAGGTGACAGCAGGCAGATTTCCACCTCTGCAGGGACTCAGGGCTCCAAACTGCCCAGAATTTCCAGTTTAAGCCCAGTTGAGGTGGCAGCAGCTGGATTTCCATCTCTGCAGGGACTGCAGGGCTCCAAACCTGCCCAGAATTTCCATTCTCAACCCAGTTGAGGTGGTAGCAGGGAGATTTCCATCTCTGCAGGGACTCAGGGCTCCAAATTGCCCAGAATGTCCATTCTCAGCCCAACTGAAGTGGCAGCAGCTGGATTTCCATCTCTACAAGGACTGCAGGGCTCCAAATTGCCCAGAATTTCCATTCTCAGCCCAGCTGAGATGACAGCAGCTGGATTTCCATCTCTGCAGGGACTCAGGGCTCCAAACTGCCCAGAATTTCCAGTTTAAGCCCAGTTGACGTGGCAGCAGGTGGATTTCCATCTCTGCAGGGACTGTTGGGCTCCAAACCTGCCCAGAATTTCCATTCTCAACCCAATTGAGGTGGTAGCAGGGAGATTTCCATCTCTGCAGGGATTGCAGGGCTCCAAATTACCCAGAATTTCCATTCTCAGCCCAACTGAAGTGACAGCAGGCAGATTTCCACCTCTGCAAGGACTCAGGGCTCCAAACTGCCCAGAATGTCCATTCTCAGCCCAGCTGAGGTGACAGCAGGTGGATTTCCATCTCTACAGGGACTGGAGGGCTCCAAACTGCCCAGAATGTCCATTCTCAGCCCAATTGAAGTGGCAGCAGCTGGATTTCCATCCCTGCAGGGACTCAGGGCTCCAAACTGCCCAGAAGGGCTGAGCAAACCCCCAGGTGCTTACCTGGGCTGCACTTCATCTCAAGAAAATTCAAAACTGGCCTGAGAAACCTCCTCTGCATGAATAGAATGTAATTATATGGAAGAGTTTAGAAGGAAAAAAAAATTAAAAAATAGAAAGGAAGAAAGAAATAGGTTATTAAAGGGAAAGTTGGAAAAAACTTGAATGTGCTTGTGGTGAAAAGGGGAAGAAGGAGAGGAGGAGGCACAAGAAGAGGTGAGAGCACTTCAGGAACAGTGAGCAAGAGGCAGCACGAGGTAAAAATCTGGTGGCTGTTATTAATCATTGCAACTTAGTGAAAGCTAGCAAGCAAGAAAGGGAATTAATAGAAGTCCACAAAAAGCCAGACAGCATCACCTGACAGCTTGGCAGGCTCATGTCCTGTTGGATCTGGAATGCTTTTACACCATTTCAATGTACATTTCTCCTGAAATCACCCAAATCTGAGCACATACAGGAGGAGGCACACGGGCTCAGTGCAGCTAAAAGAATATCTGCTTAAAATTTCAAACAGCTATCAGAAGATTCTTTAAGCTGCTTTGAATAACATAATGATTATAATTACAAACTATACAATCCTGAGCTGCAGCACAGTAATTTTTAAATCAGAAAAAGTACATTTTTAAAAATCTGGGAACATCTGTATTCCTAAATCCCAACCTACAGCACATACCTCTCAGCTACTCATTTCAACCTACACACTGCTATTTTTAAGCTGAGAATACCTTGTGGCATTTAAATTCCCTAGGAAAATCTCCTCACACCCCCAGAGGTAATTTTTTTAGTCACTCAAACTGGTTTTGTCACCAGAAAGACAACAGCTCCCCGATAAAAACTTTTTATTGAATCTCTTTCTCTCTAAAGACATTTTTTCCCTGGCTGCAGCTCCAGCCCTGATGTTATTAAAGCAAATTGAGCAGCTCAAAGTTACAGCTTTGTCATCAGCTCTGCTTCCCAACAGCACCACTGATGATTCCAACTTTACAAATGGATTTAGCTGTGTACGAAAAGGAACAATAACCCCAAAATTATGTGATAAAAGCCATAAATTCCCCTCCTTAACAAGGCTTTTCGAGCTGTAACAACCACTGCAGCGTTCATTTCTGCAGATTCCTCCTTGTGTCAAGTCTTGTGCTCCCCAAGGAGTCCCAGCAGTGACTGGCAGCACCATCCCTGCCCCAAACCCTGCTCTGTGTGACGGAGCATCAGCAGATGTTGAATCACTTCCCACGAGGGCAGAGCAGCACAGGGCTGGCTCCGAGTCACAGCTCAGGCACAGGGGCAGAAATCTCTGCAATTTCACCCATTTCTGCCTTTCCCTCACTCCCTCCGAGGGTTCAGGCAGCCTGACAAACATTTCCAAGTGAGAGGAATAGAGGATTTGTCCTTCCAAACAAGCTGTGGGACTGCTGGTAGATAAAACCAGAGATAAAAGAAACAATGGGAAGGATTCGCTGATTGATGAATGGAAAAAGAGATTTGCTTTTACAAATAAACTGTAGGTTTGCTGCTAAATGAAATTAGACATTGAAAGATGAAAGAAACGATAGGGAAGAAAAACGCCTAAATGCCATAAGAATTAAAAATTAAAAGGGAAGGTTATACATTAGAGGGAAAGGGAAGGTTATACTTTAGAGGGACATCTCTGGTATCAGGTGATTTGGATAGTCTGAACCTCTCAAGTACCTCAGAAATGGGGAAACAGAGAAAAGAAATGTGGCTGGGAAATTGGGATAAAAAGGATTGGGTTATGCATTGGAGGGAAAGTGAGGGTTATACATTAGAGGGGAATCTTTGGGATCAGGTGTTCTGGGAAGTCTGAACCTCTCAAGTGCCTTAGAAATGGGGAAAAAGAGAAGGGAAATGTGGCTGGGAAATTGGGATAAAAAGGAGGCTGCATCCTCCAAAAATGCTACAGACCCCATGGGAATGCCCCATGGCCTCTCCCTTTATTCAAATAAAGTCAAAGGTCTCCTCTGTCTCCTGTTAGAATATAAACCTCTCGTGTTTGTGAGTTAATTTTCCTAACACAAGTTACCTGCAGGATCAGCGTTCTCCAAACCCACATACCTTCCATTTATGGGGGTGACAAAATTACCCCACAAACACCAACATTCAGGGGGTTAAACATTCACTAAAAGCACTTTTGGACACGTCTTTGAAGGCAAGATGAGAATTCCTGGCTTTGTGATCCACCAGTTTGTTATGTAAGGGCTCCAGGGGGGCAGGGAGGGGGAAGCAAAGAGCTGCTGTCCCTGTGGGTTTGTTATGTAACTGCCAGCTCCAGAGCTTCCTATTAAATATTTACACTTTTTTGGCATCTATATGCAAGGAAACAAATCTGGGGGCCATGAAAGCATAGATAGATTGAGATATAGATGATATAGATATAAATACAGATTATATAGATATAGATACACATAAGAAATAGAAATAGATAGAAATAGAAATAATAGAAATAGAAATAATAGAAATAGAAATAATAGAAATAGAAATAATAGAAATAAATAGAAATAGAAATAGAAATAGAAATAGATAGAAATAGAAATATATATATAGATATAGATGATATAGATATAGATATACACAATAAAGATGAAATAATGAAATAGAAATAGATAGAGAGATAGATATTAAATGTATATAAATATAAACATAAATACAAATATAAATATAAATAAATAAACATAAATGTAGATATAGATAGATATAAATGATATAGATATAGATATACATAATAAAGATGAAATAATGAAATAGAAATAGAAATAGATAGAGATAGATATTAGATGTACATAAATATAAACATAAATACAAATATAAATATAAATAAATAAATATAAATGTAGATATAGATGGATATAGATGATATAGATATAGTTATAGATATGGATAGACATAGATACACATCCATCCATCTATCTATGTATCTATCTCTCTCTCTTCATAAAGATATATAGGTATTCACACACTCTTCAGTCTGATCACAAACATTGATGAACACAGAAATGTTCATTGAAATATTCCCTCCATTTCAGGAGAAAAATGGGGTGTGTCAAGCAGGATTCTTCTGCCTGGCATCTCCAAGGAAATTCATTTTGGAGAGATCAGGCAAAGGGATGGCTCCTCTCTCCACCAAAAGATCAAGCAAATACTTCTACAGTGTTTATATTCAATTTTGTTTTCTTTGTTTGGCAGACAGAAAAGAGAGAAAGAAAAAAAAATTTAAAAAAGGGAATTTTCATCATGAGTCCTGTTCTAAGGGATTGCAAGAGACAAACCTTGATGTTGGGCTGTTGTAGCTTCCCTTATATTGCTCCAAGCTAGAGATGTCAGGTAAATAAAACCTCATATTCCAAAGGTAAAACATGACTCCAAATGCAGGAATCAGACCTTGAAAAGTTGCTCTGTGTTTATTAACAAGGATTCAAGTGCAGTTATTCAACCACTTGACTTGCAAGGGCACGTCCTAGCTGAGTCCTACTTGCAGAATTAATATTTCTGGAGGATCTCTTCCTGGAAAATATGTGAGAAGACTTTTTATGCTGTCCTAAAGCTCTAAATCTCTTTCCCTCTTCCCCAGCAGAGAGCTGAGTCGTGCCTGGCACCCTGGCCATGTGTGATGAGCAACATCCCAGAGTTTTGTCAGAGATCTGCTCATCTCTCATGAAGGGAAGGCAGCCGGGGGACCTCAGAATCTGCAGCCCAACAGAGATTTGTGGAAAGCAGATGTAGGTCCCTTTGCACTAGGAAACAATTCTTTAATCTGCAGGTCCCACATGACAAAATACTGCACACTTTGCACTCTAAAAGTGCTCAATGTGTTGTAACTGACACCAGCTTGAGTCTTAAAATTCTGTCAGGAATTGGCTCCCAAAGCTGACCTGGTGTGGGGAACCCCACAGAATGCAGAGTTTGATGCAGTGGGGCAACGCCAAATTGCAATAAATGAAAAAATGAAAAATAAATTGAAAATGAAAAGAAATAAAACCCAATCTAAAATAAATGAAAATTAAAAACTCCACATTGCAATAAAAGTATCAATTGACTCAAAGAACCCCAAGCAGTGCTGGATGGGCAGGACCCCCTTTGCTCTCTCATTCCAAAGGTGATGGGTTCAAAACAGAGGAAAGAGAAAGTCATAAAGACAGACAGAGTGGCTGGATATTCAGCCAGGAAAGCAGGAAATTAAAAATCAAGGATTTTATAATTGGAGCCTTCAGAAAAAAAAAATTCCACTAATAAATTTGCATGTAATCTCACTCTAGAAGCAGCTCCTTGTAAGCATTTTAAAATATGGCAAAAATCAAGATAGGTGTATTCTAAAATGACCAGTGGACTATATCTTCACCAAAACACCTAGAAAAGAGAAATTGCATTTACTTAAATTTCTGCACCCCTCTAGGAATTTGCAGAAAAATGTTTTAGAAGAATGTTTACCCCTGTAATAGTAATTATAAACAGCCTCACAGGCACTGCTAAACAAACAAAAAAATACTTGATAGTAAAAAAACCCAAAATAATTAAATTTTAAAAAATCATTCCTCTTTAAAATTCTGCAAGGAATAATCATTTGAGGGATTAATGGAGAGGTTGTGAGCCAAAGTTACAGGACAATATATTCCACACTGCAAGGAAGGCTGTGCTGGGGTAATTGTTACAGTGACCTTCTCTCAAAAAAAAGTAGCTCTTAGTATGAACTACAACTATTCCATAAAGAAATATACTTAATATTGTTTAACTCTCTCAGTAGAAACAGTGAAAAAAGAATAAATCAAATATAAAAATAAATTTGTCAGTAACAAGTGATTCTGACATTTATCTTCATTTCAGCACAAATATTAATGCCCACAAGGAAAATTCTGATGCAAGTTGAAGTTTTCTCTGTATTCATGCAGGATATATAAAAATAGAGGTACAAAATTCTCCACATTTAAGTCACTGTTCCAAGAATGCAGAACAGGTGCACATGCTCTTAACCTTAAATAGTTTTGCTCATTTTAGGAAAAAACCCTTTTTTTCTCAGGGTTTTTCATGGAAAAAGGCTGGACAGCCTCAGCTCAGTTCCAGTGCAGAATAAAAATACATTGAGAAATCTGGCTCAGCAGCCAGCCTTGATACCCCCAGAAACTCTGCCAGGAAAGTGTTTTAAATTCAGACTTCATCAAAAAACCACTTTACAGCAATGAAGAACACACAGCACAAACAAGGGATCCCCTTCAGATTACGTTGCTTAAATGTCATAACTATGAAAAAAATCAATGTAAAACACAAATTCTGTTTGAAAGATGTATGGAGTAAATTGAATTAGCAACGTGGGGAACTGTGATCCCAGAGTTTTGGATGGAACACTACTAAATGTCATTGGTTAATTCAGAGTAAAAGGAGGAGGGAAATAAATCCTTCTTTTTTTCATGATCACATGTTGCAAGACCACATTTAGAATAGGCTATTGTGCCAATGCAAACAAATCATTAGGACTAAAACCAATTAGAAATTAGAATTTCTGTTAGCTTGATATTAGCAGGGAAGTGGCTGTCCATATGTTGACATTTACTCACTTGGAAAAGTTTAATTAAGTTTGATTTAGAATTCTAACCTTGCTATTAAAAAAAAAAAAAAAAGGCAGAGGGAATGCTGCAGCTCCTGGGATAAAGTTTTCTTTTTGAACACGAAGAGACGAAGGAAAAAAATATATATATAAAGTCAGGAAAATCTGCTAGGTTTGGAGCTGCAGCTAAGCAGCCATGTCAGAGATAAAGATGAAGTTGGGTTCTAAAAACAAGAAGAATGCTCCCATTTCTTATGGAGCAATCCCTGATGATTTCTGGTGCCTTATGATTTTAGCTTTTATATTTTTTATTTATTTAAAAAAAATTTAGTGTGTCACTCCAAACTCCACACCCAGTGGCAGCTGCAGCTTTCCCATTTTGGGCACACACAACAATTCCTCTCCAGGCCTGGCAATCAAGGACACCTCACTGCCTCAGGGCCCAGGGATGGGAACAAAAGGGACTTGGGGGAGCAAACTTGGGCTCAATGACTTCATTACCTGCAGCTGGGATTGGCAGATGAACCCCAATGTGCAAATGGACCAAACTGATAAAAATATAAAAAACCTGTGACCCCTGGTTCATTTTTGGGTGTAGCCCCTGGGGATTTCATCTGCCCTAAATGTCCCTGTAGGCTCTCCAATAAATAAAACTGCTTTTTATTCCCTTCATTCTGGCTGGCCCCTGGTTTTAGGCAGCCCAAAAAGGCAAAGGCATCACTGCAGCACTTGTGAAATGCAGCTGGAGGGAGAGGAGGCTCTGAGCACTTCCTCAGCTCCCACTCCGATCTCTGAGAGCCCCAGGAAACACAGAAACCCGGGCAAATAAAGAAATGTTTCCCAAAAAGCAGCTCTCATCGGGGCACTCTGCTTTAAATAGAGCCCTGCAGAACGTTTCCCATTGCCAGAGAGCAACAAATAGCTGGGAAATGCAGGAGCAGATGAGAGCTGTCTGTGCTGTGCCCGTCCACAGAGCCTCTTCCCTTTCTGTCTGAAGCACGGGCATGAAAAGAGCAAATCACTGCAAAAAGGGGTTTTGGGGAGGCATCTGCCTCAGGGATGGGTGCTCAGGCTGTTCCATCCCTCTCTGACTGGGTTCTGACAAATGAAATGTGCTTGCTTCCAAAAATATTCTCCTTTTTTTTTTTTGGTTTTTGGTGCTATTAAACAAGGTGTTCTAATGGGGAGGATTTAATAGAAATATTACCAAAAAATCTGCAAAAACAAAATTGAAAAAAAGGTTGGCTTTGCCTGGAAATCTTGTCAGATGTTTTGAAGCAATATGCAGAATAAATAAACTTATCTGGGCTTTTTTGTATCTCTTTGTCTTCTCTGGTATTGTTCTTTATGCAAGAAACTTCAGAAATTTGCATTTTCCTATGCCCTTTGTACCATGGCAGAGGTTTCTTAAGTAAAAAGATTAACATTGAACACTTAGTTCTACAGGCTAAACTTCAACTGCTTCATTCATATTGCTATTTCAAGCAAACTCCAAAAATCTCTATTTCAGTTTCACTGGAGCTGCTAAAACCCCAAGAGGAGCAGGGGATGGAGTGGGGATGCCTGACCACACTCACACAAACATTTCTGTAGATGTTTGCAGTTGCTTTGCTTGTGTTCTGTGCTAGCAAAAACCTTTTCCAAGGTCTGAAACTCTTCACACACCCAGATTATTTAGAGAGAAATTGCCAACTTTTTCCACCCTGCAGAGAGAGGTTACTGAGGGAAGGTGACTGATTTAACAGGTCCTCAAAGAGTAATTCAGAGTTTTCAGAGGTTCAGGGCTGGAAAGGCAATGATAAAGGAAATTTGCAATTGAGGAGCTTAAACAACAACAACAAAAAAACCCCTGCAATCCCAGAAAATTAAATGATTGCCCTTGGAGCCAGTCCTGGAGCACCTGGGCCTCTCCTGATGCTCTTCCTGCCTCGCTCAGGACAAGGAGCAAACGTGGCCAAAGGAGATGGGGAAGATTTGTAGAGCTGAGCCACGAAACCCCCTCAGAACCTGCAGTGTTCATTCAGACTTCAGCAAAAGCCATTTCTCATCTCCATTCCTTCATGCTGGAAAGCTTTAAGGAGTGAGGAATGAGCTCAGTAGAAGATTAAAATTCTGTCATCATGTCTGACAGCAGCAGGCATCACAAAGTCCTGCCAATGTCAGCGTGGCCCTAGAAAAGCAGTTTTACAGTGCACATCTCTGTGCTAAGGAAACCTGTCCTGAGCTGTGGGTCTCAGTTTATTTTCACCCCACAGATGGGATTAAATCCCCCCTGAATTCACATCAAACCACCTTCAGTGTGAACCCCGCTGGGGACAGACAGGAGATGGGATTTCTGAGACAATTCTAAACTGAAATGTTCACCTGGATCTATCCAAAGCTGCAGGAAATTAGGATTCTATATTTTCTGCATATTAATTATCCACACTGAACTGAAACAAGAGGAGTGAAAAGGCAGAGCTTGTGCAAAACAGAAATAAATCAAAATTACTTGTTTAAATGTTGCTTTTCCAATAGGAGAGATACATGTGTGTGTTTATATATATCCATGAAAATATGCACATATGCAAAGTGCCTTCCTGTTCAAAAAGGTATTTCTGGTTTGTTTCTATGCTTGAACTTTTTTTTTCCCAGGTAATAATTTTTCATTCTAATTCAAGCCCACAAACAGGGAGGAACTGTAAGCACAGGCAGACTTTGGGATGTAGCACAATTTGTCTCAACTCCAACTGTAAAATAATCCTAGCACCAGATCCAGAAATACTTCATCTCTAAGAAGTCACATCATAAAGATTCTGCAAATTTGAATACTAATTGGTATCTTAAAGCTGCCAAATTAAAAATTATTTTTAAATCACTATGAGATTAAAAAAACATTCACTAGTCCTGTATTTTATATTATGGGGTTTTTTTCATGAGCTATTAACTTTTGGTAATAAAGATGTTTTCAGAACTTTTGGGTTCCCACTGATTTGAAGGAATTTTGATTTTTTGTTTTTTAAAAACAGGTAAATATTATTAAGGTAATATTTTACCTCCCTTTGTCAGCTTCAGTGCAATATTTGCATTTTCTGTGCTACTGACATGCTGCTCAAATTTCAAATCCCCAAAGAAAAACATGGGGAAGTTTGTACAAACAGCTATTCCCTGGTATTTATAATCAGGCTGTCTTCAAGTACACAAAATGGAAATAAAACACCACAAATTGGTCTTTACATCCTCGTAAAACACAAAACTCAGCACTGAGCTTAAATTCTTACAAGATTTAACCTGGTAATTCTTATCCTGGTTACACACCAGGAATTGATGTCTGCATGCAGGGGACACTCAGATTATCCAGGGAACTCAGAGAATTTCCATCACTGGAATCTTTTAGAGATAATTCTGATAAATGTCTGTCAGGGAGGGTTGAAATACTGAAGTATTAAATGTCTGTCAGGGAGGGTTGAAGTATTGATGGTGCTTTTGAGTGTGGGATGGACTAAATCCCCTCCAGCATCCCCTCAGGTGGGTTTGCTCATCATCTCCTGCCTCCTTGGCTTTAGGCTGGTATTGCCAGGCTGGGATTAGGCAGGCCAGGCTGGGATTAGCCAAACCAGGCTGGGATTAGGCAGGCCAGGCTGGAGAGCTCTCTGATTTACCACCCAGCATCCCTCCTGGCATCATTCTCAATTTAGGGAGCCTTGGGGAGCTCTGGGCAAACTCAGCCTGCAGGACTGTCCTGCCTTCCTGACCTTCCGGGGCTCAGGACCACAGCCAGGTGAGCCCTGCACCCCCTTGCCCATCACCCCTGGCTGTCAGCACCCCCAAACAGCCCCCCAGGGGCTGAGGGCTCCCCAAAGCCACAGATCCAGCCAGAACCCCACATTCACCCCTCTCCCAGCACCACCCAGCTGGGAGGAACCAGGGTGGCTGCCCCGGCCCTCTCTCCAAGAGCATCATCCCAAACCCCCAGGAAAGGCTCTGCAGGCTCAGCCTGAGCCTTGCCTGGCCCCTCTCCCCAGCCCATGACCCCACAGCACAAAGGACTCTCACCCCTTCTTCCGTGGAGGAGCCCCCAACCTAAATCTGTCTCTTCTTTTGAGAATAACACCAAAGCAAAGATGTTTCAGAGGGGCACAATCTCCTTCCTCCCCATGAGCTCAGCTTTGTACTGGTGACAACGAGGGTTGGGACACACAGCCCACACACTCCAACCTGTCCTGCTCTCTGCTCATGGCTACTTAGACCTGGCATTAAAGTAATATTTAGAGCAGGAATTGAAAAAGCAAATTCTTACAAGCACTAAATTTCCTTAGCCAAACAGACTGTGGCAATGTCTCTAGAAGCCATATGCTGCTTCACCCCATCCCGGCTTTGGGAGGAAGGAGGTTAAATGGGGGTTTTGGCAGAACAAGCTGTTTTTAAGAGGGCAAATACTTCTGTTTCTCCTGTTTTCCAGGCTGCCAACTGCTTGGTCCCCTTCCTGCTCACAGACTGCTTAGATTGGTTTAAAAAATCCTGGGGGAATCTCACAGTTTAATTTTCATGGTGAATGAGAAAAGAATTTTGAGTGCGTGCAGCAACACTCCTTAAAAGCTGTTTTGCTAACTCTGACAACAATCTCTGCTTTTAGGATTAATCTATTTTATATGAAAAAATATGCTATTTTCTAATAGCTCAGCTTCTGTTGAGAATGCTCCTCCCTGGGCAGCACAATAAAACTGGACCAGTGTGATCTGTTTGGCTGCAAAGATGATGAAGGATTCCTATTAGGACACATCAGCTTTAAAGGCTGTGTGCCCTTTATACCCCCTGATATCCATGATTTCCCATTGATTGCTCAGGGCCTGGAGAACATTATGTAACAGTCTCTGTGCACGCTTACAGAATGAGACAAACACAGCAGAAGCTGGATGATGTTCACTACTTGTTGTTTTCAGCATCTGCAGCAAAGTTTTGGGAATATTTTCAGTTCTTCCAGGGGCTTTGTACTGACACAGGCTATGAAATGGGATGTCATTTAGGTTTCAAAGCACTGCAAAGTGTTAAAACAAATGAATTTTGGCTCACTTTCTTCTGAAAAGGCTTCATATTTTCTTCAATACGTTTTGTTTAATGGAGAGGACTTGAAGAGATGACAGATTTACAATGTCCCAAAAAATGTTACTGTGAGACATTGGTTAAAGGGCACATACACGAATTATGGAGTCATTTTGTCTTGATCTTGGCTTTATAAGTGGGAGAGCTGGCAAAACACTATCAGTTGTGTATTTCTGTGTGCTGCTATGATTTTAGGAGGGTTGCAAAATACCTTTAACATTGGCCTCACAAAATAGATTTTTGTGCTGCCTACGTTTGTGCATTTTTAATGCAATCTACATTATCAGATGTAAAATGCTCTTTAAAAAAAATTAAGATGTAAAGCTGCCACAAAAGACTAGAGAATTAACTTTGGTTCAGCTGACTCATATCTGACATTTCTTAGTTTTTCACTCATTAATCAAATTGATTAACTGCATATTAATGAACCTCAGGGTGGCAGATTTTTAGAGACAGGGATATGCACGCAATGTTTTCCTGTGGAAAATGTCCTGCAGTCTTGAATGGGCCCTGCAAGACCCTCAGGATGGAAAGTTCTGGCAAAGGATTTAAAAAATGAATGTGCTTCATCTTGCATTCAATAGGCCTCCTGAACTGATATGCTAAAGGAAATGGAGGCTAGGCTGAAAAGGTAAAGACAAGGTAAAAAAATTGATAAATGCTGCATTAAAACATTGAGTTTCTATCCAATTGTGCCTCACTAGGAAGTAAATGAACCGAATTCCTCAGAGGATGGCACCAGACCTTCATGTGGCTATTTATCTCAGGTTACTTTTAATTCAGTTTAATTAAATTTGCTTCGAGTTCCTCAGCAATCAGTGCTTTCCCTTTTTCAAACCAACTGTTTATTCCCCGGGGCCACTTAATCCAGGGGGCACAGGAGAATTCCTTGTTCCAGTGAGCTCCTGAGCCGCGCTCACTCCAACGCCGCAAACAACACAAACGCTCGGCAGCGACAGCGCCAAACCCAACAACCCCGACGAGGCCGCCCTTGGCAGGAGCTGAGAGCTCTCCCCAGAGGCTTTCACAGCTCCCAGGGCCATTTCCCAGAGCAGATGAGGTGGCAGAGCCCCTGCAGGGCCGATCCTGCCTCATCCAAGGGCGGCCTCCTGCCCGCCGACACCTGCGCGCGGCTCCGAGCCAAGCGCGGCTCCATTTCCAGGTTTCCCCAGCAGGCATCTGCTGTGTTTATACAATCTAAGAACAAGGCGGTTTCATCACAGAGATGGAAGGTTTCTAGAATCCCCAGAAAAAAAAAATATATATATATATATATAAATATCCACTAGACCCATTTCCTGAGACACGGCGACGCTTCTCGGAAAGGGAGTAGAAGGAGTTTTGCGATCTGGGGCAGTGAGTGTGAGAAGGAAAAAGGTTGCTGGGAGAGTGGGAAGAAAATTGTGGAGAATTGGATATGGAAGGAGTGAGAAATTCCAAATATCACCTACCTGGAATTACTAAAATGAGTGCAGTTCTGCCATAACTATTGGCAAAGAAAGTGAAGGGATGAAAATCACAGTTTAAAAACTGGAGAAAATAGAGAAGAATTCTATCCAATCTCTGGTCAAGTGGTCCTGACACATATGGCAACATAGAAAGGGGCTTCTCCTGCCTGTTTCACCTCCCCTGAAACCCTGAAATTCTCTTTAGCAGCCTAAAGCAAGAAAACCACAAAGTGACCCAAAGAAAGGTGAGAGCTGGAACCACAAAATGACACAGCACAAAAACAACATTTTGAAGTGTTTTGAGGGAGCAATGGCTCAATTTCACGTTATTCCAATGGGTTTTAATTTTTTTTTAGGAGTACCCAGAGTGAGTTCTGGGAGACAGGGACAGACATCCCATCTTTAGAATGTTGTACCTGAGCCCTGCACACACACTATTGCAGCTGTTCTGCTCCAGCAGAACTCCAAGGCAGGGAATTTACATGGAGGAGAATTAGACTGTCCAAATTGATGGGAATAATTTTTTTTAATGTACATCAGCACAAACTGCACAGAAATTCAACCTACCTGATATTACATTCGACATTTTCACTCCTAACTAAGAAAAAGTAGCTTGTTGCCAACTGCTCTGTACTTTTCCATATCTAGATATTCTTTTTTATAAGTATTCTTTCTAATATCAATATTTTTTTTTCACTTTTTTTTAATTTCTCCCAGAGATACCCAAACTAACAGCTGGTCAAATCTTCCTTACTGTGACTTATTTCCAGAGCTGCTAAAGAGATGAAATGCCAAAAGACACATCTTGAGCTGTGCTCCACAGGCAGGAACCTGGGAGAAGATGGGAACAGCTCAGCCCTTCCAACCCCACTCCAGAGACCTGGACAAGGAGATGGGGAAGTTCTTTGTTTGGCTTTGGGTTTTTTCTCCCTCTCTGACTGGTTTTTACAGAGTTTTTTTAATCTGATCACCCCTTGGCTTCTGCAGGGAGAGCTTTCCTGCTGCCTGGTGACTCAGGCACTGCTGCCAGGCTGGCTCCTGCCTCTCCCTGGCTGTTTGTGTCCTGCTGTCCATCCCATCCGAGCAGGGATTTGACATTCCCACAACAGTTGTGCCACGAGTCTGAGCAAGCGCTGCCTCCACGGGGAGGCTCAGCACAGGAGCAGGGTAAGGCAGCACCCTCAGCTTCCCTCCAGTTTCTGGATGCCCTTTCTGGTTCAAATCTGCAGCTTGAGTCCCCACTGAGCAATGTGGCACATTATAAACATGATAAGAAAACCCCTGAGTGGTGAACCCCATGAAATAAAGTCTCTTTTGTTTATAAATTATGAAATCAAGTCTTTTTTAAGTCATGGAAGGCCAGCAGGAACCCCAGCTCCAGCCCTGGGCAGCAGCAGCAGCATAAAACCACCAGCATCTCAATGCAAGTGGCTTGGGAAGCCCAAATTTCAGGGGACCATGTCCTGTTCCTGTGTTTTTCCAGCTTGTTGTATGAGTAAGGGGAAGGGTAACCCAGCCAAAGCCCTGCTGAGCAGCACTGAGCAATGAAACTGATCATTTCACTTTGTTTCCAATCCAGACTTTTGCCTTGGGAATTTTAACAGAAGCTGCCTGAACCAAAAAGACTTTTCCTTTTTATTCCACCTTTAAGCTGCTAAAAGCTGTACACTGGAAAACAGATATCCTGCCTGGGGCTTCCTGGTAAACACTGGGATGTTAAAACATCTTACCTCAGGCTGCTTCCTCCCCTCTTTGCAAGCCACAGAAGGAAAGAGAACTCAAGGAAGAAGAGTTAAAAGGTTTGTTACACTCCTGTAAACAGCAGATGATTGGCAGGGTTTGACATCAGCACTTTTTGCAATAAAATCCACATGTGGTGCAGGGGCTGGAGATAGAAACCAGGAGGAGGGCTGGAGAGGGCTCAGAAATTGCTGCTGAAGGTGTTTGCAGAAGGATCTGGGAATGTTTGGACCAGTTCACATGGGCAGAGATGGGGGAGGCACCAAAGCAGCAGAATCCTGCTGGGGGACTGGGGAAAGCAGCCCCAGAAAGGGACAGAGCTGCAAATGCCAGCAGGGCATCTCTGCCAGGAGGGGCTGCTCCAGCAGAGCTCTGAGGGAAAACAGTGGGGAAAATACCAAAGCAAACCAGCCAAAAAAACAACAACAAAAAAAATACCCTAAAAAACCCACAAACTAACAAAACAACAAAAACTCACCAAAACCAACAAATGACCAGGTAGAAGAGGAGATTCTTGTATTTCTACAGGCACAATAAGACAGAGATTTGGGAATGGCCAAGAGAAGCCATTTCCCATTCCCTTGCTGGATTTCTGAGTCCAAGCTTTCTTTCCTAAAGCATGCCCTGTTTCCTCAAGCAGTGTGATGGTTTGAGTCCATTGCTTGCTCTCTATCTACTCATACACTGTCCTTTGAAAAAAGACTGGGCATTTCTTTACAAACTGTGCATAAACATCATTTCACCATGTACTGATCTACAAAGACAACCATTTCAATTTTAGTCTGGACTACTTCTAATCTACATTACAAAAAAAATAAAGTGAATTAAATTATTTCACACTTCTATCAAATCCCCTGAGCTATCGCAGACCCCCTGCTCTGCATGGCCAGGGAACACTGAAATCCACAAACCACAGAAGGGATTTTCCTGAGGAACAAAATATTCTTACCTTGCCCCATTTCAATTTTAGTCTGGACTACCTCTAATCTACACTACAAAAAACTAAAGTGAATTAAATTATTTCACACTTTCATCAAATCCTCTGAGCTATCACAGACCCTCTGCTCTGCATGGCCAGGGAACACTGAAATCCACAAACCACAGAAGGGATTTTCCTGAGGAACAAAATATTCTTACCCTGCCCCTGTGTGATCCTCACTGCAGTGGAGGCTACACCTGCACTGGGAATTTTCCCTCAAGGTGCATTTGCTGAAATCCAGCCTCAGTTTTGCACTTTTCAGAAAGGGCAGCAAACGGATTTCGTGTGGCCCAGTAATGAGAGCAGTAATTGCCACGGGGCTGACAATAATTTATGCAGAAGTTCTCAACTGCTTCTCATGGCCTGTCAGGTGGTGAAAGGGAATGCAAAGCACATCACCAAAACCACTCCTGAGAGCAACATTCCTGAAACCCGCACTCCTGCTAAGGAATATGAAAAGAAAGTACTGGGGTGGCTTCTGGAGAAGCAATAAAATTGCACCTTTATCCAGAGATTCCTCTAGATCAGATTCCCTGATTGCACCAGAAATGGAAATCATGTTCTCCAAGACTCACCCAGACCTGAAATGAAGATGTGAACACTCACATCTTTACACAAGGCTCCTGAGCACTCTAATATTAGTTGGAGCTGTGGATTTTATCCTGCTTTTCTCCTTCAAAAGCCTCAGGAGAAATTTACTTTGCACTTCAACCACAGACAGCAGTTAAATGCTAACTCTGTTACAGCATCAAAAGTTACAAGTGAGTTTCAAGAGTCAAGAAAAGAGTTATACTCATTTTTAACAATACAGATGAGTTCAACTTATACTAATCAGATATAAATTCAGGATGTGTGAGAGGCAGATACAGATATATTAAATAAAGGCAGATCAATGCTCAATTTACAAGTGGTGTTTCCCTGACATTGTGTTCTAAAGTCTCTTGTTTCCATATTGTCCTTTAATCCTCCAAACAAGCCTGTCACTTCTGGGGGCTGACAACTTCTCAAGTTAGTCCAAGCAAGAAGTCGATGAGCTCAGAATATTGGCAGTGGTGGTTGAATAAATCAGTGTGGAAGGAAAACTCCTCTTAGCTCATTTTCATAATGAAAATGCATTTCATTTGGAAAAACAAAAGAAAAATTAGAATTTTAAAGAGGAGGCAAGATCAAGAATAGAGAACAATATGTGCCAGCTCTCCTTTCTAACACCTGGCTGTACTTTCAGAAGTAAATATATTATTCTCAAGGGAAAAAAAAACAACATAAAAGTTGCCAATAAGTGCATATTTCAATGAAATTTTCATTCTGGGGAGAGTCAGGAAAGGAAAATACTGAAGTCAAGCCCATTAAAGTCAATTACAAGTGGGATTACTCTCCACTTCACCAAGGCAAAATCAAGCTTAATATGTCCATTTTCCAGAGTCTGGGACTCTTCAAAAAGTCATCTACCAATAAATTAAAGGTACCCTCAGCAGTAATTTATGATATACAGATTTTCAAATTAAAGGGAATTATTTCTACAACTGCCCAAAGAAAGGCTTGCAAAAAAAAAGTGTGGAAGACCTTTACAATGTGTTCCACAAGATTACAAGATATTCACTAATTTGATTTGTTTTCTTGTTAAACCAGGGCAAAAGCTTTCAGGAAAACAATTAAAAGCAGGGAAAGCAGTGAGTACTGAATAGAGTGCTGTGCTGTGGGAAAACACAAACACATTTTCCCAGGCTGTGCTGCTGAGCTTTCCAGGCTCCCTCACAATCTCAGCTGGCTCCTCTCTTCCCATGGGAAAAGAAACACTTTAAATGCAGGATCAAAATAAGAAGAATAATCATTTGAAAAATAAAGGAACAAGCCTCCACTGCCTTATGATACAGCTCCCCTCTTCCTAAAACCTGGAGAAATCATGCTTTCAAAATTCCTTTCCCCCAAAAGAAAACAAAACAAAACAAAATAGGGCAATCTGCACATTTAATCTAAGCGAAATCCTAATTTTGTGAATCTCTCATGGTTTATAATGTCCCCAAGGTATCCCACCAGTGAGGTAATTCCAATAAATAATATTTTCTTCAGTTAAAAAAAAAAACAAACAACGACTCCTTTATCTTCTCATGCCTAAATGGAGCACCTGCTGAATCAATAGCCAAGCATCCAAAATGCAGTGGGGAGCAATGAAAGGCTCCCAGTGATTTGCAAAGGATGAAAGCAGCCCAGGCAGGAGCTGGGCATGGCTACGTGCTGATTGTGCTGCTGAATGGCCAGGCAAGGAGGAAGGGGCTGCAAGGAAAAGCAGCCAAAGGAAACTGCAGCAAATGTAAAAAGCATTTCAGGGCTATATTTAGAGGAAGACATTCTTCCTCCATTTGCCAAGCTGCTCACGTCATTTCACACAGCATGTTTGATCCAGCTTTAGAAGTCTGGGAGGGAGCAGGAGAAGAGGGGGGGAGGAAAAAAAAAAAATCTGGATCAGCTGCCAGAAATGGAAATCTTGCATTTATGGAGAGGAACAAATATTTTAAGCATGTGAATTCAAGAGTGCTTCCCAAAGAGAGTGGGAGGGAAATGGGAAAAAAGGAAGGGGGGCAGGCAGGGTGGTAAAACTTCCTGCAGCCAGAAAGGCTCTGCAGAATATGGGGAATATTTATCAGGAACAGGACTTTGCTCCAATATTCCCTTTGGAGGCAGGCTCATGAGCCTGAGCTGCACCACTAAAAATACTGAAATGTGTGAATCTCACTGAGTTCAAGCCTTCATCTGGTGTAAACTGGAGATCTGTGCTCCTGCAATGGGATCCAGCAGTTACATAAGCAATTACATATTTCTCATCCATAATACGTGATAAACAACCACAAAGGATGAATCAAACACCCTCCAAATGCAGGCTCAAAGGTGCAAACTCTATCAAAACCACTCCAGTTTCACAAGAAAAGTTATGATTTTCCTTTAACTCACGTCATGAGGTTCAGGATTTGCATAAAGAAACGTCAAGATGAAAAGAAAAATATGTCAGGAGCAGATGTAATGGGATCAGGAACACACCACGTGGAAATTTCCTGTTAGTGACCTTCTGGAGGCTGGTGATGGAATTGATTTGAGATTTAGGACATGCTTTGCTTAAACTGAGATGACTTCTGTGAAAAGTTTTTACCTTCATTCCCTTCTCCAGGTGGCTGATAAAAGGAAAGCCCCAAAGATATGATGGCTGCAATTTCCAAGATGATAAGAGTCACGTCCTGCAACGCTTCCCAAACTAGCTGTATGAATGTTTTTGGCTTCTTTGGAGGTATAAAATTTTTTCCAAAAATAAGCTTTCTTTTTTCTAGGTCTGCAGCAGTTCCAGCTAATCCTGTAAAGAAAATAAAATAAAATCAAATCAAGTCAAATTGCCATAAAATAGAAAATGCATCCCTATAAATTACTTGTCCAAGAAAAATTCCAAGCTGTGGCACCTATGGCATATTGACAAATGTAAATAGTACACTTCAATTGTGCTTTCATGAGAGGATTTGTCCTGATATTCTGAACAGAATTCTCACGAGCTCCATTTAGTTCTAATTCCTGCCAGGTTTAATCATTAAAAAGCCTTTGAATTAAAGGTTTGTATTAATAAGACCTATGTATATACATATGTGCAAGCAATGACTTCTGAAAATAAATCCTAAAGCCCAAAGAAATTATTTTTGGGATGAAGCTGGAATAGCTGATGGAAGCTTTTGGTAATACCTGTAGCAGATCACACAAATCTTTGTTCTGAATGCAAAGGATAAATCAATAAAGCCTCTGTTGTGCTACTTCAAAGCACAAATGGACTTCAGCACATCCCTGGAATGAGCTGCATCACATTTTTGTCACAGGAAAAAGGCAAAGTGACAAGTTAAAGATGCACAGAAGGGCAAAAGGAAACAACACGGTTCCATGTATTTTACATGATGCTTCGATTTAAGAGCATTTTAGTTTAAGGACAGAAGATAACAATGGGTGGTTGTGCTGAACAATCCACTGGGGTGCTTTTTCCCCTCTTTTTTAATTATATTAAAGGATTCACGTCTGGTGCCTTTCCAGAAAAGCAAAACAAAATAAAAACAAAAAAAAAAAATAAAAAAACCCCTAAAACTTGCAAGCATCGAGGTAAAATAACTGAGCCCAAAAATCCCTCTGAGCAGCATAAAAACTGCAAGAAGTGTTCCATATTTCTGCCAAACAATTCCTGATATCATTGGTTAGACTGGAAAAGACCTTTGGGATCATCAAGTCCAGCTGCTCCCCCAGCACTCCCAATCCCACATCCACCCACCCCTTAAATCCTCCCAGGATTGGAACAGCCTGTTCCAATGCTGGTCACCCTTTCCTATGGAGAAATGTTTTCTAATATTCAATTTACACCTCCCTTGGTGCACCTGGAGCTGTTTCCTCTTGTCTTGTTTAGAGAAGAGACCAACCCAGCTTGAACATTTACAAAACTTTAGGTTTTGAACGTGATCAGCAACATATTGATGGTTATTTAGGATTATTTATGATTATTTAGGATTATTTATGGCTACCATCCTTATATGACACCAGGAAAACACTGAAGGTGAAGAACAGAAGGTGCCTGTGAGGGAGGAAACCACCAACCCCACACCATGAGGATTCCTGAGCTCAGAAACAAATCCCTGCCTTCCCCAAAGCCTGTGGGATACCTCAGGGATGGGAGGCCCTGCAAATATCCTCTCCAAGCACTGAGGGAATGCCAAGAGTCCCCACTCTGTGCCCTGGAGCACAGAGTGCACCTGGAGCTGTTTCCTCTTGTCTAGTTTAGAGAAGAGACCAACCCAGCTGGAACATTTACAAAACTTTAGGTTTTGAACGTGATCAGCAACATATTGATGGTTATTTAGGATCATTTATGGCTATTTAGGATAATTTATGGATATTTATGGCTATCCATCCTTACATGATACCAGGAAAACACCAAAGATAAGGAACAGAAGGTGCCTATGAGGGAGGAAACCACCAACCCCACGCCATGAGAATTCCTGAGCTCTGGAGGTTCAGGGCAAATCCCAGCCTTCCCCAAAGCCCATGGGATACCTCAGGGATGAGAAACCCTGCAAATATCCCCTCCAAGCAGTGAGGGAATGCCAAGAATCCCCACTCTGTGCCTGGCTCCCCCATTCCCTCCTGGGTGTTTCCTCCGTTTCCTCGGGACGAAAGCGATGCTGGATCTATCCCTGCCTCACTGCAGGCACATCCTGCCTCACCTTTCCCATCAGGTGTCTCCTTACAGCTGCTGGGAGCCTTCTGGCTCTTGGTTAACTCATCAAAGTTTCATTTCCCCCTCAGCTGCAGAGAAACACGAGCCCCTCCCGTGGATCAGGGTTATCATTACCTCACCCCGGTTAATTTGCAGGGCCCGTGCTCAGTGACATGGGACAAGTTCCAGCCAGCAGGGAGTGTCTGCATCACCCTCCAGCATCCACACTCCTCTCAGAGCTCCCAGCAAGCTCCCAAGGCTGGGAAAATCTTTTCTCCACAGGAGTTGCTGCCTTTTTGTGAGCCCACAGAAGTTTGGGCATGGTGAGGGATGAGGCACTCACAGGGCCCAGCCCCAGCACACACCAAAGCAGGGCACTCTGAGCAGCACCAGGGGGCTGCCAAAAGGAAGGATTTACTCTAAAAATCAGAGAATCACGGGATCACTATGGTTGGAAAAGACCTTCAAGATCACTGAAACCAACTTTGAAGCCAACACTGCCAAGTCCACCACGTCCCCAGGCCCCACATCTGCATGTGTCTGAATGCTTCCAGGGATGGTGACTCCACCACCCCCCTGCAGAGCCTCTTCCAGTGCTTGACAGCCCTTCCATGGGGAAATTGTTCCTAATATTCAATCTAAATATTATATCCAATATAATATATATTATATTCAATATATTATAGTCAATCTAAACATTATAGCCAATGTAATAATATAGTATAACTATAATATAATAATACAGTATAATTATAATATAATATAATTATATTCAATGTATTATATTCAATATAAATATTATATTCAATATAATATTCAATCTAAACCCCCCCTGGAATACTTTGAGGCCATTTCCTCTTGTGGTCCTTCTTCCCTAGGGGCAGAGCCCAACACTCCCTGGCTGTCCCCTCCTGTCAGGAGTTCTGCAGAGCCAGAAATGCCCCCTGAGCCTCCTTTTCTCCAGCCTGAGCCCCTTTCCCAGCTCCTCCTCATGGGGCTTGTACCAAAGGCATCCACAATTTGCATCACACACCCAAAACTCAACCTACTCAACCTCACACATGAGGGGGAAATTGCACGGGCACCACTGGCAGGGATTTAAATGCTTGATTCTAAATGGTTCCAGGGATGGTGACTCCACCAACCCCCTGGAGAGCCTCTTGCAGTGCTTGACAGCCCTTCCATGGAGAAATATTTTTCCTAATATTCAATCTAAACCTCCCCTGGAATACTTTGAGGCCATTTTCTTTTGTGGTCCTTGTTCCCAGGGGGCAGAGCCCTCCTGGCTGTCCCCTCAGGAGCTGTCCAGAGCCAGAAATGCCCCCAGAGCCTCCTGTGCTCCAGCCTGAGCCCCTTTTCCAGCTCCTCCTCATGGGGCTTGTACCAAAGGCACCCCCCACAATTTGCATCACAGCCCCAAAACTCAACCATGTGAAGGGAAAATTCCATGGGCACCACTGGCAGGGATTTGGGGCAGGAATTTTGATCTGATGCAGCTCCAGGCAACAACACAAAACTCTGGAAGGAAAATCCCAAAGAATGGAAGGAGCAGACACATGAACAGTGCCTTTTTCCACCACAGAACATTGGTGCTCAGTGGTGGGGCAGCTCCAGCATGGCAGGGATGGCTGGGACAGCACAGGGAAAAGCTGCAGGGATTTCAGGAATCCAAATAACAGCTACCAGGATGTGCTGGATTGCTGAGTTTGGAATGATGCCCAGGAGGGCGCACAAAGGACAGGTCCTGTCCTGGGTCTCTGATTTGTGTAAAACACACCTGAGGAGCCTCCAAAGCCAAGGAGAGACTGCAAACCCAAGAGCTTCTTTTTCTAAAAGATAAAATTTGTCCACTTAGACACCATAAGGCTGAGGAACAGACTGTCTAAAGCATCCATGGCCATCCTTATTTTCCTGACCATAGTCCACATAAAGCTGGAATTCAGATATCAGTCATTCAGACTTTTCCATTTCTGTTAATATTACTTAAGTACCACAAACAAGGGTAAATTATACAGATAATTTTATTCTTTTCTCTAAGTCCTGGTGAAATTACTCACCCACTCGGTCTCATCTAAAAAAACAGAGTATAATCATCTTTAATAATGAAATTTATTTCCTTGTAAATAATTTAGAAATCCTGGAAAATGACATCCAGTGTTCAGTTGAAACCAAAAGGTTTCCCTCCTCTTGTGACCCTGCCATCACTCAGAATCCTGACCAGCAAAATTTTGGGGCTGTTTTTCTTTTTTTTTTAACTCCCACTGAATGCCAGAAATGAACAAACTCTTCTAATGAGGGAGAGAAAGAAGGGGAAGGGGAAGGGGAAGGGGAAGGGGAAGGGGAAGGGGAAGGGGAAGGGGAAGGGGAAGGGGAAGGGGAAGGAGAAGGAGAAGGAGAAGGAGAAGGAGAAGGAGAAGGAGAAGGAGAAGGAGAAGGAGAAGGAGAAGGAGAAGGAGAAGGAGAAGGAGAAGGAGAAGGAGAAGGAGAAGGAGAAGGAGAAGGAGAAGGAGAAGGAGGAGAGAGAGAAAGAGAGAGAAAGGAGCCAATGGGGAAAGTAATGAAATTGGATTTTAAGAGTTGTGTAGAGAAAAGGGCCAGCAAAGTGCATGGAAAAGACAGATGTGGGGAAAGGGGCAAGGCAAGAGGTTTGCTCTGCAAAACTCCCGTAAATCCTCAGAATGCACAGGAAGGTACAAGAGGGGTGCTGTTTATCTCTCCCAAGTCAGCTGCTCTGCTCAGAAAGGTCATTTTCATTATTCCTGGGGGGTTCTGGGCTTGGCCAGGCTGGAGGTGCCTCGTGGTGCCCAGATGGCCCAGGCAGGGCAGCACCTGAGTCCGGGATGCCTCTCCTGCTGCCCCAGGCGTGTTGGGTTTTTATCATGTTAAACACACCCACTCCATCCCCTGAATATCATTGTTTTACTTCTCCCTGGAGCCAATGACAACAATGAAAGAGCACTGCAGATGAAGGCAATTTAAAACATCATTTCTGTGCGAGGATATGAAGCATCCAAGGACGTGGAGAGGAACCAATGGGGACTAAAAAACATGAATGGAAATGGGAGCTCAGCAGGACTTCAGATTTCACAGATCCCCAGCACAAGCAGCAGCCTCCCATCTTGTGCTCAGCGTGGCAATAAAAAGCACAGACTGCCTGGGTTTAGGTTCATTTCTCCACACAAGCATGAATATTTTATTTAAGTGCTTTTCTAGGTCAAAGCTGTGCAGTGCAACTTTGCTTGACCTGGGTGTTTAGAACAGATGTGCAGATTCGGGTTAAATTTACATACAAATATTGCACACAGGTTCAGGAGATACTGTGAAAATTTACTGATGCTTCCAGCACTTGAGTAATTTCTTAAGAGTTCATTTTCCAAAAGTTTTCACTAAAATTCGTGGCAGAATCAAAGTGATTACATAGAAAACTTTTCCTACAATCTCATGCAGTATATTAAATTCATTTATGATTTAATCTGGCATTGTTGCCTTTTTGGAGGGAGAAAAAAACGCAGAACTGGAGAAATGCCACTTAATGAATTTTCTCTGTTCCTTATCTACATCTGCCAGTTCCTGCACGTTGAATATAAAGCCATTTTTTCAATTAATGCCTGGAAAATTGTATTTCTCTGACAGTCATCTCCACTGCAACCAAATGGAGCATGACAAACACAGAATGATTCTGATGTTGCAAAAATAGCAAAAGCACAGCACATCTAACACAACAATGAAAAAAAAACCTCACCATAAAACTTTTAAGAGAATGTTTGAAATGGGCTCAAATTAGGAGCTGAAGAATGAAGAATTTACATTTGCATTAAGTGAACAAATAAAGCAGTCATTGCTTATTAAATTCCTTCTGTGCTTTTTCTGATGGAGCCAGAAAATAAAATAAAAAATTCAAATAGCAAAACCTGTAAATAATGGTATTTTGAAAATGAAATGTGAAATTTGTTCAGCATGGAAGGAAAAGGCTTCCAGGGATGTTGTGGAAATGAAAGGAGAGAGGAAAGACAACTATTTTGATTAGAGATAATTAAAAATTAGGTATGACACACCTGAGTTCTTCCTGTGAGAACCCATGGTTTTATCTCTGAAGCCAAAATCCCCTTGGCCTCAAACTCTCTTCTCCCACCATGAGCACTCCCACCATCACAGAACCTGAAGAACAGAACACCCCAAAGAGTGCCCTGGACAGTAATTTCATTTTCCTAGCCTGGTTTCACCAGTTGTGTGTATTCCCCATGGAGCTCCCTGCCATTCCTGCTGCCCCACAACAATTCAGGAAACCCTGCCCCAGGCCCACAGAGCTCTTGCAGCCTCTCACATCTTCCTGATGAACATTAATTACAAATATCAGCTGGGGTAACAAGGACAATTCAAGTCTCACACTAAATATTTTTAGTGGGATTTGACTCGCTGCCTTTACAAGCAGTTTTGCTCTGCTTTGCCCTCTCCAACAAGCAAGAAATAGCTTGGCTTTTTTCCTTCCATCTCCTCAGCAGCAATCTAAGCAGCTTCATCTCTGTATCAGTGACTGAAGGAGCTGGAATGTCACATTTTCAATTCAAATGAAGAGCTTGAACCAACAGATTGAGTTCCTGAGGTCTGCCCTAGGAAACTGCCCAACCAAACTGGGGAAGGCAGGGGGACACTCCCAGTAAATTGTTCTGGTTTGGATCAAATGCTCAGGAAGGTCTGGTTTGTCCCTAAGGTATAAAGATGTCATCACTGTGATGTAGTCCAGCAACAGCCTCCCTTGTTTCCCACTGGAAAGAGAGACTGGGGGAAAGAAAACCTTACATTCCCTCATTTTCTGTCTATCCTTTCCTAAAAGCCCCAACACCATTCAGGAATTCTTCATGACCCTTGTTTATGTAAGGAAAACAAACACCTGGAATATCACAAAACCATAGCTTGCATTAAACTGACACATGAGGATTGGTTTCCAAGTGAAAACTACCTCAAAGGTTGGAAATATAAAGTGGAAATATTCACCCCTGGAACAGGTACCTCTCAGTTTTACCAAGATTTTCCATGCAGTGCATTGAAATTCTGTTCAGGTCATATTAAAATCAAGTCAGTTGAGAGAATGCTGTCCATCAGCAGGAGAGAGTTTAATGAGAGCATCATCTAATTCCAGCAAGGTGAATTGGAATTTCACTACTGAATGAACCTCAACAAATAATAATTTCCTTCTAATCTCAGGACTACAAAGCTGTCTCTAAGTGTAATGAATCTCATTACTCTTTTTCATTAATATCACTTGAATACTTTTTTTTTATAAAGGTTAAGAAATACATCCAAAAATTAAAAGCCTTTGGCATTACAGCTATCTAAGCACGTGTCCTGTAAGCTTTGTGCTGCTGCTGGGACCATTCCTGTGGGCAGAACCTTGCAGGACCCAGACCCTCCTGGACTCAAACACTTTATAGCCTCATCCAGCATAGAGAAAAGAGGGCACAGAAACAAGAAATTAATTACCTCCCTCTCCCCTTCCTCATTAATCATCCTCCCTCTTCACATCTGACAGCAACGAGTGGCCCAGCCACCCTGTGCTGCCCCCTGAGCTCTGCCACCCCTCAGCACCCCAAATCAAACAACCTGGCCACAAAAACCTCCTAGAAACCTTCCCTCTGACAGGGTGCAACACACAAAGTATGCAAATTCCTCTCTAATTCCCTGACCTTTCAAAAAATAAATCAACTGAGGAGCTTAACAATTGTTCTTACAGAATGATTGTCTGATGCCAATGTTGGGAACAGGTACAGCTGTTAGGAACAGGCACAGAACAACTTGCACTTGTGCCATGAATTCCCATCCCTCAATCTGTAGAAATTCCAGAAAACTTTATCTCAATTTGTTGAGGCAGGGAAGGGCTGAGGTTGCTGCCCCAGACAGGTTGGGGGCAGTTCAGGGCAGTGAATCCTCATCTGGGGTTGCTGATTTACATTTACACCAGGCAGGGCTTGTTACTGCCCAGGAGCACTGAATGCTCCATGACATCTCTAATTCCCCATCAGCCATTCAGGGTTTTATTTCTTCCATCATCTTTTAATTCCTCTTTAAAGTCGAATTGCCCTGAAATGAAGCCATTGAGCAGGAACAAACAGTTTACATAAGATGAGTAATAACAGCAGCACCAGAAATGGTTCTTGAGAGTGGCTGAAAACAGCCCCAAAAAAGCCACTCATGTGAAAGACATGCCATGATTTCATAATAATCTAATGACTGGACTTATGTGCAGCACAGCAACATGAGCCAGGACTGGGGCAACAGATGAGACATCAAATATTAAAAGCAAGACATGCACTGTAGCAGATGACTCATGGTTTTCTTGCCCAAACAGAGAGCAAGAAGCTCTCTGCAAAGGCTGATAAAGCATTCAGAGAGCTCAAGGTCCAGGATGAAGAAAGAGGAATCAGGATTTCTTTTTTTACAAATGTTCTACTGTCAGTAGGAGTGTGGCTGCTGAGAGGGAAGACAATTATCCCAGCAGAAATCATTCCTTCAGCTCTTACCCCACCTGGGCATCATGTAACCATCCACACATGTCTCACCTCAGTACCCCAGGCTCCTGGAAACATTTTCTTTTGCTTTATCATGATATAACATCAAGTACAATAAAGCCACTAGATTCAGGGCAAGGATTGTAAGAAATACTAATAATCTAGAATAAACACTAGTAACTTAGAATTAATACCCATCATCCCAACCATCACCAACTAAATATATAAAACGCCAATAAAAATCCATTTCTGCATGACATATTTAAATACCAGAGCAGTAACAGCACAGATCTTCAGCCAGCACTGAGACACAATGAAACTGAAGGCTGTGGAAGGGTTTGGCAGCCCAGCCAAACAATCCCAAGGCAGTGGGATACCCCACAGGCACTGCATCCTCCAGGTTTGTTCAGCACCACAGATCCTCAGCTTCTGCATGGTGTTGGGGCTTTTAGGAAGGGATGGAGAGAAAATGAGGGAATGTAAGGGTTTCTTTCCCCCAGTCCCACTTTGCAGGTACTCAAAGCCTTGAGAATGATTCTTCTCAAGATATTTTGGTTGTTTAAACCAAGCCAGGATTTGCCTCCCACAGAAGGTAATGTTAGGATTGAAAGTGGAACATACAAATGCCCTCTGCACATTTTGTATCACCCACAAAGCCCTGACTTCCTACTGGAACACAGATGTGGCACCAGTAAAATGATGTTGACTGAGAGTATACAGGAATAGAATCAAAAATGTAGAGCATTGTTGATACCATTTCACAGTATCATTCACAGTACTGAATTATAATAAGATAATTATTCTAGATAATATGAAATCTTTTTCTTGCTCTTGATATTTAAGTTAAATCAACATCCCTGGCTTGATTTAACTTAAATTGTTGTTCTTGTTCTGTAGGTCAGGCTTGGAAAAGCATTAACACATAAATCAGGTCATGGCAAAGCAACCTTGGAAGTTTAACAGAGGAGATCCAAGGTGATTGTCAAGAAAACAATCACAGAGTGAATGTCTCTGCCTGTCCCCTGTCCCATCTCCTTCAGATTCTCCTTGTCACCATCACATTTTCTGGAAAAATCCCTTTGCCAGGATTTCTTCTCCTAGGAAGCTGAGAAGCTTCAGAGAAAAACGAAAACAACAATTATCTAATTTTCTTCCTCTGCGTTTTGCTGCTTCAGAATGTGGTTGAAGATTGTTTATCCAACTGGCCATTGTTGGATTGGTTTCATGAAAATGAAACCAATGTTTTTACTTAATGATCAATCATTGGTCATTTTTACTACTGACCAATCACAGCCAGCTGTGTCTGACTCTGCAGAGTCATGAGTTTTTCATTGGTATCTTGTTAAGCCTTCTGCCTGTATCCTTTTTCTATTCGTTAGTACAGATTTAGTATAGTATACTTTAATATCATATAGTATCATAAAATAATAAATCAGCCTTCAAAGAACACTGAGTCAGATTCATTTCCTTCTTGCCACAGAGGACCCCAAAAATACCACACACCTCCTCACCTAGGAGGACATCAAAAGGGCCTCCATTCCCTGGGCAAATTGTAAAATGTTGAGGTGTACATTTAATCCTGAGTGGAAAGTACCTAACATGACAGAAACAAATTTCTCACTTAATTTTAGAGATAAGATTCCCTCTAGAAATTTGAGCTATTTGACTCCAGCCAAACTTTGGCCCAAGAGCATTTCCTACTTTCCAAACAGAACCTGGATTAAAAACAAATACCCAGGGGATGAAACATGACATCAATATACAGTTAAACTTTATTTAGAACACCTTTTTGAGGCTGGCATCCTGCACAGACAAGAATCTAAACGTGCCATGTCCCATGAAGGTCCTACCTACAGCCCAGCTGAGGGGTTCCATGGGGAGCCTCAGCTGCCCTCTCACAGCAGAAGGTGCTGTCAGGGTGACGTGCCCTAAATCGCCAAAGACTTCTCAGGATTTTGTGTGCCCACTCAGGGTGACACTCCTGGCAGCCAGAAAACAGCAAAGGAATAAAGGAATCAAAGACATGAACCTGGGAAAGCATGGCCTGAGTCAGGGAGACGTTCTGCCAGACACATCAGACAGATTTGTAAATCCAGCACGAGGCTCTTATGCAGCATTCTGAGAATCTCTTTTCCAGGAAGGGGAAAGAATCTCTCCTCTTCCATTAAGAATCTTTCCTAGTATTGTTTGTCACTGCAATCACCACAGTTTTTGTGGCATCAGCAGTTCTGAGGGTCAGGAGCTCAATTTATTTGATGAAGCCTATTGCAAAGGTTAAAAGTGACACAGCATAACAACAGATGCTCTGACAACACCACCAGTGTGGAAAGGAGGGGGCTTCTGCTGAGGCCAGGCATGTGTAGGGCAGGTAGTTAATTCCTCACAGGGTGCTTTCATCTTTAGCACAAAAACACAAAACAAAAAAATAAATTTATATTCTGATGGGACACATCTTTGTGAGGTCTGTAAGGAAGCTGAAATGAAATCTCAAAATCCACTTTGCCCAGGCTGTTTCCTTGGCATGGTTCTTTCCCAGCTGGCTTAGATAAAACAACAAATAAACCAAACTGCACTTTCCTGAGGTGTTATCTCCACGTGCTGCTACTTGGCAGCTCCTAATGTCCCTGTCAGTGTCACCCAGTGCTCCTGTGAGCAATGTCACCATGTCACCCACACAGTGCTGGCCTCTCCAGCTCTGCGGGGCTGAGCATCCCTGCTGTGCACCCAGGGCAGCTAAAGAAGACTGGGAAGGCTGAAGGAAGCACAGTGCTGTAATCATGATGTCACCTGCAAGCAACACTCAGCACTGCTCTGACTCCTGCAGTGACAGTGACTTCCCTCTGAACACACTGCCCAGCCTGGGAGGTGATTTGGGAGCATGCAAAGGGAGAAATCCCAGAACCCAGGAGCACCTGGCAGCCCTGACAGCACTGCCAGTGCTGCCTCTGTGACTCTGCAGCCATCATTTCCCACCCAGCCCATCCTCTCCTGCTCCCAAATTCCATCCTGTGGCATGGTGGCACTAATCACCACTGAACTTCTCCAGGTTGTGTTTCAGGGCAAATCAAAGATTAAATTAAATTACAAAGTCAACCAAGGGCTCCATGGGTTTGTTATGGCCCCAGGAGGAGCCTGGTTCCAGCAGCACCTTGGAGATGCTCAGGTCAAAGTGGGCTCAGCAAACTCAGGCTGAGGGACTCACCTGTTCTCAGGTGAATTCATTTTTATTTATTTATTTATTCTGGGATAGCTGTTCCCCAGTACCCACCATGGATTAACTCCTTCTGGGCAGCTCCTGCTCTGCATTCAGAGGCCCCTCCCAGGATGAAGCACAGCAATGAGTGAATGGGCTGGAAATCAAATGAGATGGGGGGCACAACACAAACAGAGGGAATTGCTGGGCAAGGAAAAGCTTTCAGGCCATGAATGGATTAAATGACTTCTCACTGGAGACCTCCTTTCCACTAAAAACCTGAACTTCCCAATGCACAATGAAGATTAATTTATAACTGTTGGGATTAATTGGTGGGCATTAAGAACATGCAATATTTGTTTACTCAGTGAAGCTGTCCAAGGATGTCTTTTAAGAGGAATTTGGTGCTTCTACTATGATCAAATACAATAGTTTGATTTCTGCTGATGTGTCTCACACAAATTCCTAAACATTTACAATGTGAGAACACTTCTGCCAGAGCTCTGATCAGAACTGCATCCTCAATCCTCAGTGTGGACTGGCCAAAGCACACACAGAATGTTCAACTTCTCAAACCACAGGGCAGAAAATTAAAATGGAGGCTTCTCACTGGAGACCTCCTTTCCACCAAAAACCTAAACTTCCCAATGCACAATGAAGGTTAGTTAATTAATTAATTTATAACTGTTGGGGTTCATTGGTGGGCATTAAGAACATGCAATATTTGTTTACTCAGTGAAGCTATCCAAGGATTTTTATGATGAGAACTTAGCGCTTCTACTACGACACAAAATAATACTTTGTTTTCTGCTGATGTGTCTCACACAAATTTGTAAATATTTGCACACCCTACAGATCATCCTCTGCCTTTCCTGCAGACTTAAATACAGACTTAGAGGAAGAAGAGAAGTGGAAGAGGCTGTAAAATTCCATCCAAGGATGCCAATGTGAGCTCTGCTCCAACGACCAGCCCAAAACTGAGCACAGATGTACACTCCAAGCTGGAGTCACTGGGCACTGATATTTCAGCAAGGCAAACAAGCTCCCTCTTGCCCCATTTTCCAGATTAAATGGAGAAAAGATGCAAGCAGAGCCTCAGGACCTTCATGTCCTGTGGTAATGAGCTCATTCAGACACAAAAGGTGTTCAGGTGTCCCAGAGCAGGGATTCACCACGGGCAGCAGTGTTCTAGTTGGAAAGATGGCCCCACTGGAAACAATAGAATTTTAATATTCCAAAGAGCTCTCAGCCTCATTGCAAGCTAATTCAAATACCAGGAAAAATGACAATGTTTTCTCCACTCCTGCTTTAATTTTGAGTGATGAGAAAATAGAAGCTGTGACCAAAGCAATCCCAAGACTTACTGAGGGACAGAGCATTATTTTATTCCTATACCCTCATGCAGCAGAGCTCCACCAGGAGCACAACACCCACAGACATCTCCCAATTTAGCACACATAAAGCCCAGAAGAATAGATTGTCTCTTCCATGAAGCACAAATTGTCAATCACCTTGATTAGCCCTCCACACAATTAACAGAATCTGAATGCACTAATCACCACTGAACTTCTCCAGGTTGTGTTCCAGGGCAAATCAAAGATTAAATTAAATTACAAAGTCAGCCAAGGGCTCCATGGGTTTGTTATGGTCACCAAACTGGGCCCACTTCAAGTCCTCCTAGATCACAGCCATGACAAAAAAAAAAAAAATTTGGGAAACACTTTTGGGGTACAGAAGATGGAGTTCCAGCAACACAAAAAGCCCCTGAGAATCACTCAGCTACCATGGAATCTATTCAGGGTGACAAAAGGGGGGTGAAGTGTTTCTGTTCAAATCTCTTCACTTTTTTGGTCACAATATCTATGTGTTTGTGTTCTTTCCATTATGAATGACTTTTTTGTCCATTTTAATTTATTAATTAGTTAATTCATTTTTGCAGTGTGGTTTCAGACATTGAAAATTCTGTGTGTGCTTTGGCCAGTCCACATTGAGGATTTGAGGATGCAGTTCTGATCAGAGCTCTGGCAGAAGTGTGCTCACATTGCAAATGTTCATGAATTTGTGTGAGACACATCAGCAGAAATCAAAATATTGTATTTTATCATAGCAGAAGCACCAAATTCCTCTTAAGACACATCCTTGGACAGCTTCACTGGATAAACAAATGTTGCATTTTTTTAATGCAGGCCAAATAACCCCAACAGTTATTAATTAATAATTAACCTTCACTATTCTTCTACCACTTCTCTTCTTCCTCTAAGTCTGTATTTAAGTCTGCAGGAAAGGCAGAGGATGAGCTGAAGGGTGTGCAAATATTTACAAATTTGTGTGAGACACATCAGCAGAAAACAAAGTATTACTGTGTGTCATAGTAGAAGCAACAAGTTCTCATCAACAACCATCCTTTGGCAGCTTCACTGAGTAAACAAATATTGCATGTTCTTAATGCACACCAATTAATCCCAACAGTTATAAATTAGTTAATTAACTAACCTTTATTGTGCATTGGGAAGTTCAGGTTTTTAGTGGAAAGGAGGTCTCCAGTGAGAAGTCATTGAATCCACTCATGGCCTGAAAGCTTTTCCTTGCCCAGCAATTCCCTCTGTTTGTGTTGTGCCCCCCATCTCATTTGATTTCCAGCCCATTCACTCATTGCTGTGCTTCATCCTGGGAGGGGCCTCTGAATGCAGAGCAGGAGCTGCCCAGAAGGAGTTAATGCATGGTGGGTACTGGGGAACAGCTATCCCAGAATAAATTACAGCTATCCCAGAATAAATAAAGAAATAAAAATAAATTCACCTGAGGACAGGTGAGTCCCTCAGCCTGAGTTTGCTGAGCCCACTTTGACCTGAGCATCTCCAAGGTGCTGCTGGAGCCAGGCCCCTCCTCATCCCACAGGATGGAATTTGGGAGCAGATCCACACAATAATTTATGTTTTAACCATTACAATCTATTGTGTTGAAATAACACAATAATTTACATTGTTAAATTAGGAACAAATTCTTGCAAGTAAAAAGAAATAAAAAAGACCAAGAAGCAAAAAGTGGTTAAAAAAAAAAAAAAGGAAACTAAACCCAACATTCTTATTATACCAAAAGGGAGCAGAATTCTAAGCACTTAAGTACTTTTATCATGTAACACAGAGGCATAGATTTAGATAACAACCACTTAAGGAATTAATTACATTCTTTACACCAAAAGAGATGGAAAAATGAAGTTATCCCAGTTATGCTCACCCCAAGGAAAGGAACACTTAAAACATTTTCTGAACTTAGCACAGAATTGTTCACTTGTCTCATTAGTAACTTAATTGGAAATTCTATTTTTGATTTTCAGTAGGAGAGTAGGTTTTGCTCTGCTCTGTTCCTTGACTTGTCAGGTTATTTTTTTCTTGTGCAGTTGCTGCCTCTCACAAAATGTTTTGAGGGAAGTCAGTCCAAATTCACAGTCCAAAATCTTATGCAAATTACTACGAGCCAACTGCTGTACAAATATTATGAAACAGAAGTCTCCCCAAGTCCTTTTCAATGGCTGCTGAACGCAGCAGGATCAGACACTTTCTATTTTTATTGAAGCTCAGGTTTCCAAGTTGGTAGAATAAAAGGCATTGGAATAAGTTTTTCTGAAATAGCAAAAAAAAAAAAAAAAAAGATTCTGTGCCTAAGAAAAAATGCTTTGGGAAACTGGCAATCATCCTAAAACCCAAAATGTTCCAGAAACACAGCCTGTGATTCAAAGGCACTTTGTCATCTGTACAGTTTTGCTTATAGCTGCATTGCAGCATTCTCCTCAGGACTGCTCGCTGCTCTTGGAGGATAAAATGACCCAAGTGCCTCCTCTGTTCCATCATTACTCATTAATGAAGGGCCTGGGCCTAGAGATTGGCATTGCAGGAGAGGAGGAGGCTTCATTAGCACATCCCTTCAGCACCACACACCAAACCAGCACCAACCAGGAGGCAAGAAAATCAACATTTCAGGGGCTGCCTCAGCAGCATCCAGAGGCTGTTAGCCCCTCCAATGGCACTGAAAATGCTGCTCTGCTCTGAAATCATCCTGGAGAAGGCAGGAAGTGCAGAGAACCAACAGGGCTGAGAATGAAGTCATTGCTTTCAGCAGACATCTTGAACATGCATCTGTTTTCTCCAGGTTATGTAAATGATGAGCAGAGAGGAGCTGAATGCTGAAATACTCAAGGGGCTCCAAGGCAGAATTTGTGTGTCTGTTTGTGTCTTGCCTAATTCCAATATCCCTTTTGTTGAACGAATTTATGTTTTTCTCTGCCTCCCCATGCACCTTCAGTGCCCACTGCTCTTCCTAAGGACCACCTGAAGAGATCTTCCCTCCCTTCCTTTTCCATGCTCCTCAATTTCCCCTTCATTTCATCTCAGAGAAACTGATAAATAGCAGACAGCTCTTGCTCCTTCCCTCTGAGCTCCCACTGCTCACCCTCTCCTTCTTAATCCCTGCACTCTGTCCTCTGGCACAGCTCTGATTTAACCTCACACACGTCTTTGGGAGGGTTTTTTGCCTCTTTGTCCCTTTAATCAAGAAGCAGGAGCACAAAGTAAGCAAAATGTTGGGAGATCAACATGGAGCAATATCCATACCCTGTCAGGAGTGTCTGCAAAGACATGAGCACCACACACTCTGCAGGCTCATTTCTTCTTCAATGAAGAAGAAAAGCCCTCTCAAGGAAACAAAATATTCCTCACATTGCAAGACTTTGAGAATCTTAAAGGAAAAAATCTTCCATTCATTAAATGATTACAAAAACCAGCAGACAACAGAAAAATTCAGAAGTAATTACGTGAGCCTATTAATAGCAAGTGCCAATAAGTTTCCATTTCTGTGCCCCTCATTAGAAAAATGAACAATTTCTGGAATTGTGGAAACAGGCTTGCAGAACATAAAAAGACTGTAACAGCATTAATCTTTTAGCTTCCTGAGCTTTGTCTGTAGCACAGCCTCTATTTGCAATTAAGCTTAGTGCATATGAAGTTCACTGCCTGCCAGCCCTCAGTGTCTGATCCAGCCTTGGTGGGTAATTCAAGCTCCTTCTCACTGACCTACCAAACTCTGACCTGTTGGACCTGGCTGGTAAAAGTGAGAAGGGATTACAATTTCATTCAGATGGTGATATCTGAGCAATTCATTCAACAAGGGGACCAATTATGTCTGATCCCCTCACCTTTCCCCCTGCCTCTGCACTGGACTGATTTGCCAGGAGAAGGTAATCCTGAGTCAGGGGGAATTTGATCACAGTGACCTGAGATGAAAAGTGCTGGATCTTGAAAATGATCTCAAATCCATCCAGCTGTTATAGAGTGATGCTATGAAAGCCGAGGTTCTTTGCCTGGAGATAAATATCCTCCACACTCTTATTTATTTACATGCAGTGGGGGTGATGCACACGAGACCATCATGTGCAAAATGATGGGAAAAACAAAAACAGGGAATGTTTCACAGTGGTGCTGAGACCTGACAAACACAGGGAATGTTTCACAGTGGTGCTGTGCCCTGACAAACACAGGGAATGTTTCACAGTGGTGCTGTGCTCTGACAAACACAGGGAATGTTTCACAGTGGTGCTGTGCTATGCCATGACATTAACTCAACAAAACATGGCATCCTCTGCCACTGCTTGAAGCCAACAGGTGATTCATTAACTGATGCCAAACCATCAATCCAGTCCACCTAATACACTGTTCTCTCCTGAACACAAAATTAAATAATTAATAACAATGCTCTATAACCAAATACAGCCACTAATGCAGTCAGCATCAAACCACAACCAACAGAGAGCAAACTCCTGCACAGATGATGCTTGGAAAGTTGTTGGGTGCCTTGGTTCCCTCCCCAGGAAGGGCTTTGCTCTGCCTCTAACAGCACTGGGCACTTGACTCTTCTGACTTCCCCATGCACAGAGCTCACCAAACCTCCTCAGCCCAGCCATGGGAGGAAGCAGGGCAAAGCCACAGGACCTGGGGTGCAGCCACAGTCCCCCAAGCCCCAGCAGGGCCCTGTCCATGCCCCACAGGCTGGCACCCAGAGCTGGCACCCAGCTCCACCATGCAGGAAAGCAAGAACACCTGCTGCCAGCAGGGATTTCCAGCGGCTGTGAGGATGCAGATGCCTCCAGGACTAGATTACTTTATCAACACCTAATTTAGAGCCTGATCCACCTCTGAGGGCAGCAGCAGTTCTGCTGAAGAGGGTTCAGAGCCCAGGGATGCTGTCCAGCAGCAGCTCTGGCTCCAGAGGTGACCCTTTCCTCCCCAAAAGAGCCACCACACTCTGCACTCCCCAGGGCTGACACCGCAGCAACCAGATGCAATTGCCCACTTGTAAATCCTATTGAAAATCTCCTTACACATTCAAAAGAAGCAATGCCAGCCATAAAGCTCCATGTCAGCTCCCCCCTTGGGAATTCCTTATAAAATCCCTTTAAAACACCTCTCTGGGCTCTGGCACTGTGCTGTGCCCCTGCCCCTGCACGCAGACTGCAGCTGCTGTGCTTTATGTAACCCTGCTTGCTGCAACATCACAGCACCCAAACACAGCATTTCCACTCAGAGCCACATCCAGAGATCTGCCTTCTGCTGATTTTGGGTGAGTACTCCCCTCCCAAGGCCTCAGCTCCTTCAAGCCACGTTCCTTGAGGCTGGAAAGCACTCTGGATCCTGCCTTTATCAAGCTGCTGCCTCCAACACCCTTGGCTTGCCCTTGACAAGGCTTTCTGCAGCCATGACTCACTGCTACAGCACAAAACCCAGCCCAGCCCAGGGAGCTCATCAGGGAGGAACATTTCCATGAGAGAGGGACAGCAGGGACCTTGCTGGGGCAGGAGAGGGGACACAGCACCCAGATCAGGGCTCTTGATGTTTAAAAACAAGAAAAGAGGCATCTACTGGTCAATTTTCCTGGCTCCAAAGGCACTTTGTGGATTCGCAGTTTCATTCAGCTGCAGGAAATAAAATGGCACAGCCAAGCTTGGGCCTTGCAAGGAACCACTTAAAGGGGGGAAAAGTGCCCAGCAGGAAGGATTTGAATCACAGAAGTATTGGAAGAGAATAAAAAATGGCAAACAGGCAGGTAGTGAAGCTGTTTGCAGCCAACTTGGATTTTCAAAGCCCACATCACTGGATGTTTGCCCTTCAGAACAAAACTCCTTTCATACTACATGTATTTCTGGAAACTTCCAGGTATAATTTTCCTAATGGCATAAAATAGAGCCCCAAGTGTTCTGGTGCTGCAACAGAGCGTGAGGATTTTTGTTAACAGCAGAATTCTGTCTGGAAATTGCCTTTGGATGGATGAAACAAGCTGCCCAAAAAGTTGCAGTTCCAGGAAGGATAACACAGGATGCTTCTGGAACATATTTATTTACCTGAAAACCATGTGTGGTCATTAGGCTGCTTGTTTCCCAATAAATAGGAATAATCTGTGATCTGTGGGATATCAGCTGAGCTTTCCATATTCTCCCCTTCTCCTGTGCCCACTCAGTGCTTACAAATTGTGATGAGACATTGCTGCACTCTCTGGCACAGTGGGGATTTGAATTCTGATTGAGGACCAGCAAAACACAAACATATGGAAAAATAAAGCCATTTACATCTCAACTTGGCATTTCCCATGCTCTATACAACTAATTCTGGATCTCTGAGCTCATTAATTCTCCCTGGAATTCCCATGCAGTGGTGGCACCAAAGCCAAGTGTGAAATACCCCGTGGCCAGTCCCAAGGCAGGCAGGCAGGATTCCAGATGTATTTCCCTGCAGAGTCTCACAACCAACCGTGCTGACACTGGAAACTGGAGAGGGTGACAACAGCTCCAACTCGGAGCATCCAAAGTGTTAAAAATAATAAAAAATTATTTTAAAATTAAAAAAAAAGGCAACCATTGTGGTACCAAACAGTGCAGGAGCACCCATGGAATGAAGGGCTGTGAAAAATCCCCCAAATCCACAGGATTTTTCCCCAGCAGTGCAGTGGCAGGCAGAGGTTCACATGTTAATGGTCTGTACAAAAGCCAGCGATGGTCAAAAGGTTGTGTTTATCCTCGTAGCAAGGATTGTTTATCCTCACAGCACACCCTGGGCTTTTACAGCTCCAATGTTTGCATAACATAATGCTCAAGCCATTAACAGCAGAATCCTTCTTGACCCTTACATGCCCAGGTATTGCCAGAGTTTGGCTTCTCATTAATCCCAGGAAGTTTTATTCCTGGAGAAAAGAGGAGAAGCTGATCCAGCCCGGATTACACATGGCTTGTGCAATAAATGTCACACCATGGATCAGGAGTGTTTGCTCTTGCTCAGCTCACACATATCTGTCACATAATTGTGCCTTGATGTAAACAGAGACAGGGAGAATGTACACAAATAATACCCACAGATGTAGGAACCATGTCAGGAATACCACAGGGAAGGGGCGAGCTGGGAATGTGAACACTGATGAGAAACATGAAACACAAAGCTCTGCTGCAGGCTCAAAAGGTAAAACCCACATGAGTGCCTTTAACTTCTTTTTTTCCCCTTCTTTTTTTTCAATATGATCTCTGCAACAAAGGACCAGAGTGATGGAAGCCCATCTGCAGAGAGTGGAGCTGCCCTGTGGGGCTCACACTGGTTTAAATCAGCTTTTCCTGAGCCCTGAGATTCCCTGGCTCCCTGTCAGCACAGGAATTTCATGGAGAAATCCAAAGCAGGATGTTCCAAATGAACAGGCACACACAAGTAATGGAGATTTGAAAATTCTCCTTTCCAACATGCAACACAAAATTAGGGATGAGTAAAGGCACTGTTTTCATGGCCATGCTGGATCCAGTTTGTCACTTCTGTTGTGAATGGGAAGGATTGCACAAAATTAAATGTATTCCAACTTCCAGTCACTTCTAAAATTGCACACACTTGAAAGATCACATTAAAGGTCCTTTATTTTAGATCTCCTCGTGCCATAAATCTCCAGATCTGGAAAAAACCATCAGACCTCCAGGAATAAGTGCAAAAGCATTATCTCTAAATAGTGTCAGAAAATAAATAACCACGGACTTGTGGATCTGAAGCCGAGAAAACAACAGGCATGGAGACAGGGCTTTAAACAATTGTGGGAAGATTTTAAATGTTGTAGGGGGCTTGTATTCATTTCAGTCTTGTTGTAAATCTTATTGCAGTGATAATGAAGATTTCTAATGACTCCAATGTTTCACTGATTGCTCTTGGGCACAGCTCACACTCACTTTTACGGCAAGAAACAAAATGTTGAAAAAGCAACATTGTTTTTTCCTTGATAAAACCACAAATAACCTGGTCTGACAATAATTTTCTTTTATCAGCAGCAAACTAACAAAATGCAGCAATCTCAAGCATTCTTGGCAGTTGCAATATAGAAAAAACCATCAGAAAATACCGTGGGGATGCTTTAGATTTAGATTTCATACTCTCACACACAAAAGTCACAACCTGATCTCAGGCACGGGAAAGCAAACAGGCTCCTCTCATTGCTGCTCCCCAATTGTTTGGTTTTTACCCCCTCAGCTATTTTCAAACGCCCTGTTCCTGCCTGAGGGACACAGGAAAGATGGAGAGGGACTTTTACAAGAGCCTGGACTGACAGCACAAAGGGGAATGGCTTCACACTGAGAGTGGGTTTAGATGGGAAATTGGGAAGAAATTCCTCCCTGGCAGGGTGGGCAGGCCCTGGCACAGGTGCCCAGAGATGCTGTGAGTGCCCCTGGATCCCTGGCAGTGCCCAAGGCCAGGCTGGATGGGGCTTGGAGCAGCCTGGGATAGTGGAAAATGTCCCTGCCCATGGATGGGGGTGAGATTGGATGGGCTTTGAGGCCCCTCCCAACCCAAACCACTCTGGGATTCCATAATTATCTTTATTTTCAGTTAACTGTTATATGCTGGTGTTTTAATTCCCAATTTTTAGCAGAGCAATTTAACTTCAAATATGATCTTGAAGTTAACTTCAATTGCTCTTCAAGCATGGTCTGCTCTGTAGCCAGGAATTTTCAGTGCTACTTCAATTATAACCCTACAGACTCCAATAAAAACAACTTTGGAAAACACAAGTTGCACTTACAAGTTACCAAACTGTCCTGCATGACTACGCTGATTTCTAAATAATGATCAATCACTCTTTTTTAAATAAAGGTAATTACAGGGTTGAATAAAAATATTTATATAGGCAAGGCAAAGAGCTGCAACTGACAAGTAAATTATTCATCTATTCTAATTGCACTGCCTGCAAAAATTGGCTCAAAAAATTAAAGTAATAAAATGGTTTCTAACAAAAAACCCTGAGAAGTATTTAAAAGTTAAAAGAGTTGTGGTGTCAAGTTCACTTCTGATCCTTCTTACCGCTCAGTTTTGGTCCCAATGCCTGGGAAGATTTCTGTAAGATGTTGTAACTTCTCTCACATGGGCTTGTAAAAGTTGTAGTGCCAGGGAAAAAATGTCATTTCCTACGATGTTACAAGCTGAATATAACAGTAAAATCTTGTAGAGCCCAGAAAGGAGGTGCTGAGTTCTGCAGCTGGGAGTCTGCACAGAGGCACAGCCAACACTGCAATCCTGGAGGACAGAGAACAACTCACTCACTCCTGCCACCTAAATCCATGGACAAGGGGCCTTAAAACCACAACAAATCAAAAATGACAAAGAGAACCACCTAATGTTTGGGGAGCTTCATTTGTTCCAGCTCATTTTTTCCAGTTAACGAAAAGGATTTGAGATATTTTTGCCAGAACTCTGACTGATATTGAATTTTCTTTGCCTTCCCAGCACTAACTGTGACAACCAAACCTGGAAGAAAGGAAGGCCAAATTCTTTAGTGCCTGAACTCTGATAAATGTCAGACAACTCTTTAAACTGGAGTCAGATTTCTCAGAATATGTTGCACCAGGTGTCACTGCCACAGAATCTCCCAGAAATCCAGGATGTATCAAAACAGCAAAAATGAAAGATTCATGCACAGAATCATTTGGGTTCCTTGGGGCAGACGGGTGCGGTGAAAGGAAAAAGAAAGGAAATGCAAATGAATGAATAAACCCACGTTATTTAAAAAGGAAAAGAAATGCCCTCTAACAGGTTTAAGTTCCCATATAGATATTATTTCTACAAGGTGTTTTATCAGCCAATTTGAGTTCAGTTTTTCCATTAAAAACACAAGATATAAGTAGCTGATTTCGACACTGATTTCCAAGCTAAGGATGAGCACCTGATCGTGGGAGGAGGAGGTGCATGAGAAGAGGAGCCAGTGGAGGTGCAAAGCCAGAGATGTCCCCCAAAGATGCTCAGGGCACACAGGGAAGAGGGGATTGTGTTGCAGCAGAGGCAGGTGCCCTTCACAGCACCCAAAAAAGGGGAGGGAAACCCTGGCAGATCTCCTGGGGTTGAACCAGCATCCCTGGAAGTGCCTGTGCTCCCTCCTCATTTCCAGAACACCCTCCAGCACTCGCACTTTAAAGGCTTTTATCGTTATTAAGGATATTCCTGTATATTCATCCCCTTCATTCAAGTCCCAGAGCTGATGGAAGGGTGGAAGATGATCCCTGAATACAGAAGCAGGTAAGTTACACCTGCTTCCCACAGTGACAGGAATACTCTCCAGAGCTGCTGCAGCCCCAGCAGAGCAGGCAGAGGCTGTTATTGACACATTGTCTTGGCTCATGCGAGTTCCCTTTGATGTTTCATAATCCCAAGGGTGCTGAAAACTCACTGAAAAACACATTCCTCCTCCTACAGATCTGTCTCATCCTCCAGGCACCTCCTCTGCACAGAAAATTGATCCCCAAGAGAAGGGGATGATGGATGGCTTTAAAAGGGTGGCGGGAGGAATGGCCAGAGCCAAGGACAGCAGAGTGTCCATGCTCTGGGTCACTGTGGTCACCCCTCTGGGATTGCTCAGCACTGATCTTGGTACTCTCCCAACCAATCATTTCAACTGCACTGGTTATAATTAGTGACAAATAACTCACAAATGATGAGAGAGAGCTCGTCACCAGCACTGCCTGCTCTCAGGACTGCCAGGAGAGGTAAATCACTGCACATATGCACATAAACACAGACTTCCAAAGCCAAAACCATCCCAAAACCAGACAGAAGTTCTCCAATGATGCAAACGTGACCTTTCTGCACACATCTGTTTATATTCCTACAAACATAAACTGGGGAGAAAACCCCAAACCATTGGGGGGTATCACACACAGCACTGACAGGGCAGTGTTTACTCAACTGGAAATAACATTTATTTGTGTGCATAAAATGCTTTTATACTGAAAGCCAGCCTGGATTTCCACGTTAGAGGTGCTGCTGATGGGAAATGTGAAGAATGCCAAGATGTGGGCAACTCTGAGAGCTCCATTCTGTTTGATTCCACACCTTGAGCTGAGATGGGGGAGCAGGGAAGTGGCTCCAACTGGGAGCCAAACACCAACCCCCTTCAAACACCCCCACACCCGTTTGGAAAGGATGCAAAAGGATAGGAACAACTTAGGATGAAAGTAATTCCTCAGCTGAACCTGATGCCTTGGTTTTCCACCCTCTGGAGATAGCAAAGCCTGTGGAAGTTAAAGCAGGTCACTGCTGGAGGAGAACGTCACAAGCTCCAACCTCAATAACCAACACCCTCAAGGTTTATATCATGGAAACCAGAGATTTCCAAGACTTTTCCTGCAGGGAAAGAGGCAAGCAGGGAACAAACTCTGAGTTGTGGTGGTGGGAGGCAGCAGACAGGGGCACTGAGTGCTGGCAGTGTCTCCATGAGCCCGCGGGGCCGGATAACATTACCCTGCACCAGGGGGATGGAAAACGGAGACACGGCTGGAACCTGAGCTCTGCAAATTTCTGTTGCTGCCTTGAATTGCCCAGGTTTTGCTGGAGAAGAAAACTTCAGCACAGCCATTTCCCAGGCCACCATTTCATAGGTGTTTGGTCAAATTCCAAATTGGAATTGTCAAATTCCAGCAAAATCTGAGGAAGCTACACATGAGTATTCAAAGGTTCGGGTGATTTTCAAACATGATTCCACATTAAGAAATTTATGGAAGATGCAAGGATGGAGAGGACTGCCCTGCTCCCAGTGAAGGATTCACAGTTTGCAGAAGAGATCTTGAGGAGAATTCGTGCAGTTTTAATTCCTTCCAGCGGAGGACAGTGGTTTACAACAGAAGGAATTGGCTGGCTGCGTTTCATCTGCAATTGTGTTTCCCATGGTGGCAGTGCAGGGAAATCACCTTGCCCAGGTTTTATGTGAGCTGAGGATGGAAAGCCCCAGCCTGGCCTCTACCCGTGGTGCTCCCAACACCAAATTTTGCTTTAAAATTCCCCCGAGATCTAAATGATCCCTACAAGAGCGAGCTGATGTCAAAACCACAACTTATCATCACATTCCTAAACAGGGACAACTGGAACCAGAATGCTGAAATATTTTAACAACTTTTCTAGAATTTCTTGTAGGATTCAGGATGTGTCAATTTAACTGCACAATACAGTGATTTTCTGGCTGAGACTGCACCTCTTTAAAGGCTTGATTTCCACAGGGAAAAAAAATCTCTTATGTAATATTTAATATTTGAAATAAAATGCTGAGGAGGCATGTACCTTAATTATTTAGTTTCTGACACATACCCTGCCTTTAAAAATTCAGCGTCTGACTGCAGATCTGAAAGACTTTCCTATAAATAAGTTATCTTCTCTGAAGCTGTAACAAATTTTAAAAAGTATCGCAATGGTTCTTAGTTGATCAGAGGAAGCACAGGACTATTAAAATGTAAATACCCACGTATTTGAATATTATTTTAAGGCAGAAAGCCCTTCCAGGTTGCTGGAATTCTGCAAAAAAGGCTGAGGGAGAGCAGCTTGAACAAAAGGAAATTAATTTCCCTGCTCCCAAGTACTTTCTGTCCAACAAGTAAAGCACAAGATTGAGGGAGTAGTTACAGTTTCTCTTATCTACAACAGACCTGTTTCTGCAGCAAGTATCTTCTAAATGGAAAGCATTCTAAATTAATTAAACAAACCTCAAGAGACAGTAAACTAATTATTCTGGGCATACATAAGATGCTGTTGAGTTAATCTCTATGAACACAAGTGAGTTAAGTTTGTATTGACATATTGGGCCAAATTTATTGTCACAGAAATTAACTTCAGGGGAGTTAAGCCAAGAGTGAATTTTTCCTCATTAAGGAGAAATAGGCCTATTGTCTGAAGTGTGAGGATTTAGAGCCTCTTGGGAAAATCATATTGCACTTGAGTTTTATAAGTGATGAACTCTTGCCCAGAGTTGTGCTTCAAAATGCACAGAATTCTGTTTAACCACCTCAGAGCTGGGCTGCCACATGGGACCCCTCTCATGTGAGCCCTGACCTGAGCACTGAGGATGCAAAGTGCTCTGCTAAGCTATGGAAATAATTATTCCTGAAGCTTCCCAGTAGCATTCAAAGTGCTTGTACAAGCAGGAGACACAACTCTCATACCTAAATTTAACACGAAGTTCATTTAGTTACTACAAAATGTCTTTGTTGTCTGCCCTTAACCTAATCGAGATATTTTTGAATGAACGACTCAGAGAAATTTTCATCCACTGCAATTTTTTCCTATTAAAAAACCAATCATTCACCTAAATTTTATAATTACTGTGCTCTACACAGGGGCATATATTAATATTTAAATTATTTTGTGCAGCGGAGCAGAACTCAAGGCAGTAATTGCTAACAATAATTAAGAAATAGATATAGGAAGGACCCAAAATGGCACAAAAATCATGTCTTGAGATGAGCAGTGCAAACCCCACCTGCTCAGGAGATGGTCCCCAAACTCCTTCAGCTCTACAAGTTCACCCAAGGTGACCCCAGAGTCCTTCCCTGTGCTAATGGGACAAATCCCATCACAAGTGGCAGGACAGCATTCCCAGCATCCTGGGGGACTCTAAAATCCTTGGTGCCCCTTAGCATCACCCCTCCTTCCAGACCTCTTCTCCAATTAATGGTTTTCTTGGAGCTTTCCATCTCCACAATTCAGGGCTACGACTCAGCCCTGCATACTAAAGGTAAAGCATGATTCTTGTTTAATTTATCCTCTTCTCTTTCCACCAACCTCTGCTTCACATGAGCGTCCCAAAGAGAAATCTATTTTCAGCATGGCCAAGAGAAACTCAAGAAGCGCCTGAGGGTGGAGTGAAGCAGGCTTTGGATCAGGCTGGAACTATTGGGAAACATTTGTGAGAACTGGCACAGCTCCACGGAACCAAGGGAACTCCCTCGACACGAGGCAGAGGCCTCAAAGTCCCCTGAATATTTTCTGAAGTGATAACAGTTCACCTCTTCTCCTGGAGACATCTGTACTAAGGGCTATTAGTGCTGTCACCTCCACTTGGTTTTCAAGAGTCCTTCCCACAAAGTCAGACAGAAAAACTGAACAGAACTCAGCCTGACCTGGGTCAGGAGGGCACACAGCAATTACCACCCTGCACCTCCCAGAACCAGAGGAGAGCCCGGCCAGGGAGGTTCATCCCACTGGCCCTGGGATCACAGCCTGGCACCTGCACCTCCTCTGGCCCCACACTTTGTGAGCTCCACTCAACAGCAGTGCAAACATCAAGTTTCAATCTTATTTAGGCATTCTCACCGTTATCTTGGCAAAGGCAGCCTGAGCGTGGCTTTAAATACCTCTGAAAAAAACCATGCTAAATTACATTAGGGAAACATCCAAAATTACTGGTTTTAAAATCAAAACCCCCAGTGCAGAGTATTATGGTAATGACTAAGAAAATTGCTATAAAAGCCAGGAGGTTGTTCTCTTAGCAATAGCAAGAGGATCTTTCCCATTGTTCTGCCAAGACTCGCAGCAGTGCCAGAGATGCTCGGCTTGTCTGAGGTTCATCTCTGCACTACAGCTGCTGCTTCAGCCACTGAAGAGTGGCAGCCTCCTAGAGAGCCTTAATTAAATAAAAGGCAATTTTGGAGGGTGGGGGGGGAGCATCACTGCTATTTGGATGTCAATTGACACAAAGCTATATTTGCTCTTTGATTATGTTTATAAATGACATTCAAATCAAAAGCAAAATTATCCCTGAATGATTCCACTTAAATTATTTATCACCAGAGTTTAGGCTGAGGTGGTCACTAATTCAGGTTATTTTTCAGCACTTTTCCTCCAGAAAAGAGTAAATCTCCAAACATCAAGCATGGGATCCTTTTTTCATGGATGAGTATCTGATGTATTGGATGTGTCCCTAGTGCTGTTCCCAACCAGGACGAAGCAGAGCACCCATTTTCCAGGAATAACCCTAAAGAGGAACTGGAAGATGGTGCCCATTTTCCAGGCATAACACAGAGGAGGAACTGGAAGATGGTGCCTGTTTTCCAAGGATGACATGGAGGAACTGGAAGATGGTGCTCGTTTTCCAGGGATGACTTTTAGGAGGAACTAGAAGATTATGTCCATTTTTCAGGAATAACATGGAGGAGAAACTGGAAGAGGGTGCCCATTTCCCAGGGATGAGGAATTGGAAGATGGTGCCCATTTTCCAGGGATGCCATGAAGGAGGAACTGGATGACGGTGCCCATTTTACAGGGATGACTTTCAGGAGGAACTGGAAGCTCCTGCTGCTCACGAGGAGGAACTGAGGCCTAAGGCAAGGGCAGCTCTCACCCAAGAAGCAGCAGCAATCCAATCAGAGTTCATTAAGGGAAATGTTCCCAATTGGAACATTTCTAATGTGAGCACCAGGACAGAAACCTTTCCCCCCTCTGCTCTGTCAGAGCTCGAAGTGCCAGTTGACTGTACAAAATGACAGCTATCCAGGCTCATCCCTTGCAACAACTGGCATCTGCTCTGGAGTCGTTTGAGTTGGTTTGAATGGCACTAATTAGGAGCAGTTACACATAAATGACATCCCAAAGACTTGACACAATAAACATTGCTATCTAGTGCCATTCATTTGCTCTCCCCATTCAAGCACACACAGTATTTACGATAATTCCCATGTTCACTGCCACCTTTATCCCACAAATAAGGTCAGGAGACAGACAAACAACAAATATGGGAAGAACCACATGGAAGTTGAATACATAATAAGTTATCAACTGCTCTTTAAAGCATGTGGGCCAGGGTTTTGATTGCCCCTGGAAGGTGGACAAGAAGGCTGCCTCCTTGTTTGACCTTGCAGAGAAGCCTTTAGGATTCCTCACAAGCACCAGGCAGCTTTATAAACACTATCAGAATTCCTTATCTTCCTCTGCTCTGCAGGCAGAGAACAGCACCAGTGAAAAATAAAGATATTTCTATTGTCTTGTGGCTACAGACTGCTGGGAAAGATGATGGAGCTCCGAGCTACCAACAAGAAACTTCTCAATTTTCCTTTTGGTAACAAAAAGTCCTCTGTTTCTGCCTCAAGAAAAGGCAGCAACCACCAAGTGATTTTCTTTGATTTCCACCCTACATTTTTAGCATCTCACTGCCTGTTTTAGCCTTACAGCTTTTCTTTATCCCCATATCATTGCACGTGTCTTCAACACCTCATACAAACTCTCTCACAGCCATAGTGGCACAATGTTATTTCCAAGCACCTTTAAATAGTGCTGCTGATTAAATAACTCGTCACTAATGTGATTTCAGGAATCCAGAGCATCTCCTAAGGTGTAACCTTTACCACTAATTGCAAATATAGAACAGAAAATTAAGTCAGGCTGACAGAATTAAATCAGGAGCTTTCAATGCAATGTCAAATTTCTGACAAACTGCATATTACCAAAGAACAAACTATTTACCAAGCGATTATGAATTTAAATTTTCTTGAGGATGTTTTTGGGCAGCACATTTTGTGTACAGCTTTGTAGAAGATGGAAGGAGAATAATCCCAGTGGATCAAGAACAGAAGGCTCATCAAAGACTACTGGGACCTGTCAAATTCTGAATCCCTTCCACCACCTTTGAAAAACTGGAATGTGCAGCTTCATTTCCATTGTTTCAGCTCTCAGGCAATAAATGCAGATTCTTTTTTTCCCTTAACTTCTCCCATTCCCAGCTTTACATGTGCACACACTTGCAACAACCTGACAGGAAGGCTTTGGAGTCTTCATTTGTTGGAGTCACAGCACAAAAGCCCAACTCCCTGTGCACTGAGCACATCAGCACAGAACAAAGGAGGACGAATAGAGACTTGATTTTGTGTCCCTGCTCATATCACAGAGCACAGGAGGCTCAAACAAAACCTCCACAGATGAACCATTGCTCAGGCACTAATTAATTCTTTTCCAGAGCAGAGCCAGTTAACACACAACCTTCTTTTTACTTAACAGCCTGTTTAACTCTCCCTGTGGATGATCCAGCTCCAGTTGAGTTATTTGAGCTCACACAGATCTCCTGGAAATGTTCTAAATGACAAAAATGCTCAAAACCTTTCTGAGGGTCTCCCAAGGTGAGACATCCCCAGTGTGTCCAAGGCACTGCAGAGGGATGGGCTGTACCTGAGAGATTCCACAGGTCTGGGAAACATTCCCAAGGACAGATTTTCATGGTTTTGAAAATCTGACATGGTTCTGTCCCACAAAGGCCATGCTGCCTTCAGCACAAAGACATGTGGGAGTGTTTGACAAAGGCCAGTGTCCCCCTGCATTTCACCAGGTGAAAACGGTGCTCCCAACAGTGTTTTACTTGAGTCAGCTCATCAAAAAGGAGATTTTAAATCCATTTGCACCAAAACTGTGTAACCTCCAGATTATCAAACCTATGAAATCTCAGGAGAAATTTTCCATGTAAAGATTGTCCTGTCATGCACTATGAGATGAAGCCCACTTTTAAAAACTCAGCACTACCAATACCTACCAGACCATATTGACATTTCCAAAACCAGACAGGTACCTGGGCTCCTGCCTCAACACCGGTGCCAGAACTTCAGTATATTTTACCACAGCAGAAGTCAAAGCAGGCTAAAAATTATGCAACATTCTTTTTCATTCAACTTGATGATTATATAATCAGATGCTTTTCAATATCCCAGCAGTACCTCTGAGTATGTTCCCTGAAAAAGACATTCTCAGTCCATCCCTGCCCACAGCAGCTGCCTATTCTTTCCTTCCATTAAAAGACCAGTCTGGAGAAAATGGATGTGTCTTTTCCCCTCAAGGTGCTCTGTTTTTACAAAGCAGTGCCATTCCCCAGGCACAGCTCCCCAAGTCTATAATAATCATTATTTCATTAAAGCAGCTGCTGGCCTGAGAAGTCATAACTAGGTTATTTCCTTTTTTAACTTGTTACCTTAAAAGTTCTCTCATCTAACCAACTAGAAAGTTATTTATCACAAATGCACAAATTACAGCTGAGATGTGTAAGAATATTCTTAGTAGCAGCATTATATTTTAGGAAATAGTGGGTCAGCTCAGAGTCTTATGTCTGTATTCACCAACTTGTTCTAAAGATGGAATTTTTCTAAGAAATTATTTTATTCACTACATCACTTGTAGCAGCCTAACTGTTAAGAATGATATAAAGATAAATAAATTTAAAAACCTTTTGCTCTCATTTGAGATGGCCAAAGGAGCAAGTGAATCAAGAAGCAGTTGCAGCACACAATAGGATGGAAAGGTTAAGGAAATAGAGCAAAGTGTCACCCAACAGGGCACAAGGGTTATTCATTTCTTTTAATCACTAAGAAATGTGTAGAATTTCCAGAAAAATCTTTGGAACTGTGAAATAGGAACTATTCAGAGGGTTCACTTGCACAGCAACCCCCTCATACCTACAGGTTATCCCAAAAAACCTGCTCCACACCTGCTGTGTGGTGCCATCAGCACTTTATTCCCTGACAGAAGGTTGGGAATCAGTTAAGAGCCAGAGCAGTCTGTTCCACATTGATTATTCACCCACACAAATACAATAAGTGCTAAAGAATATCCAAATGCAAGTGTGAATGACCACATTTCACTCTCATCAATTTTTTAATTGCACTTCAAATTGTGGAGCTGCTGTTCTGAAAAGCAAAATAAAAGCACCAGGCTTGAGGTTAAGCTGCAGACATCACCCCAAACTCTCCAGAGCAATTTCCATAGGGATACACAATGTCCTGCACTGCTTTTCAGACCTGTCCATCCAGAACAGACACACACACCTACAAAATGGCTGTTTTTCCAGCAATTGCCACTTAGTCTGATTAACCCCTAATGCATTGTCTTTATTTGTGCCCTGCAAGAATCGAATCCTAAGCTAAAATTAATCAGAAACTCAGAGCAAAGCACGCCTGTGATCAGCCCCAACACTTCCAGGCACAAATATCTTTCTTACACTTCTTCCTAGCAGCACTTTCCTGGGTTTGGCTTTCACAGCTGGTTTTTGGGGGAGTCCTTTTATGTTTCAAGCAGGATCTGTGGAGTTAGATTGTTTAGAACCACCACACAAGTGTGTCCCTAGAGCCCTTGGAGATAACTCCAGACTCCTGCACACAGCACCTCCTTTCTATTCCTAAAAGCAGCTGGATTTCCAAAAGGCCAGCCTTCCCTCACTGGCAGTCAGGCACCCCTGCTCTGGAGCCTCCTGGATGTGTTCAGCTGTGAATTGTGGCTGGAACAGCCTCATCCTTCTGCATCCTGCACTCACAACAGGGAACGAGGCACTGACCTTGCCACTGCACTGAATAAACTCTAAATATAGCTTGATTTCTAAGTATTCCAATGTTCTCTCACCAGTTAACTGTTAACTCATGACAACAGGCAAGTTTTGTCCTCAGGCACGCGTTTTTCCTTTGTTGTCCTCTTGTTCCAGGTTAGAATAAAACTGGCAAAGAGTCAAGATGACATTCAGGTTGTTTCTCCAGGCAGCTGCTTGATGGCTTCAGGGGGGAAAGACAAAATGCACCTGGGACAAGAGATGCACCAACAGCTTGGATTTTGTGAGTCAGATCTTATTTATCACTCCCTGGGCCTGTGCTTTGGTTTTGTAACTCACCACAGAGGTGGCGTTGGGATATTTGAACTCAAATGTAGGGATATTTCTGTGGACAGACCTGCAGAATAGGCTGGGTCTCCTGCCCAAAAAATCCAAATGGAGAGAGATGGGAGAGGGAGGAGCTGAGGAACTCTGCTTAGCAGAGCCCTGCAGAGAAGTATCCAGGAGAGCTTTACACATATTCAATCCCACATTTCAGCATGGAATTTACCCAAGGAGACAAATACAATCATTTCCCTCTCCCTCAGCCTTTCCATAGATTTAGAAGAACCTCGGCTCTGCTTTAAGAAATTTCTAATATTTCCTTTTCTGTTGGAAAGGTTGAGAGACACTGAAATAAAATTCTTCTCTTCACCCCTCAGCTGTTGCAGAACACACCTGGAATACTGTGAACACTGGAGGAGTCCAGCTTAAAATAGTGGCCAGCCTTGGACCTAACTGCTCTTTCCCTGTGTAACTATCAATTCTGTGGGGAGAAAATCCATCTCCTTCACCATTTTGCAACATTTAATTGTCCTCAACAAACAGCTCTTCTTTGAGGTCCAGTTCTACCACATTTTCCCTTGTGAGTATCCATAAAAGCTCTGTTGGAAACACTTCCTCAAGCCTTGCCCAACCTGCTGGAGCCTCTGCCATGGGCAGGACTTTTCCATGCTCATCTGCACTTCAACTTCCTTTTGGAAACTCTGCTTTTCTTTTGCTCATTCAGCATTCAAAGTTAATCTCTCCTATTACACTTAGACCTGGATATAAAGTTGGTTTGGATGAAAACTTTAGTAGCAACAGATAATTCCCTGTTTCCTTCATGCAGAGGCTCAGCTGGAGCCTTCCCTTCCCCTGTCAAATGCCTTGGAGCACTATTTATTTATTTATTAATATTTATCCAGGAGTGCTCCAGCACAGGACATCTGAGCTGCCTTCCTTGGCCTACTTCAGGTATTTATAGCATGGCTGGGCAAAGGACTCCGAGGTGAATGTGCAGATATTTCAGATTCCTTGAGGAGTCTCCCAGCCTGGGAAGGAGCCCCAGGTTTGAGCTGGATCAGGCACAAATCCTTCACAGTGCCCCAAATACCCTGCACTGTGAAGAGCAGGACCTGGCCCCAGACACTCACTATTTGTCCTCAAAAGTGTCCTTTAACACCTGAGCAAAAACACCGAAAGGAATAAAAATTACCATGCCCTAGAATATTGCAATTCCACAAAAAGAATCCCCTCAGGAAATGTTGTGCTGCCTGCTCTGTACTGATCTCTCAGAATTTCCAGTTCCATGATTCAGGATTACAACTGGAATTCTCTATTATTTTAGCCCACATTTTAGTATCAGCATGGGGGCACTAAAAGTACCACATCAGAGGTTGCTTTAAAATGAGGATTTAAGGAGGGCTATAAATCAAAAGGTATAACAAGGAAATTTAATAAAGATAACATTGTTATATCAAATGCAACATGGATTCTAATACACAAAGAGCAATTGTTTTTCCACATAAAAAGCTCTCAGCAAGAATTTTGCACACAGTGTGAAGCTAAGAATTACTAGAATAATAGTAAGTTGTTCTTGGAAATTAATTGAACAAATAATCTTTTTTATTATGAAGCCTACTAAAGATAAATACCCACGTACTGACACAGAGTCTAACTTTCTTCACCTTTTTACCACATTGGTGGCATTTGCTTTACCTCTTGCCTATAAACAATGAGGATTTGGGGAATACATCACAGAATAAAAGCAGAATATTATTACAGGGTTCATCAGAATTGCATCTTACACATGTGTACAGAATTAAAACTGTAAAGCAAAATCAAGTGCCAGAACAGGAACTGCCATTTGATCCTATCTTAATTTGTTGGTAACTGTGATGATGCTGAATATATGATGGAAAAAAATCAATTTTTCTGTATATATAATGGCTAATAATAATAATAATAATACACGAGGATGCTATTCCTCACTCGTTTTCAATGCTGCCAAGGGCGTTCTTGAAAGTAATTCCATATTTTGTAGTAAAATGCAAACCTATGGTTCTCTTTTTCACTGAGCAAAAGAAATGTTTGCATGAAGACAGGCAACATTTATGTCTCCTTGTCCTAACAGACAAATGACTTCATTAGTTCAAGGGAAAATGTGGCATTTCTACTTTCTCTCCAAAACCACCCACGACCTGAGTTTAAGACACAAACATAAACTTTTTCACATAAATTACTGCAAGTGCTGATGTCCCCAAATCAAATAATAATGGAGGAATATAACCTGACTGAAAAACAGCCAAAAGCTCAAACAAAGCAGCTGTAGACAACCTGGAGAGGCACTAAAAACTCTTTGCTGTTCCCACATGAGATCCCTGGTTCCAGAGCAATCCCTGTGGTACCACACACTGGATTCCAGTTTCAAGTATTAACCAGCTGCAATCTGTGGATATTCTGAGAAAACTTCACTAAAAACCAGTTTTGCCTTCCAGAAGAGTCCTGCAGCTTTTCCTTAGGTGGGTTGAGGGAAAAGATGCCCAGGACATGCCCTGCCATCCAGCAATGACATTGATGTTCTGCACACCAAGGACACCTCACGCCCAACCCAACCTCCTAAATTATTAAAGGCACCATTTTCTTCAAGCAACTTTTTCACCAGAAAATTCTGGGAACAGACACCTCAGCCCTCTCAGGTGCTCTTATCTATAATTCACCATCCCAGATTCCAGCTCACAGAACATTGACAGGGCAAACCACAACCTGGCACAGTCTCTGTCTGTGCAAGAAAACCGGCAGAAGTTGAGGGCACCACATCAGGGGCAATTTTGGCTGAGCAGAGGCAGCTGGTACAGAGAAAAGCAAGACATTTAAACATGAAGATCTGAAACTCTCTTCCTAAAAATGTAATTTACAATTCCAGCAACTAATCAGTTACTTGGAATAATGAAGGAAGCAAAGCTGCTTGGAGTTTTGAAACAACAGATGAAAAACATCATTTCCAATATGATCTGAACAAAACAGTCAAAATACAAGATTCATCTTCCAGGAAAGTCTCTTGGGAGTCATTTCCAATCACCACACTGCTGAGTTTGTCTGTTGTAACAGCAAGCATCTATGAAAGCTGGAAAACTTCAACATTTTCCAGCACTTTTCTTATTCCCTACAAAACCACAAAGTAAAAATGACAACATCTTGGAAAGAAACGCCATACACATCTTCTGGTCATGCAGATGTGTAATTTGACCATTTTTCCTTTGAAGTCTTTTCAGATAGAAAGCATCAAAGCCCAGTCCTACACAGCTGGAGTGACTCTAAAAACCTATTCCTGGACGTGTAATGGATTTTTCCAGACCCTCAGCACCACAATTGCCCCATCCCTGTTGACCCCATGTGAGGAAAATCTCATGTGTAAATGGCAGAAAAGTCCCTTTTCTGTGTGGGACAAGCAGGAACAGCCATGCACTGATGCATGTCTGCTCCTCTTCAGCGAGGACAGAGCTGGGTTCACACCAGTTTGGGAACTGGGATCACCCCAAAGATCCGTGCTGCTCTGCAGCTGAAAGCACATCACTCACATGTGGGCTGCTGTGGATTCTGTGAGTGGGTCTGGCTTCCATTTACAGGGCAATGGACACAAAAACAGCCCCAGCCAGCCACAATTTGGTTACTCAGTGATGCAGGGTACTGAATACCCCCTCAGGTATTCAAACCCTCCCTGTGCCACAATTTGGTTACTCAGTGATGCAGGGTACTGAATACCCCCTCAGGTATTCAAACCCTCCCTGTGCCAGAATTTGGTTATCCAGTGATGCAGGGTACCAAATACCCCTCAGGTATTCAAACCCTCCCTGTGCCAGAATTGGTTATCCAGTGATGCAGGGTACTGAATACCCCCTCAGGTATTCAAACCCTCCCTGTGCTGGGTCCTGCTCAGAGCAGGAGATTGCTGAGTTATTGCCATGCACTATCCCAGCTTGGAGATTTGAAATTTAGGCTCAGAAGCCTAAAGGCCCCTCAGATGTGGTCTGATTCTCAGCCCACATCCAGAACTCTTCCTTACCATGGAAATCCATGTTTGCACCTGGTGCTTGATGCAGGTTTACATGTTATAAAGCCCAGATGCCAGTTTAACTCTCTTACACTTTACAGCTGGTCCAGGATTTGTTCTGTGCTCTGTTATAAAATCTCTAATTCTTGCTCTAATTCTCTTCAGATTGTTTTTTTTTTTTCAATTGCAGGATCACCTCCAGTATTTCCATGACAGAAAAGCTCATTCAGAACCATGCTCAAGGAAGCTGCTGTGTGTCAGAGTGAAAAACACAACAGTGAAATATGTTCCCTCCTGTGTAGAGCAGCTCAAGCTTCTGAAGTACAAGCACTTAAATTAGGGGCAAGTGCTACTTTATAAAATCAGGGCAATATTTCCAGCGTTTGAAATGCACATTGCTGTCTCTGTTTTGGCAGAGACAATCTCTGCACTGTTCAAAATTAAATGCATTATTAGAACGGAACCAGATAAGATTTAAAATGAAATCCATCTCTCTCTTTCTCTGCACACCTGAATTTTTTGTGGGCAATTCCTTCAAATGTGGTATTCCCAAATGAACTTAATTTTGTTAACACAGTCTTCCAAATAGCCCAAGTTCTTTAGAAAAGCTGTGGTTCATGTTTTTCCATTGAAAAAAATTAGTTTGGGAATCCACTGTGTCCTGTGAACTATGTTCTGCCTTCCTTCTCCTTCTGCAAGCTTTGAAAAAAATAAAAATATCTCCCAGGTTTTTAGTCAGTTGGAAATGGTAACGTGGTTCATTGATTGATTGATCACCCCATATTTTTACATATATTTTAATAAAATCTCTTTTAAATTTTGGATCCCAGAAAGTTCTTAAGTACTTCAATAATTTTCTTTTTCAAAAGTATTATTGCTACTGCAGGTTCTGGGTGGATTTTTGCCAGAAAAGGGGTGGAAAGAGATGAGTAACTGCAATCAAATTCACTTTAAAGTGCTCCTTCTCAGAGTTAGATACTATAAAAAACATCATATATACAACATTAACAGCACTGTAAGTGTTTACAGAAGATATTCTGAGGGAAAGATTAAATTTTCACTCCATCTGAACACAAACACCTGGATTGAAGAAAAAAAATATGCTTCTATTTTGGGACATCAGAAGTCAGACTGGAAGCAAGAGAGAATTTTCAAGACTGTTTGCCAGCACATTAAATTGCAGGGAGTAGAACATGCAAAATTAAGTCAACGTGACACTGAGGAAAGGGGTTTTTACCCCTGCCAGACATAATTTCTGATACAATTAAACCACACCTACAAATTTTCTTTTAAGCCTGTTGCCTTACCACTCCCATTTAGGCTTTATTTAAGCAAATATTTCTTTAGAATTGTTTTATTAGAAGAAGTGAAATAAAGTTGTCAGCTCTGCAGGTGTTGTTTATCAGTTGCTGCTTCAGATTTAGGGAAGGGTCAAATATTTGAGTATTTCTGCAGACTGAAACTTCCATATTTCAAAAGGATTAGGGGGAAGCTCCAAGCACACCTCCCAAAAGGAGCAGTATGAGCAGCAGACTCCAGTTGGAAATCCAACAGAATTCCAGCTCAAAAGTAGATTCAAGTTAATGAATTCTTTGGTAACTTCAAGCAAATAAACAGAGTTGTTCATAAAAGACCAGGCCTCCTTGGCTCCTTTATTTAACAATTAACCCTCCCGAAAAGGAAACTCATCCCTAGGGAGCCACTGGCACCTTGGGCACAGCCCTGTTGTAAGAAGGAGTTAATTTGAATAAAACCTGGGCAATATGCTGCCAGTTTAGAGCAGTGGTGACCACTGGGCTGAGATCTGAACATCTTCAGGACCCTGCTGTCCCAAAGCTGGCCATGCTTACAAACCCACAGAGAGACCTGGATCTTTAACTGGCTGTACCTGGGAACGCAATTGTGCCTTAAACATTACACTAAAAAAACCCCAAAATAATCACAAAAACCCCAAACCCACCCAAGCCCCACCAACCTTTCCTCTATGAATTCCACCTGCAGCAGGTAAGACCATGCCAGTGGTGGGGTTTATCTGCACAGCCTGGGCTGTGAACCACATGAACCACAGCCAAACAGGAGCCTAAAGTGGCACCAGGTAAATTTGGCTCTTTCATTTCCTAAAAGCTCCCAGTGCAGCACTGTCACAGACATATTTTATGAAAAATCCTTTGGCCAGGATCTTTTCTCCTGGGAAGCTGAGAAGCTTCAGTTTCTCCATGTTTTGCTGCTTTGGAATGTGATTTGGAGAATTGTTTACCCAGCATCTGAAATTGTTTTTAGTTGGTGACCAATGACGGCCACCTGTGTTGAGGCTGTGAGCAGCCACAAGATTTTATTGTCATTCCATTTCTTTCCTTGCTGGCCTTCTGATGAAATCCTTTTAGTACAGTTTTAATATACAATTCTCTTTTAATACAATATATAACATAAAATGATAAATCAGCCTTGTGAAACATGGAGTCAAGATTCTCATCTCTCCCCTCATCCTGGGCCCCCTGAGAACACCACCACCACCACCTAGCCCGAGCTGTACAACAGCACCTTTGCTAATGGGGATGGGTGCATTAATTCATTTTTCCTGCCAGCTCTCCCACAATACTGAGCACAAGGTCAGGTGCTCTCCTCTGAAGAGACTCGGCCTTGCTTGTTAATTAGCACCATTTGCCAGCTCCTGTTAACGAGTTGTTGGTTCCTGAGTAAAGCAGGGCTTGGCTCTCCATGAGGAAACTCTGTCCTGAGCCTCCCACTCCACTGCCATGCCCTTATCTGCTCCTGACTGTGCCAACACCTCTAGGAACTCCTGCAGCTCCTGCTGATTAGAAACGTGCCTGAACCCGGGAATTATCCTCACATTTCACTTCCTTTACTGCTTCCCCAGCCCTTACAACACTTCCAGGCTGAGGGGTTTTTAAACACTTTTGGCTATTTTTAAATTGCTGGTTTTTGCTTTATCTGGTTTTGAGGATTAGGTGCAATCAGTCTTTTGTGGTGTGGGAAGAGCAGGAGCATTGCTGTAAACTTGGATTTGGAAAGAGAGAATAGTAGAATGTCCCTGGCTTCCTTGGCTTACACACTCTACTCAGCACAATTAATTAAGGTTCTATAAATTGCCATGCCAGAGTTCCTCCCAGTTCTCAAACCAAAATTACCTTGAGCGCTTTTCAACAAGTCTTAAGTAAGGAACAGTTGAATTTAAATAAAGATAATTTAAACAGAAGAGTATCTGCTAATATTATACCTTATCACATCCAATCTTTTCCTATGAAAACCAATTATCATGATATGAAAATAGTTTAACAACTAATTTATTTTATTTTAATAATCTTGATTTCTTAAACTGGATAGATTATTGCAGTTGACCAAAGAGTCAAAGCACCAAAATCCATTAATTTAAACAATATTACAAAAGTTTATCACTTAAAAAGGCTTTGTCATAAACCCTAAATGTTAAATTAATAATATCTTTTCTAAAAAGTATTGAAAACTCTTGTGATATGCCCAGAAGGAAAAACCTTAAATTATCTTGCTTAAGGAAGAAATAGAAATTGTATTTTGGATGTGAATAAAATAAGGTATAAGTCAGGGGAGAGAATGAAACAAAACCCAATTCTTTCATGTCTGGAAACACAAACACAAGTAGCCAATCTTCCCTGTCATTTAAAATACTGAGTTTCAGCCAGTAACTTTTACATTTAATTATCTCACCCAGTGAAAACAGGCAGAAGTTTTCAAAATTAATTTCTTATATAAATACTTCTCTTGACAGCCTTTCCAGCAAAGAGCAACTTAAATTTTTTTCAAAGATTCAGGAACAAAACCTGATCTCATTTTACACGGTATGAAAATCACTGTGTAATTTGGGTTTGGGGCAGCTTTGGGGTAGATTTGGTCATGGTTTTTTTTTCTTTTTAAAGCCACAAGACCAGTTTGAAGATCACTGCTGGCCTTAAAATAGTTTCAACTGGAAACTGGTCAATCCATTTACAGAAGACCATCTAACTCCTTGTTCCATGCACCTAGCTTGTAATTATCAACTGTATTTAATATCTCAAGTAGATTTATTTAAAGTCATCCTGAACTATTTGTCTTTAACAGTCAACACTGAATCTTCTGCCAAGAATTAATGTAGCCACAATCTCCCAGTTGTACAAAGGGACATTTGACTGATGCCACCATCCTGCAGAACAACCTCAGAGATAAGGGAGAGACAGCCCTTCCAAAAGGGCCAAGTTCAAACAGGAAAAACAGGCCAGAGCAAATAAAGGAGATGAATTCTGCCAAAAGGGCCAAGTTCAAACAGGAGAGATGCTCAGCATGACCTGATCAATACTTGATAGCACAGGGTCACCTCCAAAGGCTTGGGATGGTCAGAGAAAGTGGAGCTACCTGAGGCCACAAGGGTGATTTCACTACCATCTCAAAATCAGAGATATTTAAGACCATCAGGAAGCAGAAAAATTAAAAAAAAAAAAAATCAAAACAAAACCAAAAAAAACCAACAAAAAAAAGCCACCAAATCACCAAAAAAAATTAGACCAAAAAGGAAATGAGAACTAAAGGAAAATGTATCTGCAAAGAAATCGTAATCAATGGACAATGGAAGAAAGTCAAGAAAATTGAAGCAAGAATGTTTTGGAATGAAATAACAACAGAACAGAATTTCAATATTATTTTTTTCAAGTTGTCTATAAGCATAAATTCACACATGGAAGAGTCCACAAGAGGGAACATTATACTGAATTTTAAATGTGGAAAATGCAGATACTCATAACAGGGCAGCTAGATTACTTAAATTTATCAGGGAAACATTTCTATCATTGCTGACCACTCACACCAGCACCTGCATTTGTTCAATTCCACAAGAAAACATGGATAATTTGCCAGATTAATAAATACCTCCTAGGCATTACATAGTTTAATATCTTTTTGTTGTTCCTGTCAGCCATCACCAGTCCTTGCAATCCACCAAAGTTCCAACATTCCTGGGCAGTCCCAGGCAGCTGTGTTACCAATTTTTAATAACAGAATGAATTTTTGCAAAATATTTCAAAATTAAAACAGGCTTAAGCCTATTCCACTTCTTCCACCCCCCAAATTTAAGTGAAGCTGGCAATAATTTCTCATAACGATCCCATGGCAGCCTCCTACAACTGAATCTTTGAAGGAAGATTTAAGCAAGACTGAAGAAGCCCCCCAAATAAAATTCAGGACTTTCAAGCAACAAAGCAAGTTAAGAGGCTGAAAATAAAGGTAAGAGAGGAGGAAAGTCTCCCTAAACCACCACAAAATAGTGATAAATAATGAGAAATCCAGGGGGATTCCAAACTGGGTCCCAGGTTTGGGGAATGGATTCCAAATCCCTCATGTCAAATGGAGTTTGCTGTTCCAACACGAACAATGGCTGGACAGAAGAGATGCCAGAGGCTTGCAGAACAGCAGTGGGCTCTGCAGGGAGGGATGCCAGCAGTGCCCCCTGCACCCAGAGCAGGGCTGGATGTCCCCAAGGGGCATCTCCCACCCACACAGGAGGTGAGGTGTCCCTCAGCAGCTGCTGAGTGTGGGGACATTGGCAGGAGAGAGCAGAGGAGCAGACACAGAGCTCTGCCCACCCAGGGAACACTGTGGGCTGTCACCCACAGCCAGTCCCACCCGATTTTTGTCTGGAATTTGAAGCTGTGAGCTGCAGAGACATTCGTGTCAGCATCAATACTTTGGGAAAAGTGGGGCAGCAAAAAGAACTGCCAGCACTTCATGGCAAAACATGCCACACTGATAGCCTTGTTAAATAGGATTAACATCAGGAATTAAAAATAACATCTAGGTTTGGTGGGAAAAAAAAGAGGAAAAACTACTGATTTTACCTTAAGAGTCCTCATCTATTGCAAATGCTAAAACAAAGTTATTTTTAAATCTTTTCAAACTCTGTAGATCTCTTACCATGCCCACTCTTCAGGGCTGAAGGCACAAAATCTGTTTCTTCAAAGCCATTTATTAAACTAACCCAACCATTTATTATCCAGCCCAAAAGTGAACCCAGCTCACTCTCAGCTTGCTCGTGGTATTTTGGAGCAGTGGTGCACACACACTTTAACAAGCTGGGTGTATTTGTCCTCTGCTGAGGGCTCACTCCAAAACACTGAATAAGACAATTTGAGCTTCATGGCTTCTATCTGATCTTTCTTATTGAAGCAAGTGAGCTCAGCTGTGCTGAGGCATTGAACACAACCAAACCAGTTCATGGAAGGAAACATCACTGACCTGTGGCACTTGCTCAGCTAAAACTGCTCCATTTCTCTGCTAACACAACCAATTGTGCACACCCCTCAGTGTGCACCGTGGGCTTGGTGGAAAAGAGAGAAAAGAATGATCATTCCTTTAAAACTCACTTCTGAGGGCTCTGGGATTTACCTCGGGGGTTGCAGCACATGAGGTTTCACGTTCACAAGCAAGAGGTGTAACACAACCACTGAGACTTCCTTGGGAAAAAACCCAGCAACACATTTTCCCCAACTATCTGTAAATTTTAAAAAATCATTTGTAGAGTCCTTCCACACCCAGAGTTTGGAATCATCCAATAGACAACGCAGCAAAAATAAGCAGATTTATCATCCCAGGGCCAACTACAACTCTCCTGTAACAGCCTCATGTAGCACTGAGTTGTTGGAAATTATATGACTCTGACTAATTCGTTGTTTTAATTAATTGCAAGTAATGCCCACTTTTAGCCAACATTAGCTGAGTTTCTTCACAGATTGTTGTTGGATACCAAAGATACAGGGGAGATTAGGCCTGGAAAGCTGGAGAAAAAGGTGATAAAATGACTAAAAAATAGGGATCAAATTAGCATGAAGAGGAAAATATCAATAACCAATAGTGGACAGAATATTAATAGAGAGAATCATGTCACTTAGAACCAATGAATATCAATTTCTTTGCTAAAAATGCATAAATAAGTGAAAAGGTTTTGTATCAGCATTGCTGTGGAGGCTGGAACTTTGTCAGCCCCTCACCTCTGGGCCAAGATTGAAGTAATGCCTCACTAACTCTAAAAGGACAGTGTTACAGAGGGCTATTTTTCCCCATTTTGGGAGGATTTTGGTCCCATCACGGCTCCTGTTGGACACACCTGTGCCACTGATAGCCACCTCCAATTTAGCACCATGATCCCCCAGGTGATTGTGTCTGAAGTCTGGAAAGCAAATTGTTCTGAACACTTCATTGGGCACCAGTTCAGAGCCAGGGGGGCAGGGTGAGCTCTGTCACACTGTCCCTGCACTGCCACACACACCCAAAAACTCACTGGCTTGAGAAAACAATGGAACAAAGGAGCAGCCCGGGGAGAGCTGCACAAAGCCAGCAGGGGAGCACACCTGGATGTTTCCAGAATGTTCCAAGTTTACACCAGATTTCTGCAGCAAACGGCAGGGGGCTTTAAGGTATCTTGAGGTTTTTTTCTCAGTAAAAACTCAACAATTTGAGGAGTGAAAATCACAGGTTCTGACCTGGCCAGCATCTTCGCTCTTATTTTTCATTATCACCAACGAGGAGGGATTTTCTCCAGGGTTTCTGGGGCTAAAAGTCACCTGTAACACTACAGTTCAAAGACAGGCAGAGATTTTGGCTGCAGATGTCAAGCTGGATGACCTCTGCTGTCCACAGAAAACCATGCAATAGCCACAACCCCACTGGCAAAGCAGAATGCTGATGCAATGCAGCAATTCCTATTACTGTAGGATTTCAAAATGAAAGTAAAACAACTTCAGGGTGTAATTAAAAAGCAAGCAAAAGCAAACTAGAAAAGAGAGAACAGAATGGCTCAGAAAAGAATGACCATTGCTCTAAAACTGAGCCCCTGTGCCAGGGAAAGGAAGGGGGCCAGCACATGACTGGAGTGAGGCAAACCCAAGGAAACCCCTGGAGCCACCCAAGCTTCCAAACTGAGGCAAACACTTGAGACTGCCAGGAAAAATGCAAAAAATCCACGTGGATTGTTTAGGGAAAGAATTAACTTTGGTACCCAGAGTAATGCTAAGATTCTAACTGCACAGCTGCCCTGCTGTTCCACAGCATTCCCATATATTTTTTTTCCATATTAATGCTGCCACAGTCCTGAACAAGCAGCACTCAGCTTTTAGGATCCAAGGAGCTGTGCCCTCACTCATGGAGTATCCAGGTATTCACTGGATGCTCCTGGAAAACTCTCCTCTTTTATTCTGTACCTTCTTCAAGGACAAGCTCACCTTTTGAAGCATACCTGTAAAGAAGTGGGCTATTCCTTCTCAACTCCTCTCCAGTGCTAATCAGAGGAAAAGAATCATGACAGCTTCTGAACTACTCCATACATTTGATCAGTTTTCCTTCCCAATACTCATTTTTTTCAGACTTTTTGTACCTCAGAGGACTGTACCTCACAGTGAAATAGACTGTGGAAAGTGCTGGGGAGGAGAGATTGACACAAAATGCAAAAGGAATAATGAAAGGAGCAGCACAGCCTGTGGAAGCTCAGGTTTGTGAGTCTAGCAGAACTGACTCAGCTCACAATCCACACCGGAAAAGAGTATCTGCAGTCTCTGAAGAATTTCATTTGAAAGCAAGGAGGAAACAAGGGCTAGTAAATGCTATTGTTACAGAAATAGCAGCTCCATACACCCAGCTATTTCTATTACACAACTGAAATGCTCTGCATTTAATAGAATCTGTGGCTGCTTTGCCAAGTTCTGGACTGGCAATTAGGATGGGACACTGAAATGCATTGTTTTACCAGCTCCGAGGCAAGGACAAGGAATGGGATTTATAATGAGCATTCAGAGAGGGTTTCTTCCTTCTTTAAAAGTTAAAAAGGAAGTTACTATACCCTGCTGAAAGCTGTGCCAGAGAATGTCATCTATTATCTGTGAAAACAGGTTCTTTGTGTCTGAGGTAATCATCAGCTTTTCAGGATGTTGGGGAGGCTGCTTTCTCCTTACACCTTGCAGGATCTCAAGCACAGTTTCCAGAACACCTACACAGATGTGAAAAAAAAAAAACTCCTGGAGCTAGAGGAGAAATAATTTCTAGAGATACTTCGAAGGCAAGTCAGAAACTATGAGTGTACCACATTAAAGGAAGTCAGCACTGAGGGAATGCAGATATGTTTGTCTTGGAAGCACATTGAGCTGACTGCCAAAAATACATATTTGGCTTTATTTTCCATTCACCTTTATAAATAACAGGCATGTCAAACACCAACCTCTGACTTCTTAGAAAACAAATGGAAACAGTAAATTTGAACAGTCTAGATTGGAAGGGTGAGTAGTAATTGCAAAAGGGACAGGAGACAGGAAATCATTACTGCACCTAACACTGGTCTTATCCCAAGTCTGCTGATATAAGTTATCTTCAAAAGAAAAATAACCATTTAATCATGCTAATTCTTCTTGCAGGGCTGCTGAGCTTACACTCAGTGAAGCCACTGCCTCATTTTATCAAAAAAAAAAAAAATATAGCACAATCCACTTTCATGAAAACACAGAAATGCAATCCTGAATAAAAGAAAACCAAAATCCAGCATTTCATTATTGTGAGGAATGGCATTTTCATCACCTGTCCAATCCACTGATGATCCTTACAAAGACTTTAGCAGCAAAATTTCCCAATTTCCATGGTTCAGCTGGAAGCAACATCACTGCTAAGCAGTGACACTTGGCAAAATATCTGAGAACAGCTAACAGAGATTCAAGTAATGCTTTTACCTCTACATTTTAAAGGAAGCAGGTTTTTGCACCCCTGTAAGTGCCAGTTGAGACAATGAATTAAGAGCTGTGCTCTTGCTGCAGGGCCAGTCCCACCAGGACAAAACCACTGCATGGCAACTCTTTGCTTTCACAGGGCACTGACAAAACCAGGCAAAAACCCTTCTCTGTCTCTGATACACTGCAAAGGCAAAGCTTAATTCCATCAAGGGCACACTGGCTCCATCGATTGGATTATTCATTTGGTGTAATGGACTTTGCTTTCTTCCTGCAGCCTTCTCAAAACAAGAACAAAATGAAGATAAATCAGCTCTCACTCAAGGCTGGCAGTCTATAGATATTTATGGATTTCTGAGCCCTGCAGTACAACAGGAGGGAGGCATTCCCCAAGGATGTTTTCTTCTGCAGTCCTGTTACCTTCCCAGCAGCTGCCCAGCGCAGGGACACAGCAAGGAAAGGCTGCAGCCACCCCTCCCCTTCAGGTCCATCACTGACCCAGCTTTGCCTTGCCCAGCACAGGAGCCACTCTGACCCCACAGCCCAGAACAATCCCTGTTTGATCCTCCAAGCAAAGGCCTAATTGCCACTTTCCAAGGGAGCAGCGCCAACGCAATCCCAGTTTGCCACTGGGCCAGCTGACGTGGCCTCCATGGATCACAAAGACCATTTCCCCCCTCGTTACACTCTGCCCATTACGTTGCAGGCCTGGCCTCATCTTTTTCTCACACAATGAATGAGCTGATTATGCCAACAAACTCAAACCACTACTCCTACGAATGAGATTACAGGTTTATCAACTGCCCCATAAAATGGCAACACTTTCCATCTCTTTTTAATTCAGCAAAAAGGGGTTGGCTCACTGTATTGCATCACTGCATTCAGATCAAGGAGAAACTTGGGGCACAACACGTTACGGAGAACGTTGACCTCTGATAAGCTCTTTACAAAGAGGGAAAGAATAACAGAAAGTTGCTGGGCCAGGTTTTCCTTTGACTTACGACACATTGTAGTTGTAATTGAGGTAACTACACTGAACAAACACTAATCCTGTGCAGAATAGGTACAAAAAAATTCACATTCGTTTATTACCCTGTTATTTAAATCTGAGGTACAAGAGCAGAATGTATGTCTGTGGTCAGTACACCCTGCCTACATGTATTTAATGTCTTGGAGGGAAAAAAGGATTTCAGCTTGCATGGAAAAAGCCTCCTTTCTAAGCATTGCACCTGCTGAGGTAAGATAATCGTTGAGAGGAAGATGATGTCCTGGGTAATCACATAAATAAATCAGCACTGACCCCAGAAAATCTCTGATGCTGCCTAATAGAAAAAGCAGAAGACACTCTCACTCTCTTTCTGCCCTTCCTGGCCTTACTTTAAAGCACTGCCTGTAACCCAGAGAGAATCTTTTTGCAAGCAATTTAGGATCCTCAAAGGGCCAGGTATCTTTTTCTTTTTTTTTTTTTTTGAAGCTTTATGGGGAAAATGCATCATGCAATATCTCTCTAGTTCTCCACAAGTAACTGAGCAAAGCCAAAGTAAATCAGCAAGTGGCACGACATGCAAGAACCCAGAAACAACATGAGCAATGAAATTGGACTTATCACAGAGAAAAATCTGAGCCATTCATTTGAGATTTTTATGTTTGGGTAACCTTTGGAAGAATGTTTGCTGTTCCATTATACAAACAATGGAAATATTAGATAAGGAAAAGAAGTACCATTGCCAAGAAAGCTCCATGCACCCCTTCCAAATCACGAAACATGGAGATGTGATTTTATGGAAATATAACATGCTGCCTGCAGCAGCAGTGTCAAAGGTACAGAGCCATTCCTGCCAACCCCAGTGGGCCCAGGGAGTGCAGCTCAGGAACCCCTGGGGCAGCACATCTGCCTGGCACTGCCCCAATGACACATGGGGACTCAGGAGCCAAATTCAACCTCCCTGAGGCCAAGCCTTGCAGCTGGGCCAGGCCTGCTGAGCAGGACTGAGACAGCCCCAAAGTGTGCCAAAGCAAAGCTGCCACGAGTTATTCACACAGAGCCATCCCTGCTCCCTCTGCTCCAGCCTTTCCCAGCCCGCCAGGCGCCCCGTGGCAATGGCACTCCTGGGAATGGGGACAGGCCCAGAGCTTCCCACAGAGCAGAGCTGCAGAGGGCCACCAACAGGGATCCAGGGCTTGTCCCTGTGCAGAGGAGGGGCAGCAGGAGTCCCTGGGTGCCACAGGGGAGGCTGCAGAAGGGAAGCCCCTGTGCACACTCTGTGCTGTTCCCACAGCCAGAGAACACCTCCAGCTCCCACAGAGATAAAGGCAGAGAATCACAGAATTATTTGGGTGAGAAAGGACCTTTAAACCTTGTCCAGTCCAATCCCTGCAGAGAGCAGGGACACATTCAGCTAGGTCAGGTTGTTCAGAGTGCCATCCAAGCTGGGGTTAAACATTTCCTGGGGTGGGCATTCCCCACCTCTGTGGGCAGCCTGATCCAGTGCTTCACCACCCTTTTTGTATGAAATTCCCTCCTTAGACCTAATCTATATCAACCTTCCTTCAGTTTAAATCCATTACCCCTCTTCCTATCACAACAGGTCCTGTAAAACATTTTCCCCTAACTTTCTTACAGGCCTCCTGCAAATACTGGGAGACTGCAATGGCCTCTGCCTGGGGTCTTCTCTTCCCAAGGGAGAACAAACCCAGCTGGGATACACATGAGGGGTTCTGCAACTGCAACTTCCAAATGAAGGAGCATCCAGGACCCCCTTCCTCCCTTCCTAGCCAGCCCCTCATGGACAGAACCAGACCTGCATGGACGGAGGCAGCCCCATCATGGACGGAACCAGCCCCTCATGGATGGAACCAGGCCTTTATGGACGGAGGCAGCCCCTCATGGACAGAACCGGCCCTTCATGGACGGAACCAGCCCCTCATGGATGGAGCCGGCCCCCTCATGGACAGAGCCGGTCACCTCACGGACGGAACCAGCCCCCTCACGGATGGAACCGGCCCCTCATGGACGGAACCGGCCCCCTCACGGACAGAACCGGCCACCTCACGGACGGAACCGGCCACCTCACGGACGGAACCGGTCCCTCACGGACGGAACCGGTTCCCCCATGGCCAAGCAAAGGTCCCTGGGAGCCTGCTGGGGCACCTGGGGGCAGCCAGTGCCCACTGATGGAACCACAGGAAAATGCCAGGTTATCCAAGCTCTCCCCAGCTCAGCCACACCTGGCACTGCACGAACAGCCAGGTGAAATATGAGTTTCAAGTTCCTCCATGGGGCTTTTCCGTGCAAGGTAGGAAAAGGCCCAGCGAGGCCTCGGCCCTGCTGGTGCTGAGGGGAATTTTCATGGCCAGGGCTGATTTCATTGTTCAAACCAAACTTTCCATGTGGGGAGAACGTGTACAGATAAGGGCTGGATGGGGACTTGGAGCTTGGCTGCTGCCTGGGGGGTGGCAAATGGGCCTGAACTACAAGAGATGTTTTGATAGCACAGATAAGGATGAGGAATTAGGCAGTGTGGTGGTCCAGAGAGAGGATGAGCGGGTCTGCTCCTACAGGGCTCTTAAGGTGCTGCTTTGAAGGTTTCCAAAGTATTTCAGCTCAACATCACAAAGAAATTCCTCAAATCTACTTTCAGACAGCTGGCAATGTTCCTTTAAAAGAGATTATAAAATCAATCAAATATTATCCATCTTCACCTTAAATGTAAAATAATGTAAGATCTTGAATTTCTGGATAATATTTAATGGTTTATACATGACCAAGTGTATTCTTTTAATAATGACAATTATGCTATCACCAATTTCTTTACATTCATGGTCTGTTTTGACAGTGTGTTAAAATAAAGCTCAGTCTCTAACACTCATCGAATAATTATTTTATATTTCTATTTTAAAATTCTATTTGTCTGAATCAAGTATTTTTCATTCCTTTCTCAATTTCCTTTCCAAATTCTTTGCATCTCTGTAGCTGATTGAACACAGTAGTGCACCTGACTGCAATTCAGAGTGAACCAGGAGCAGCTTCCAAACAGACTATTACGTTATTAAAGGTGCATTTTCATAGAAGCAAGTGTGAGGAACCAAAACTAATGAGTATTAAAAGCAGCCGGTTAATTTTGTTACATTCAATCTTTCTTCATCTTCTACCTCATCGTTAAAGTTGTGAAAGGCTTTTTAGATTGCAATAATGAAAAATAAACACACCTCCCCAGCCAGCCCAATTGATTCTCAGCCTGTATCTCCACACACATTTGAAAAGAGAGAACTTCTCTGGTAGCACAACTAAAGGCAGTTGTGATGATTAAAAAGTCAACTTCTACAGTAAAAATATCATCAGTTAATTGTGAATTGATATGTGTCTTTCCATAAAACCTTTTCATGCTATCCTGAGACCTACAGCCAGAAAAAAGCCCCACAAAATGAAGTTGAAATGTTTTCCCTCAATGCACTCCACTAGCCCATTTCTAGAACAAAGTACCAACAGAAAGACTTCTTCTGTCATGCTGTAACATCATCACCACCGTGTAACACCTCCTGGAGTGCCTGTATGGGGGGTGGTTGCACAGATACCACCATGGAAAGGTTCTTTCTTCATTTAAAAATTAAAAAAGCTTCACTCTACTGTGCTGGGGCACAGCCCCAAGGCTGCCAGAGCTCCAGGAGCATTTGGACAACGCTCTCAGGGATGCACAGGGTGGGATTGTTGGGGTGCCTGTGCAGGGCCAGGGGTTGGATCAATGATCTCTGTGGATCCCTTCCCACTCAGGGTATTCATCATCCTACAAGCAGTGAATTCACTTTTTACATGCACTGGAAATTGCAGCATCCAAGTATTTTTAGCAAGAAATCAGGGAATTTAATTCACTGACACGGTCCTATAAGAAATAAACATTTTTATAAGGGAAAGTAGATGAAAAAGTTGCTGTAAATTGGTGGGTGCTATATAAAATTGTGGGTAAATATAGTTAAGTATTGGAGAGAGTGGATTCCAGTCTCATTTGGTATTCATCCAACTAACTCATCCCATTTTACCAGCTGTCCTTTATAAGGTATCACTGATGCTCCAGTGGGCCTCGGAGACTCCAATTGCATGGAAAATTCTACAACTGTCAGCACAGCTCTGCCCAGGGGGGGATTCAGCATTGTTTTGCAAAGTGACAGGGCTAGATCCTGCCTATATGTGGTATTCCTGGGATAATGAAAGTGAAACTAATCTGAACATAAATATTTTTAAAGCAAATTCAAGTCGACACATATGTGTATTTTTTCATATAAATTATTTCCATAGATTTTTGGGAGGTTCTTTTCATGAGCACTTAAATGGGAGCTTTTAATTATAATATAATCACTTTAGGGCAGGAAATCCCTCAGGCATAACTGAGAGCTGGGATCTCCACTGCATCTATAGCTAAAGGAGCAATCAAAGAAAATTTAAAGGAGAGACTGGAATCTTGTAACCCATAATAATATTATTAATTCATTCAGCATGCAAATATTATTCTACTCAACATCCAGCAGACTTCCCCAGCTCCATGCTGAATTGAGACAAGGTTCACTGGGAAATGAGCCTCACAGCAGAGTCAATGGCATCTGAGTCACAAATATGATGTCTTAACTTGAGAAGTTCAGGGCCTTTAAAACAGTCTGAGAAAGCACTTCTAAGGGTGATTGATCCTGCCAATCCATAGGTGGGACATCAAATATTAACATGGGAAATGAATTGAGTCAGCTCTGAGCTCATTTACTACTTCTTGCTTTCTAAATAATCCAGTAAATTCCGTTTAGGCCACATTTTACCAAATTATCATGTCCCTGCTGTCAGGAAACATTTTTTTCCTCTGCTCTGGTATCTGTTTCAGCCCTTATCCCACAAAATTACAAGGATTTTATGCAGCTAAATTCTGGAAGATCTTACAAGGCAAGGAAGAACCAAGTTCTACAGTCAGGTCCTTTTTACTCTTTCACAGTCACCCAGGACTCCTGCTCAGCCATTTGTTTTTTTCAAGAAGTGCCCTGCAATAATTCTTATTTCATATTTCCCATAAAAGCCTGTGAGATGTGCAGCACACCAAAGTATGAAAAACAAAGGAAGTTCAGTGAACTATGCTTCACTAAAAATGATGCCTGGTTGGAAAAGTGATTTTGGGGCACTGTAGCAAATTGTGGTTTTTCACAAAGGTATTCAATCAGGAATCCACAGTTTGCTGCAGAGACCAAAGGATAAAGCTAAATATGTCAATAATTAATTTTTAAATCATGTCTGCTTGATGTTAGAATTCCATTTCCATGTAAGAATTTATTTTTTTTTCCTCTAAGAATAGTCATGTCTCCAAGAATATCCTCTTCAATGAGCTTGGAATCAAGAAAAACAATGGTTTGGGACTTGGAACTAAATATAAGCTTATATTTGCCATAAGCCTTTAAAGTTCCTCGGTGATGGATACTCTCTCTCCAGTGAAAGTTTCCAGAGTTTGACAAGACAAATTTCAGAGAATTTTTCCAAGCAAAACAATCAAAAATAAGATGTGTGACTGGGAATTCCTATTATGTGATCAACTTGGTAATTAAAACCCAGCGGAGCCTTGCCGATTCCAAGGCTATGCTGATTGCCATTTGAAGCTGGAAAGGTTTTTCCCTAATGCCACAAGTGATGAAGTGCACGTAATGCTTGGAGGAAAGTTACCTTATCTGCAGTATCAGATATAGATTACTGCTGGAGTCAGTGTGCCACGCTGCTGGATCCATGCACCCTGTTCCAACGTGAGGAATTGAGTTTCCCTGATGTCATAAATTGAACACATAATGCAATTACCATCTCCTTTGAAGTTCACATTGACCAGGTAACCACTAGAATGAGTTGGCAAAACTTGACTGAAGTCACCGCCACGAGCTCGGCTCAGACGGAGACTTCAGCTTTGACTTTCTGCAAATGTGGAACTCTTGAGGCTGAGACATGATAGCTGCTCCTCTGGAACCCCTCAGCTGGCTAATTTATGGCATCACACTACAATTGACATGTTATGATCACACCAATAATTCCAGACTTTGAGGCATTTAAACACTGGAGGTAACTAAATGATTAATTTTAGAAAGAAGAGAATGGAAAAAAGCCAAGACTTCTATCTTCGTGAAAAAGAAAAGAACTTGAAATGAACATCTTGGCTACTTTACAAGACTGCAGAAACATTATAGACTGAAAGACTGTGTAATTTCCAAAAGTGTTAATACTCCTTGGAGATGAAAATACGGTGACAAAAATAGAATTCTTAGAATAAACAGAATTTCACTTGCACTTGAAGAGAAAGAAAATTGTATGAGGAGAGGGCAACATTGCACCATTGTCAATGCTTTAGGGGAGCTATTCGGTTTGAGCATTGAAACCCAGGACTAATAAATGATCAAGTAGAAGTCTCTAAAAAGACTTAGGAAAATAGATACTGGAAGGTTACGATTGGTAGTATTAAACATAAGAAAGCATGGAGCTTAGTGTAACACACAACAGAAGTGCAACTAATAAAAACATCAATACAATCACAGACTGATGATTTCAGCAAATTATCTATGGTAATATAATAAGTGAAGATTAAGTAACCTATATATAAACGTAAAAAATATATTGATCTACATAGTAACATAATGTGCATCTCAGAAAGTCATTTCATACTCTCAAGATGTCCAAATACCTAAACGCTGTTTTGAAGCAACTATTTTGCACTTCTTACCCCCAGGAGCAGAGAGATTCAAGTTTCTTTGCATTCCCTAAAACATGTGCTGATTTTTTGTGCCACTTTATGGAAGAATTAATACATGTAGCTGTTAGACAAGAAGCACTCCTTTCACCCTCATGCTATAGCTGGACTGCTTTACCTTCCTGCTTAGAGGACTCTTGATTAGTTATTGTTGGGAATAATGGCAGCACCATGAGAATTCTGTTTCAGGTAGGAATCAAAACCTCTTTTTTTGCTGTCTGGAGAGCATTTACCAACAAATTCCCCTAATTCAAGTGAAGTGAGAAGTGCTTACCTTCTGTTGGTGATGTCTTCAGATGTCTGCAGAGCCCCTCTGTTTCTCCATAAGTCTCTTTAATTTTACTACTGCTTCTGTCCCTCGGAGTTCCATGAGGGAGCGCAGTTCCTGCAGTGTGCACCCAAACTCTCCTGCATGGTTGGCCTCATTTCTTTGGTTCTTGGAATAAAATCGCTATTTGTCATGTCACCCATCGTGGCTGGTTATATTGCTCCCACTCGTTGTAGTTGGATACAATCTTAAAACTGTTTTAAAAACTGGAGGAGAGGAACCTCGAATTCCAAAATCGGAGAGAGAAATTAAAAGAATCCCGGCGTGTGTCCGCGCGAGCGACGTGGAGGATGCCCTGGCGTGGAAGGTGTCCCTGACAGACTGGAGGTCACAGAACGGCTGCTCTCAAGGCTGCAGACCAGCTCCACTCCATTCACCATTTTCCCATTATGCTGCACCCAAGCTGTAGAAATCTACATGGTCATTTCTTCCTCTGGACCTTTGGGAAGAAGCAGAAAGGACTCATTACAAGGGGGATGGTGTCAGACGGGTGGTGGCATCCCAGAGGAGCTGTGCAGCACCACGGTGGGGTGTCCTGGAGGTGCTGCAGGTGGCAGCATCCACCTGCAGCATCCACCCCAGGACAGCACCGGCTCTGCCTAGATAAAGCTCCCCACGGCTCGAGCACCAATAGCAGCGCTGCTCGAGTCCAAAGAGCAGCCGCTAAATGAGATAAGTCATGAATATTAATTAGTGAGCGATTAGCCCGGCGTGCAGGATGCTCCCCAGTACGTGCTCTGCTCCATACGGCCACCCGGGCTGTCCTCTGAGCAGAACAAAGGCTCCCTGATAAGGCTCCGAGATTAACAACGGGTTAAACCCTACCAGTTTTCATAATGGGTTTAAACAAAACTGGTTTTTTAGCACAAAGGCAGTGAAACTTGGGGAAAAACCATAGAGCCACCATGACAAATGCAGAATATATTTAATACATTCCACTCGCAGTCTTGCCTTCTGAGCAAGCGAGCACAGCATGGATGCTGTGGGATGTCTGGGTTGGAAGAGGCAGAGCTCTGTATGAGGAGCCCTTTCCCCTGAGCCCAGTCACCACCAGTCACCACACACACACAGGATGCTGCTGGGCTCTCTCTTTTTTCTTCTTTTTCCCTTTTTTTTATTTTCTTTTTTATGTGCAGTGTTGAACGAGTCCCGTTGGACCATCTGGGAGACAGTTGATTACTTGCTAAGCCAGCCTTTAAAACCTGTTTCCCCTTCCCATATTCTAATGAAGTTGGTTTAAATACTGCTGAAACCAGCTATTATATTTGGCACGCAGAGTTTAACAGAGATTAACGGTTTCTTTTTTGCCTCAAGCGGGTTAGTGCGAGTGCACTGGTCTAATCTAGAGGTCTCAGAATCGTTTTCATAATAAAAAAGATCTTTCAAAGGGCACCCCAGCAGCCTAATAACTGACCAACCTGTCACAGGCAAAGGTCACCCATTGAACTTTCTAGGCACAGCAATCCCCAGTGGAAATTATATATAAATGCCCAGATAAAGCACATCAAGAGGAGCCCAGTGCCTTTCAAGCCTGGGTTTATATTTGTGCAATAATTTTAATCTCCCACCCAGCTACAGCTGAGGTAACACATAGGGTTTGCTATTTCCCTCTCTGAGGACGTGCCATTGCTCTGCAGTGACAAAGGTCAGGCCTGGGTGAGCACTAATTTGGAGTTTGCTCAATTAACAGAACTGAACCTCTACCACCCCTCCTTTACAGCTTCAAACCTCAACAATTCCTTTGATTTCTGTGGAGGAAAAAGTTAAACAAAACAAAAAGGAAGTTCAAGTTTCACTATGATATTACAGTCCAAAATTCAAATACCAGCCAACTGCTACACATTTCTTCCACCCATCCTATTTACTGATGTATCTTCTGGTGCTAAAACTTCTGCCACCCTCAATTTCACATACTGCTTTCCACATTCACGAGATGAGAATTTAACACAAATCTTTTACAGGAAACAACAAAGAGAAACTCGAAGGAGCAATTAAAAATGGTTTTTATTTGCCAAGCAGGAGATGGTGAACCACACTGCTCTCCATGGCTGCATCCTGGGCACTGTTCAGCCTCAACCCATCCCCAGGTAATCCCCTATGTACAGCAGGAAGAAAAGGCCTTACTCACACTACTGCTTTGTCTTTTTGTAAACAGGATGGATCAGAATTCTGAACAGAAATAGCATCAGCCTGCAGCATTATGGGGAAAAAATTGCAGGCCAGAAATGTCACAGATGCCCAGTGAAACAGGCTTCATCCCAGGAGGCAGCACAGGGCTCTCCTCCCTACCAGCAGCATCCCAGGCTCTGCCTGCTGCCAGCCACAGCAAAATGCAGATTGAGATGATTGTCAGAAAGGCTACAGTGATGATAACGAATAGCTGAAATAACAGGCTGCTCTTTACTTCCAGTGGTTAAAAAAAAACCAAATAATGTCTGTTCCTAAGTGCAGTTCAGGGTTTTGAAAGCTGGGCATCTCAAACTGGCATGATTTGAGAAGAGAAAAGATGGAAAAAACATTGCTCTAGTAAAAAAAAAATCTTTTTAAACATTGCTTCAAAATAAAATTGTTCTTAAACTGTTCCATAATACCATAGAGAAAGACAATTTTGAGTGTTTTGAAGAGACATCTACCAATTTCATTTCTGATGCAAAGGCTACTAAACACAGCATCAAAGATATTTTCTCCATCATCTTTCTGTGGGATGTGTCTGCTCCTCTCAATCAAAGCATCTCTTTAGGCTCCCTGTGCTATAAATTAATTTATTTTCTTCCATTCTTAGAAATCCATTGTCATTTGTCAGCCACAGTGCTGACAAGACAGCGCTGCTGCTTTTCAGCATGACTCATTTGCCTGCTTAATTTTTAATTTCACCTCCAATTAAATATTAACCAATAAACAACAAATATGAAGTTTACACTTCCCTCAGAGCTCCGAAACCAAATCTCGGCAGTCTGTGCTGCTCATGACTCACCTAATGCTGTGCCACCAGGGAAACACCACCTCATGGTTCTGAGGGGCAGATGGAGGAACACAGCAGGCCCTGAGCGTGACTGACATTATTCCCTGCTACTGCAGCTCCCTAATCCCCTGAACAGGATCCTCAGGCTCCATCCCATCCCAAAATTTCTCCTTGCCAAAGCCAGGCTGCTCTCCAGGCTGGCAGCACTGACATGCCACCACCTCACCCCTCCTACTGGTGAATATTGAATATTTCTTCACCAAAACCTGAGGAATAGAAAAGTTGTAGCTGGCAGTGGCAATATTCTCATCATGGGGCTTTGCATCTCCAAAATACATCCAGTTACCACAAATGGGGAAATAAGAGTCTCATCCACAAGAAATTACACTGGGTTTGGGTGGGTTTTTTTTTTTTTTTTTTTTTTTTTGTTTGCTGGTTTTTTTGGATAGAGGTGAGGGAAGGAACTATTTTTCAAAAAAATTCATAATATTGATATTTTCAAGACATTCTATGTATTGATGTTTTTAAGATGTTCTAAGTGAACTACCAAGAAATTCTGATTAAAGGAGGTGATACTGCACATTTTTCCATCCAAATTCTCAAATATGCAATGACCATGACCCAGTAAATAAAGTGAGCTGGATTTCATACTCTGGGTGCTGCTTTCACTGCTCTATCCATGGTGGGCTTAATCCATACCCAAACTTCCTGGAACATGAAGAGGCCCCATCCCCAAGCCCTGAGAGCAGGGTTTGCTTTCCACACCATCCTAGAACAGGGGCACCTCCTCCAAATCCTCCAGATTTGGTCTCATCATTCCCTGTGAGAACAACTTCTAGGGAAAATGTCCCTCCTCAGACACGTTCAACAAAAGAGAAATAAAAAGCACTAAATTAATTTCACACACAACAGCAGTTGGTTTTCCCAGACTAAAGCAGTCACTTTTAATGAATGTTATTTGGGTTTACTTATTCTTCCCAATGCTTCTGAAACTAGAAAACTGAATCAAAGAAGTCCCAAAGTGCAGTTTGTAAACAACAGATTGCTGTGGAGCAGAGATAAAATCCCAGCCCACTTAGATACAACTCAGGCAATAACAGACTTCACACACAAAACACCTGAGCAAAAAAACCACCATCCTTATTTTCCTCATTTAAAAGTCAGAATCTCAGTCTGGTTCTTCTGGAATCTTGTCAAAGATGGATTTTTGTTGTACAAATGCAATATAAACTTGAGCTGGCTGTTTAGTTGGGTTTGTTTCTTTTTTCTTTCTCCAGAGTTGCTGTGTCTGGGGGAAGAGGCTTCCAGTCCTGTAGAGCCCAAGTCAAATATTTTTAATCTCCTAGCTGCTTAGAGGAAATGCATGCCAATTAAAACAGAAGCAATTTGGATGAGCTAACTGCAGGCCTGCTGGGAAAACTATTCTTTGATTTCCCTAATCAGGAAAAGTCTCATCTTGGAAGCTTGTAAATATTTTCACAGTGTGTTAGAATGGAGATATCATCCCCAAGTATTCTGACATCTGATTTCATTCAGGCTTCTACTGGCAGGAAAGTTAACAGCAACTTAATGAACCAGATTTCACCAGAGCAGAATCCCAAGAGTTGCATTTCACTGTCCTGAAAGTCTGGTCAAATAATGGATTAAATGAGTCAAAAAAAAAAAAAATATTTTTTAATTTTACTGTTTTCTCTAAAATTCTGGCAACCTTATTTCAGAGTTTGCTGTGAGGAGCTGTTTGAATTACAGGTTAAAGGATGATTCCCTCTCACTCCTCATCAGCTGAAAGGTGGCACACGCAGCTGCTGCTCCAGGAATTAAACTGAATTAAACTCAGGGAATTAACTGTTCCCACCCTTTCATAGGGAGCATTTCTGTCCCACTTGGACTTTATTTGGCTGGAGGTAAAATTCCAGCTGAACCCTCTAGACACCCCCGAGTAGGGGTGAAATACACATTTTAGTGGGGGCATAACCAGATTAATCTGTATTCACTGACACCATTCCTTATGGTGTGTACTACAGTGTTCATGTACTACAGTGATGCTACATGAAGAGGATGTTGGAGAGCAGCTCCTCGCCATCATCTCCAGAGAAAATATTGAAAATTTCTTCCTTGGGCTGAAATGCCTTTCTTTCTCCCCCAAATTATAGTACTGTCCAGTCATTACAATTTCAGACCCAGGGGACAAGGATAAAAAATCCATAAAAGAGGAGCCTTAATAAAGCAGGACTGGAAGCAGATTTAAGGGAATGTCCCCTGGAGTCTGAGCAAAATCATCTGAGATATTTTGAGATACAGTCCTGGGAGCAGCAGGGTGACAAGTGATTGCAGAGGATGCAAACCTCACAGCTGACCTCTGCCAGGGGAAAAGAGTTGAGAAGGAAAGCCAAAACCTGCTCTGTGGAGGCCTGCAGATATGTGAAATAAATCAGGTGTGGCTGCGGCATCTTTGAATGACAAATCCAAAATGTCCATCCATTAGGGACCACAATCTTCATGGAGCAGAATGAGGAAAGGATTCTCTATCCAGCAGCCAAAAAAGCTGATTAAATGTACCCAGCAATGCCTAAACTCAGACTCTCTCAAAAGAAAAAAAATTCAACCGTGCTGACTTTGAAGTTCAATTATCAGCAACGCACAAGATGCAGAAGGAGCTAAGGAAAAACACCATCTGAATAAAAGCTGGTTGGCACCTCACAAAGTGTGAAATTTTCGTTTAATGCCAGGAAGTCAAGAGCAGATAAAGAAAGAGAAACTGAACTTTGTCACTGAAGTGTTCTCTGAAATATTCCTGACTTCATTCCTCCATTTCCTCAGGAATTTCAAGTTGATTTAAGTTAATCTCTCCACTATAAAGAAGCTGTGGCTGCCCCTGGATGTGTCCAGGTTGGACAGGGCTTAGAGCACCCTGGGACAGTGGAAGATGTCCCTGCCCATGGAAATCTGGAATAAAATGGCCATTAGGGTCATTTCCAACCCAAACCAGTGCTTCTGTGCTCATTCATTCATGATGAGCACACACAGAGACATTCATTCACTTGTTGTTTTCAGAGAGAAATGTATTTCCCCTGATAATAGGATGACATTAAGACAATTAAGTTAAAGTATTATTTTAAAAATATTGCAGAATGAAAGCATTAAAAAAAGAAAAAACACAGGCAACTGCCTGTTACAATCCCTGAACAGCTGTTCCAGTCTTTCAGCATGAACCTGAGCCTCCAGTAAGTACCAGTTTCATTATCAGTAGGAAAATAAAAAGGATTCCATGCCTCCTGTATACCCTGTGAATATTTGAAGGCAACAAAAGCCTTGTCACAAGAGAAATTTTATTAAAGAGACACAAAACATCATTAATTTCAGCTCTAAAATAACCATATTTACCTAGGACTTCTACCAAGCAGAATCTTGCACAAATGGCTGATTTTTCTCTTTTCCACGTTGTAATGAGGGGAGCTAAAATGAGGGTTGTGAATGGAAGCCCTGCAGCCCCTGCTGCAGTGCACAGCTCTTCAGCTACAGCTGATCCCAAGCCTTTCCTCTGCTCCTCGTGGAAATGGCTCCAGCAAAGCCAAATGAACTCCTGACAGCAACAAAACTGCTTGAAGGGAATCAATTCAGGCCCATTAAATAACAAAATGACTCCACCAGTGACTTCTGGGGACTGCAGCAGCTCCTGCAGATGAAATCCTTCCTCCCCTGGTGCCAGAGCCTCTGTAGGAGCCTCCCTCTCTGCCTGCAGAGGGGGATCTGCCCTGAAAATGAGATTTTCCCACTAAAGGCTGTCCCAACCATCAGTTTTCAGAACTCTCCCTCACGCCTTGCTGGTGCTAACATGACTTTATGATGATTTTGCTTCCAATGTTCAAATGAAAGGTTATTTTCCATCAGCCATTTATTCTCTTGAGGCTCCAATTCCCCACTGCAAAAGGTTTGGTGTTTCTTTCATTCTCTGCCTTCCTACACACCACATATTCCCACTCTTTGAGGTTGTGTTTCTGGCACTGAAAAGACCCATTCTACACCTCTATAAACTTCAGAAAATTTTCATTCTTCAGGTTTTCATGTAGAATTGATTTTACACAGCACAGTTGTTGCAAGGAGTGGCAACTTCCAAACTGTGTTATCAATTTACTCAAAAACATAGCTGGGAAAAAAACCAAACAAACAAACTTAAGGATATTCAGACACTCAGCATTAAATAAAGCAGATGTGGAAAAAAAAATCTGAATTAAATGCTTTAAAATCAGTAGGTGATCAGGTAAGGAACATTTCCCAGTACAGGTTCCTGCATCATTTCCAGAGTGGGGGAAACCCCACTCAGAAACACTCAAAAGATGTACTACAGTGATGCTACATCACAGAGAGATGTTAAAGAGCAGCTCCTCACCATCATCTCCAGGGAAAATATTGCAAATTTCTTCCTTGGGCTGAAATGCCTTTCTTTTCTCCCACAAAATTAGAGTTCTGTCGTCACAATTTGACCCCAGGGAACAAGGATAAAAAAAATCCATAAAAGAGGAGCCCAAACCACCAGGTAAAATTCAGATCTTTACTTTGCTTCACTAAAAGCAAATTATTGGCACATGAACACTAAAAAGATGAGGCATTCTACATCTGTCCTTCATCTGTGGGATTCACAGACTACCAGGTTTCTTAAATCTAGAATTTGAGTTACCATGTGACCTTTAGCTGATTATCAGCTCAGTGCACACAATTTCAGGCAGTTCCAGGAGTCTGTGTGCCCAAAATACCTAATTATAGCTCATTTTATCAGAAAATTCTCCAGAACATCTTAAAAGAAATAGATTTTCCAGCTCCTTCCAACCTAAAATTCCTATCTAACCTTTTCCTCTGCCATCCCACCTAAAAGTTTTTGGCTTTTGTTCAGTCTTTGAGTTTGGGTCCTAATTATTACTTTTTTTAATCTATTACTAATTTTTCCTTATAAAAAAATTAAATGGCCTCTCTAATATTCATACCTTGAGACTAACCCAAATATTTAATACTTTGGTAGAAATTGCCATTTCCTGATTGGTCACATCCATCTTGACCTCTTTTCACATTTCTTTCTCAGATTTTCTAGCAATATTTTACAAGCACTTTCAATCCTAAAAATGGAGATTAATGAAGATAATCTCAGCTATAACTGAAGCAACTCTCAGGCTTTTAATCAATAAACTGCAATTTCATTTCATGGTTCCTCTGTGCTCCCAGCTCTACCTTGAGGGCTGCATCAGCCCACGGCTGATTTGAGAGTTGTGAAATGGGACTTGAAATATTTCCAGTCCTGGATTGGACTTTGTCATAACAGCAAACTCAAAGACTTAAAGAGGCCTGGACTTGATTACTTTTTAATAAACTAGAAATAAGCTGAAGCATTTTCCTGCCTTCTTAGGAGCATGAGGATGAGGAAGTGCAGCAGAAGTGCACTCATTAATGTGAAATAGAATTTTGATGGATTGCTTTTACTAAAAAGTTGACAGGGATCATGTTTTCCATAACTATGGATCTATGGGATAACAGAGAAATAAAAACCTGGGGAAATCCATAACTGGCCAGCTGGAGAGAAAATAATTTTGTTGTGTCATGATCTGAGCTCTGGAGGTTAAAGCACCTTTCCACTTTTAACATCCATGCTATTGTAGCATGATCAGTGTTGACACTCATATCCCTGAGAAAGAAACTCCAATTTCTACATAACAACCCAAGGGAGACCATTAAGAGAAAAGAAAAAAAAAAAAAAAAGAAAGGAAAAGAAAGGGAAAAAAAAAAAGAAACCCTGGCCTTGTTCTGCTTTCTTTCTGTCCTTCTGTCAGCACCCATCACATAAATCACCCAGCCATTAGCAGGGAAAGGACTGGCTGACTGCTGCTGTCTATAAAAGTCAAGAAAATCTAAGCAGATCTAACAGACCTTTAGCCAAAAGAGGGAGACCACAGCACAGCCACACAGCAGTGAAATCAGATTGCTGTGTTTAGCCAAAAATGCCATCATTTCAGAGTTATACATACAAAGTCTTCTATCTAGGAGAGGCTTCAAGATTGACTGCAGAAAAATCCAATTTTCCAGGAGTTACACTTGTTTGTCAGGTGTGTGATTGCTCAGCAGGTGAAATGCTGAGCATCAAGCAGATCATGAGAAACAGCTGGTCCAGGGGAAAAAAAGAATAAAAAAGAAAAAAGAAGAAGGAAAAAACATCCCCCCTAAACAAACTAAACCATCTCCAGTCTAAATTTGCAGACCTCTCTTCTGCTACCTTGGTTTCACTGTCTGAGAAATTTTATTATAATATTAATTAAATGAAGCCAAATACTGAAGCTTTTAGTGCAGCACCATTAGTTGTTAATGAGATCCAGAAAATGGAGCTTCCATGCAAAATAAGTGCAAGCAGAAAAATAAAGAGGAAAATCAAAATATAAATAAATAATTTGGTTGTTAAAACAAACCCAACAATGTATAGTTATTTAATGGCTGAATATAAATAAATCATTTGGTTGTTAAAAAACAACCCCAACAATGTACAGTTATTTAATGGCTGAATAGAAATAGAAACAAGTGGAATTGGAAGAGGCACATTTTTCCCTTGCACCGTTCTCATAAAGGCTGAAAAATCAAACTGCAGGCTATAATCCCCTTTTCTGAACATATATCCACATTTTCTTTTGTTAACAGTGAAAAGAACTTCTGCATCTTTTTCTTTAAAAAATAATTTCAAAAAATTCTTACATAAGGTTGGGCTATTTATTCTTGGGATGGGATGCAGTTCTCTAAAATGAGAATAGAGAGACCAAATTATAACTAACAGGGACCATCTCAGAAAGATTTTTGTTGCCAGCTGCACATTTGATGGCAGGAGATCATTTAGTTAACCAAGGGCATAATCCCAAGCCTGTCCTGCTGTGTGCCTGCACACTACAGAGCATTCCTACCCCACCTCACCTATTTATCAGCATTAAAAAAGCAGCAGGTGAAAGTATAACAAATTCAAAATCAAGCTTTAATAGGTTATAAACTGCTAAAAATAAACTGCCAGTAGTTTACCACCAGCAGCACACAGAGCAGAGTTCAGCTCCTATAAAACCTGGCATCTCTTCAAGTTCCTTCATGCTACTGAACTCTCAGACCATCATTATGCAAGGACCAGGTAAAGAAACCCAACTTTTTAGCTTTGCTCCATCTTATGGAAAATACTATGAGGTAGAAGAAAAAGCTTTTCCCCATCAAAAGATGAATTTGCTTCAAGCATATTCTGTTATTTTTTGCTAAAAAAAACCCATCTAATTTTTTTTACTGTCACAGTTTTATAAACTTTTATAAACCAACCCATCTTTGCTACTAAAGAGAGATCCAAACCTGGCCAGCTTTGAACTCCAGCTCCACATCCTCAGCCACGAGCTTGCAGCTCACAAAATCCAGAACAATGAATGGCAACTGAACGATGATTTGGGCACAATTCCTTTGCAGTTTTGCAGAGAGGGGAAGAGAGAGAACATCCAGCTCCTCTGTCCCCGGCTGAAATGAAAGCCAAGAGGCCCCAGCCCTCCCCAGCTGGCTGATTTCTCTCACCTGCCAGGAGAACCACAGGTGATTCTGATTCCCTTTAATCAGGGCAGAAGAAAGGGAAGCTCTGGGATAGGATGGAACCCAACAGCCCCTTGGCATTTTTAATCGCTAATAAAATCAAATATAAACATATTTTCTCCCCTAGATTCAGAAGATCTGTAAGGCAAGAGGAGCAGAGCTGCTGGGGAGGTGAATCTGCACCACGAAAATCTGTGTGAAAGGAGGAGAGGGGAAAAAAATCCATCCCTGCAGGACTCACAGGGTTGTACAATGGGAACTGGCAGCCAAGGTCACTCCTGAGAAAGGGAGCAGCCAAAAAGGAGGTTTTAAATCTCAGGGCATTAGCTGAAAGACACACAGTGATGTTCTGCAGAGCTTTTAAATAGGACATGCACAAAGGATTCCAAGGAGATGGCTATCAGGCAGACCTATCAAAATACCAATTTTTTTTTTTGCCCAGGTTATTGTCATCCACGGAGAATCACGAAATCATTTTGGAACAAAATGATAATAAGTGCAATTTGACAGAAAGCACAGCCAGGCCCTGCATAAATACCTGACCAAAATGGCCTTGCCAGCAGCATCTGAGGGGGATGAGGAATATCTGAGAGCCCCCAAGCCAGGGACACTTGCACAGGGCACTGGGCACCGTGGGACTCCAGCTCCTCTCCTGGCACCAGCTCACACCACCTGGCCCACGGGAAGGCACTCTGGGGACAGGCACATGCAGGCACATGAATGCTAAAAACTGGCTCATTAAACCCAAACATCCTACAGGAAGAACAAAATAAAATTTTTAAAAAAAAAAATAGTTTGGGAAGAGAAATTTCCAAAGCCAAGTGTTCTCTGCATTCAGCTTGAGGGAAAGCATCAATTTTAGCAGAGGGAAAATAAAAAAAAAAACCCATTCTTCCCTCAAAAACGTACATGACTACAGACATTACTCTCTTTCTGCTTCACAGAGGCAACATTTGGAAAACGACTTAACCTTTCTATTTTTATCTGGGTGCATTCAAATTACCAATAATGTACAACATGCTGTAACAAACCACTGATGTAGGGTATAATTTTCCCTCAAGCACATTATCCTAGCTGGTGGCTCAGAAAAATAAGCTGATAAAACAGCAGCAGACATCAATTGATGGATAAAAAGTGGTCACAGCTATGTAGAATGCTGCTGCCCAACCTTAAAATCATACAATTAGCCAAAAAATACAAGCTGTAGGACAGGACATACCAACAACCATGCATTAGCTACGGGGTCATCCCAAAAATCCTCCTACAAACACATTTTTAGGCAGACCAGCAGATTATCGCCTCATAATTTAGCTATTAACACACAGATTTATTTTAAAGCCATCATCATGCCTGGTACTTTTATTAAATATCTTCTTCCCTGTCAAGTTCAATCGGGATCTCATCCTAACCATGATGAGCTTTTAATTTTCTGTGCTATTAATAGCAACTTAAAAATAAATGTTCTCTTTTGAAGCTATAAAGCTGTAACTTTCTTTAGGAGCTGCAAGGGGGAAGAGAGATTAATCTTCCTACTCTGCATCTCTTAAGCTACATTAGTTATCTGCATATATGGGAAAAAAACCCAGGAGCACAAGGAAGAAACAGGAATTTTCTCTAAGCATCCCTTAATATAACACCCTGTAAGGATTTCACATGGCTGCAGCACAGAAATGAAGAATCACCAATATACAAGGAATAAATACTTTAATTACCAGGTAGGTTCTGAATCCTTCTCAGTGACCCTCATCAAGATAACAGATTAATGAATGACATAATTAGCTGCAGGATGCACAGAGTCCTGTCCAGCAAAGCCCTTCAGCAGCTTCTCAAATTTCAGCACAATTGGGGTCCTCATTAATTGCCCAGCAAATGAAGAAAGATGGGAAGCTGGAGATGAGGCTCACGGCCCTCTCTGACCATCTGACACACGGATCAGATGCTTCCAGCTGCTCTTCCTCAGCTGCCTCCTCCCAGCAAGGGCAGAAGGGAAGGTACAAAGCTGTTCCAACCCTCTCTGGGTCTGCAGGAAGAAAATGAAAGCAGAGTGTTGTACAGTCCCTGTCAGCATCCTGCTGCAGCGCTGCCTGCACTCGCAAGGAGTGACACAAGGAAGGTCAGCTCCAAGCTCCCAGCAGAACCACAGAGCCCCAGCAGCTGCAGAAACCCAGAGAAGGCTCCTGGGAGAGCTCAGAGCCCTTTCCAGTGCCTAAGGGCTCCAGGAGAGCTGGAGAGGGACTGGGGACGAGGCATGGAGGGACAGGACAAGGGGAAATGGCCTTAAGCTGGAGAAAGGCAGACTTGGTTTGGATTTAGGAAGGAATTGTTCCCTGGGAGGGTGGTGAGGCCCTGGCACAGGTGCCCAGAGCAGCTGTGGCTGCCCCTGGATCCCTGGCAGTGCCCAAGGCTAGGCTGGACATTGCAGCTATGATATTTTCTGAAAAATCTTTTCTTGAAGATTTTTTTCTCTGAGAAGCTGAGAGGCCTCAGGAACAAACGCAAACAATGGTTATCTGCTGCTGTGGAATGCAACAGGTGCATCTGGGATTGGTTCCTGCAGTTGTTTCTAATTAATGGCCAATCACAGTCAGCTGGCTTGGACTCTCTCTGTCCAAGCCACAAGCTTTTGTTATTCATTCTTTCTTTTTCTATTCTTAGCCAGCCTTCTGAGGAAATCTTTTTTCTATTCTTTTAGTATAGTTTTAATAGAATATATATCATAAAATAATAAATCAGATTTGAAACATGGAGTCAGATCCTCACTCTTCCCTCATCCTCAGACCCCTGGGAACACAGTCAGAGGACACTGGGGCTTGGAGCACCCTGGGACAGTGGGAGTGTCCCTGCCATGGCAGGGGTGGGATGAGATGGCCTTTAATGTCCCTTTCCACCCAAATCACTCTGGATTTGCTGATTCCATGACCTTGGGACACAACCCAAGCCCTGGGCTGCTGTGGGATGTATTTCCTGCCAGTGTCTCCATGCTGTGACCTCTCTGTAGGATATGGGCTCTGCCACAGCCATCAGGCCCATCTTTATCTAAAGATTGGAACACTGAAGTGTGTTTAATGAGGGATAAACCGAGACCATCTGGATGTCTCAGCTGCTACAGAGCATGATTGTTTGCTGATTTTAACCATGGCTCTTTCAGAGAACATAGACCTGTGTTGCACAAAGTGCACGAGCTCAGCTTGATTTCTCCTTGTAATCAAATGTGTTGATCTAAAATCTGTTTCCAGCAAATTACTTGTCTGTTTTGGGAACAGCTCCCTCCTCATCTCCTCAGCACGGTGATGGGGATAAGCAGAGACAATTGAGTTGAAAAGGTATTTTTGTGAAGGGCTGACAGAATGAAATCTTCCATTTTGGAACACGACCGCCATTTACTCACAAACTACATACCAGGAGCCAACTCAAATTCAACTCTGGAATTTTCTTTTCTTTTTTCTTCAAGGGTTTTGGTTCATTGTTGCTGTTGTGAGTTTTTGTTGATTTTTTTTTTCTTTACAGATATTTGTTGCAAAAAAATTGGTAATTAATTGGTCCTATTTGAATGGTGGTGGCATGGGGACAATCTGCATTTCTTCATGCACATATTTCAATGGTTAAGTGTTCTGAGAACTGCATAACCATATTGCAATTAAGCTGCAATAGATCATTTGTTGATCCTGCATATATCCTGCAAGATAAATAATGAGTTTCTTTGGGAAGGTAAAGTAAGAACTACTCAAAACCACTACAAAATTAATGATGACAAAGAAACTGTGAAAATAATTCTGCAGATTAACTACTAGAATATTGTCTAGACAGCTGAGGTTTCTGTCAGTTCTCAAATTAAACAGAACCAAGAGGGCATCGAATCCAAATTTCCCATGTTCCCACAGATTTTTTCCATGTCAGAATGCTGCAGGCACTGGAAACATCCAAATTCTAAAACCTTCAGCAAACTTCACAACTGCTTTTCAAGAGAGCAGGCCTGGGTCTGGAAGTGGGGAAGGAGTGAGTGTGTAGTGACTCCCCCCAAACACCTCAGCCAGCAGGCACCATTAACAATTCCAGATTAGAACATTCTGTTTCAATTAGTTTAAGTGCTGTTAATTATGCATTCACCAGGAATGACACCTGTGACTTCAAATTCCAAGCAGATCTGAAAATTAAAAAACTAAAAGCAACAACTGTTCTTGTAAGAAGAGCTACTCCAGGGATACTGAGATCAGAAGTAATTTAGCATATTTTAACATGGCTTTTTCACCCTTTTTAATCTAAATAAGTTTCTGAGAAAGAAAATTTCTATCTGTTGCTTTTACCCCGAAAATGATCCAACACAGAATGTTCTGGGTTTTGAATATAAAGTGGTTATTTGAAAATGAACTTCTATCCTGTGTTCTTTTCCTATCAGAGTACCAATAAATGCCTAAAAGGGAATTTCTGGCTGAGGTATCTTGAAATGCTTGGGAGCAATACCCCCCAAAACACCAAGACAAGCTGACTGTTCCCATTTATGAGGCTCCATCTGGTACAAGGAGACATTGCTTTATTGATTTGTTGGGCTCAAAACCCTTTCAGGGAGAACATGTCAATACCTAAAAAGGTTTCAGTTGGTTGCTGCTTTGATACCCACTTCTAAACCCAAATGGTTTGGATCATTTGAATTCTCGTCACCCATCACCAATGGCCATCCCAGATGTGCTGGAAAGCCACATCCTTCCCTCTGACACCAGGCCCACAAATATTTCACACTGAAGGATTCCCAAAGAGATTAATCTGCCATTAGAGATGTAGGCATCCAAGGACCAATAAAATTAAATCTCTCCCTCTACAGGTAGAAGTGATAATGAGGAATTACCAATTCTCCAAAGATCCAGGCTAGTACTGAACATGCCTAAAACAACCAAATTAATTAACCATAATATTATTAACCTGAAATATTATTGGTCATATCTGTGCCTTGCTGTATTCAAGGTGTACCAAGTTTTAAAACAAGTTTTAAACATTGGGATTTCCATGATTAATCTGTTTGAATCAAACCCTCTGCATTGACATAACACCTGAAATGTGCAAGTAAACAAAAGACAAATCCAGCTGTTTCCAAGGTTTTCACACCCATCAACTCCTACATATTTCCTAAGAAGCAAACTCACACCTCCTGCAACAGTTTTGGGCTTCTTTGTTATGTTTTGTGAACCCATCTGAAATAATTCAGACATCAGAGAATTGAAATTGCCATGCCTCTAATAACATTCAGCAATCTCCCAATCTGTTATAATCAGAATCTTACAGAGAGAGCACCCCCACAACAATCTCCAGAATAAAAGGGAATTGTCAATTCTTTGCATGCTTAACTACAACCCCCAAAAAAATAAAAATACAAGCTTATCTCAGAAAATTAAGCAAAACTGATCAAAGCAGAGCCCACGTCTCTGATTTGCATGCACCTAACCCACATGCTATCACAAAATGCAGATCCAGCCCACTCCTGATGGCAGCAAGCAACTCTGCCAGGTTGGGGATTAAAAAAACAAGATCCCATCTCTTGCTTCAGCCCATCTCAATCTGGTGCTCCCCATGTAAATCAACGCAGGGTTTTTAGCATTTTAAATCAAGACAACTTTTGTTCACATATGCTCCTGTGATTATTGTTTTGCCTTCTTTGAAAATGAACAGAAAACACTTCCTCAGATGTGTTCCTTAATCACCTTATGTTTATCTTGCTTTTTGTCACTTCTTGCAAGAACAAAACTTCCCAAGTTCTAGCGCAGCCATTTTAAAAGGAACTTACGTTCCCACTGCCAAAAATGATTTGTGGAAAGAGAGGGAGTGGAACAGACCCTTCCCATCCCTGTAACAGCAACTCCAGTGACCTTGAGGAAAACAGACAAATAGGAAAAACACAGAGCTGCCATCTAAACCTCTTTAACTCTTCCTGGAAGCTGCAGCTGCCCAGTGTCACCCTGACACTGCCAAGAGCATGCACACCTCATTTGGAGGGGCTGAGGCCTTTTTGGGACCACTTAAAACCAGAGGCCAGACAGAATTAAGGGAATAAAAAGCAGTTCTATTTATTGAAGGGCCTGCAGGGACATTTTGGGCTACACCCAAAATGGATGATGGGTCAGGGTTTTATACTTGTATGTTTGGTCCATTTGCACTGGGGGTTCATCTGCCAATCCAGCTGCAGGTAATGAAGTCATGAGCCCCAAGTTTGCTCCCCCAAGTCCCTTTTGTTCCCATCCCTGGGCCCTGAGGCAGTGAGGTGTCCTTGATTGCCAGGCCTGGAGAGGAATTGTTGTGTGTGCCCAAAATGGGAAAGCTGCAGCTGCCACTGGGTGTGGAGTTTGGAGTTACACACTAAAGAGCTGCAGGAGTACAAATATATAAAATAAAAGGTTGAATTGCTAAGGCACCATGGGAGCACTCCTGTGGCCCTGTGTGTGCTCAGGCTGTGCATTTCCCCCCAGTCAGGAGGCAGTGACACAGGCACAGCTCTGTGTGTGTGTTTGCTCCTGTTCAGCTGCTGCTCTGCTTGACCTGATCTGCCACTGGCGAGCACAGGCAGCAGAGTTTATTTGCTGAATCTGTTTACCCCACTGTCAGTCAAGATGTAGGATATGCTTAAACAGGGAACAGTCAGATTAATATAATTGAGCTGCAGCTCAGAGCAGCCAGGGAGCCGTGCAGGAATGGCAAAGCACTTATTCCCTTCTGATTAAAACCTCCCCAGGGCTGTATCAGTGTAAAGACTCCAAGCCAGGGATACACAGGGGACCCAGAGATGGGAGCCTTTCCTTTTGGGAGCAGCTCACCAGCTGGAGAGGAAGGAACTTGGATCACACAGAGATAAGTTGCCATTTTAATTGCATAAGGAGCACTGGTGGATTTGTCATTCCTTGTGACAGAGTTTTCTCCTCAGAGTCACATTGTGAGCACAGCTCTGTTGCTATTGTGTTAGACATTTCATGCACCAGGGTGACAGCCCAGCACACAGATCCAGAGAGCCTCATAAACAGCCTGTTCTCATTGACTCCAGGGATAGATCCCTCTCTGCTCTCTTCCACAACAGATCTGCTTCTGCCCTCCCTGTCCAAACACAAGAAAAGGAGCAAATCAGGCTGAAAAGGAGCTCAAGTCCTCAGCACCATCAGACTGACTAAACCCCTCACATTTCTTTGTGCTGGCAGTGCTATTTCCAGCACAGGGGAAAAAGACAGGCAGCTTGCAGGTGGCATCCTCCTGTAGGGACCAACACTGCTGGCACAGATGGCACAGGAAAAAGGGAAATGCTGGTGCTAAATCCATTTGCTGAAGTCTTTAGGAGCCTTTGCACTTAAACTCTTTGATACCTCAACACTACAAATCCCAAAGTTGGAAGGACTTGTCCTGACTCACAACTTGTCAGGGAAGTAACACAGAGAGTGAGGTTCGTGGTGGCAGAGGGCTCCTCAAGGCCTGGCACCACAGCTGTGGCTGTGGCTGGGAGGAGAATGTCCCCAGGGAAAATGCTGTGTGCAGCTGGAGCTGCACCACACCAGCATCCCACAGCTGGGAAACAATGACCTGGTGCCACCATTGACTCAGTGCCACCACTGACCTGGTGCCACCACTGACCTGGTGCAGTGATTTCAGTGACATTAGCCCTAGAAATGAGCCCTCCAACTCCAGCTGAAGCACACAGGAGCCACCAGTGGCACAGCACACAGGAACTATTTCTGTATCTGTGCAGAGCTGATCTTTGCCTTTTCTCTAGCCTAGATTTTGATTTCCCCTAAGTGATCAGTGCTGGCCTAATTCTACTCCCATTTACATCAGTCGAAGCTTTACCATCAACTTCAAAGAAAATGGATTTAACCCAATAGTTCATTTTGATAAATTCTCCTTTAAGAGAGAAGGACCTCTGCTTCTCCAGCAGAGGATAAGATGATGTATTTTTACACCAGGCTTCAGAGCCAGATGACTTTGCTGTGCCCTACATTCACATTTTGGGTTTGAGCAGCACTGCAGCTCACAGCAGCTCGGCTCTGGTTGTGTCTCAGCTCTGGAGCCCAGGCAGGAGATTTCCTGGGAGAAACAGAGCAGAAGCCCCACTGCAGGTTCACACTCAGCACACAGGGCAGGAACAATCAGAAGGCTCTGGAAAGCCTCCAGCCCCAGCAGGAGCACTTTGAGGCCAAAGGCTCAGACTGAATCCAGCCAGACACGAGAGCTGCACAGAGCCAGGGCTGCTCCCCACTATTGATCTGCCTCTAATGCACCCAGTGCCTTGCTGATGGTGACACTGCAAACTCCACTCCTACCTCTTGTCTCTGGCATCTTTTCATTTCCCATCCCTTCCTAAATAATTCACTCAGCATAACTGCTCTTCACAACCCTCTGTTTCTTATCCTCTGATTCTTATTTCATTGCATAAATTTGGATTTAGACTTTTTTGGATTGTAGCCTTGGAGCTATGCTTCCCTCTTACAGGGACCTGACTCCAATTGTTAAAAATTCCCTCCCAGAATGAACTTTTCAAGACACTTTGTTTAACATTGCATTAACCAGCAATTTCTTATCAAGAAAACATCCCTTGCAAACAAGATTCTGTAACAAATTATCTGACACATTAGGCATAGAACTTTAGTCCAACTTAGGCACCAGCAAACCCACTATCAGAATAAAATATTGAAAAGCACACTACAAAATCCTTCAAATAAGGCTCAAAATTCAAAATCAGAGCACTTGTCTAGCAGGAGCAGCAGTGGTTTAGGCTTTTCAGCTTTTACAGAAGGAAGGACTGTTGCAAAAGGTATCTCAGCAAACACCACAGTGGCAGGGAAAGGAGCTGCACTGAAGGACTTCAGGAGGAATTTCTTCACAGAAAGGGGGATTAGATTTTGGAAGGGGCTGCCCAGGGAGGTGGTGGAGTCACCCTGCCTGAGATGTTTAAGGAAAGCCTGGATGCATGGTCTGGTCGACAGAGGGGTGATCAGTGATAGCTGGGACTTGATGATCTCAGAGGACTCTTCCAACCTAAATGATCTTGTGATTCTGTGCCTTATTAGAAAACATTTTATCAGAGGAAGAGCAACCCCAACACAGTTCATCATAGATACTTAGCAGGAAGCTGTAAATGCAATTCAAATATTTCAGCCTTTATCCAGCTAGAATCCCCTTTAACAATTATATCCTATAATTGTTGGCAACCCTCTGTCTGCAGGACCATCTCACTCTGCCTTTATACACAATGATTTCTTTTCATTCTTTCCCCCCTATACCCCAAGATGGGGGCAGAACCCTCCTGACTGTCAGATCTTTTGGGGTGACACTGCAGCCACCCCAACCTGGGCTGGCTCATCTGCCTCTGTCCTCCCTGATCTGCTTCTGCTCTCCCTGATCTGCCTCTGCTTTTCCTGATCATCTTCTTCCCTCCTGATCATCTTCTTCCCTCCCTGATCTGCTTCTGCTCTCCCTGATCTCCCTCTGTCCTCCCTGATCTGCTTCTGCTCTCCCTGATCTGCCTCTGATTTTCCTGATCATCTTCTTCCCTCCCTGATCTGCTTCTGCTCTCCCTGATCTGCCTCTGTCCTTCCTGATCTGCCTCTGCTCTCCCTGATCTGCCTCTGCTTTTCCTGATCATCTTCTTCCCTCCCTGATCTGCTTCTGCTCTCCCTGATCTTCTTCTGCTTTTCCTGATCATCTTCTTCCCTCCATGATCTGCCTCTGTCCTTCCTGATCTGCTTCTGCTTCCCCTGATCATTTTCTGCTCTCCCTGATCATCTTGTGGTCTCCCTGATCTGCCTCCCTCTCCCTGATCTGCCTCCCTCTCCCTGATCTTCCTCTCTCTCCCTGATCTGTCTCTCTCTCCTGATCTGTCTCTCTCTCCCTGATCTGCTTCTGCTCCCCTGATCTGCCCCTGCCCACCCTGTCCCCCAAGCCCTCTCAGGGATAAAGGGACATCTCTAAGGCCACAGAATGATGTGACAGTGACACTTTTCCCCAGCAATTTTCCTTTAAACCAGACATGGGGTAGTAGTTTCCAACCAGTTTTCATCCTTGAAACCTCACTGAGCCCATCCCCTATTTCAGAAGTGACACCTTGTGTTAATTGTGTGTTATCATAACTCATTTTCCTCTTTACTCACATCTTCCCCTCAGACACAGGCCTTTATCAAGATGATTATCAGATGTATTATTTACTATTTTATGGTGCAGGAAGAACTCACCCAGAGGAAGGTGACACTCGCAGGAAGGGTGCTTTAACAAGAGACATTAATTAGCAACCACTGTAATAACAGCACAGCAACAAGTGTCAAACCCCTACATGGACTCAAGCAGTCAAGATTAAGTTAACATTTTTTCCTTATTACCCTGACTTTATATAATTTCACACCATAAATGGAAAAGTCATCTAGAAATTTGGGGCAGGTCATTTATCACTGTTGAAAGCAACTGCACAAAAATGTCTGAGATGGAAGAATTTCAGTAATGTTTTCTGAATTCCCAACACAGGACAAGACTGTGCTGCTTTCACTTCTCCTGTTTCTGCACTTTGGTCTTACCTGTATGAATTCTACTTGCTGGAATCAATGAAAGCAGCAGCAGATCACAAATCTATCATGGAAAGATGTAAATGTCTCATGAAGAGTGGCCAGTAACAGCCCATAATACCAGCTAAACCCGAGCTGCCATTGCAAATCAGAGCTCCAGGACTGCCAGAGGACTCAGTGACTCCATTGGACAGCACCCACAGAGCTCCCATCAGAATAAAGCTGTCCATGACTCAAAAAAAACACAGGCTCAGGCTTCCCTGCATTCCTGCTTGGAAAACTGACCTCAAATCAAAGAGCTCTCTTTTGGTTTGGGGTTGGTTTTTGTCCCAGTGTTCCTAAGAAAACCATAGGATGGTTTAGATTGGAAAGGATCTTTGAAGGTCATCTAGCCCAACTCAGAGCCAACTTCAAATGTGGAACAGCTTGCTCAGGGTCGTGCCCAGCTGAGCTTTGAGCCTCCCCAAGGATGGAGATTCCCACCCCTGTCTGGGCCACTGTTCCCATGTTGGAACACCCTCCTGGTGAGAAATCTATTTATATTTGACCAGAATTCCCCTTACTGGAATTACAGCTTTCACCTCAAATCCTTTTGCTGTGCACCTCGGGGACGAGTCTGGATTTTCCTTCTTTTGTGACCTCCACTGGGCAAGTGAAGAAGGAATAAAACCAATCCAGCTCTTCTCCTGAGCCAGGAATGCTGACCCTGCCAAGGCTCTCCCTGTGTGCCACGTGCTCCCACCTTGGTGCTCTGCTCTGGGCTCCCCCAGTCACCCAGAACCTCTCCTGTACTGGGCAACTGGGCACAACCTCCAGAAGCAACAGCACAGAGCAAGGAGATAAAAGGTGCAGAGGACATTATTGACATTGACGAGCTCAGGCCCACATCTTGCTCAGTTATC